>CM071930.1:4587786-4739241 GCA_016081115.2 Rehmannia glutinosa | reverse complement strand
TAATGAATTGTGATAACAAAACAATATACTAATAATATATCCTAACAATGCTTACATATTCTCATTTAAGAAAAATGAACCTATAACACTTTATTTAATTTATACTATAATAATCAAACTTCATATTTTAATGCGTGGCAGGTCGTAATGGGGTTGAGAGAATTAGCTTATTAACTCTAATTAACTAAAACTTAATTAATGAATGTCCATGTGTAGTAGTATCAATTAGAAGAGAGAAATAAGATAAATCTTTGAAAATAACTTTATTAAATAATAATTGCACATAATAAATATCATTTGGATATGGATCAACAAATATTCATGTATGGTTTAATAACCCTTTAAACTAATATTTTGATTCATAATTACAAAGACACAATATTTGATTAAACACATTGATTTTCGAAAATAAAAAGTTTTGTACTTTCAACATAAAAAATTTAAGTTATACATATTTTATATATTTTAGCACATAAAGTCTTCTACTCACTCAACTAAAAATAGTCAAACTTTGCTCAAGTGGCATACCTCATAAATCACAAAAACACATAAATCTAATACTCAAATTAAGTTAATTATACAACATTCAATCTTTCCGACACGTTTTTCTCTGCAGAGAAAACCTAGATTAGGTTTGACATCCTGCCCAAGTGTAGGTCATCTTAAATCAAGGTGCTCATCACCTTTGGTGGATCTGACGAGCAGCGTGAGTTACGAGAGATGGATCGCGGCGAAATATTATGTTAGTTAAAAATATCAATTTGGCAAATAAGGGTTCCATAACACAACTAGTGGATTTCGGTGCGGCGAAGAGAGTGAGGATTGAATGATTAAATCTTGCCGAAAGTCTTCACCGCTACTTTAGGATGGTTAATCATGAAACTTTTCAAAAAGAACATATCTCTGAATCTTACAAGTGGCCGCAAAAGCGAGTTGAGATTGAAGCCGTTGGTGATAATATGTTTATTCTTGATTTCTAAAACCCGTGGATAGAAGAAGGGCTCTCATGGGCCGTGGAATTTTTTTCGTGACTTAGTTCTCTTCCAGGAATCAAATGGGTTTAAGAACTGAAGGCGTGGAATTCGATCACATGGAAATATGGATCCAATGTCATGTCTTCCTATAGCCTTGATAAAGGAGGATGTAATTCGGGGATTGGAGATAAACTGGGAAGGTGATCGAAATCGATGAAAGGTAGTCAGGGTGTTTTTACGGGAAAATATGCATGAATTAGGGTTTCAATTAGTATCATTAAGCCACTACAAGATCACATAATTACAGAAGAGACAAGGGCGATGATAATATTATTGTTTTATTAACATATGAAAAGTTGTTGGACTTTTGTTACGCGTGTAGAAAAGTGGTTCTCCTGGAGGAGTGCAGCGATGTGAATTTAAAGGAAACTGAATTAGGTATGGTAGTTGGTTGAGAGCAAATGCTCCAGGAACAATCAATAAACAGCGCCATGGGGGTAGGGAGGCAAGAAAGGAGAAACAAGAGGAATCGAATTCATTTTTTAATGCTAAAAAGATGACAATGAAATCCGTAGGGAAGAGATCGAAGGAGTTTAATTCCAATGGAAAAGAATGATCAAAATGAGCTAACATAGGGTAGCAAGTAGAATAGCGAAGAAGTAGAAGTGACTAAGGGAAACATGAGGGTTGAAGGAGGTGGAGAATATGAGATGGAGCAGAATCGAGTGAGGTTCTATGGTGGTTACGGGGTAACAATAGACAAACCCGAGCTCATCAAGTGATAATAATCTATCAGAGTCTTCAACGGGTAGAAAACCCCAAAAAATGGAAACATCGAGCTAGAGAGGTAGGGAAGGTTGGAAACTCCAAACAGAAAGGCAAGGCGACCAAAAGACGATTGCACATATAGAGAACGATATGACAGAAGAGGGTACAAACTTAAAAAAACAAAATATTGGGAAAAGGATGGAATTTAATGGAGAAGACACTATATATATGGACTCCACAGAAATGCGGGGCTTGCTTCACGCAACCCCACCAAAGATATGAGTTGCATAATTTGGAATGCTCGGGGGCTTGGGAACCAATGAGCATTCCACTAACTAAGCGACTTGTCGCATACAAAGACCCGGATCTCTTATTTTTGTGTGGAAACAAGAGTAAGGAGTTATAAATGTAGGAGATGGAAAAGAATGGCTAGTATTTCACGGATTATTTGTGGTGGTGTATGGGGAAAAAGGGGAATTAATGCTTCTATGGAAGAATAATCTCTCAGCTACTATAAAATCTCTTCATGGGACATGTGGATAAAATCATTCAAGATGGGGAAAACAATGGAGGTTTACGGGTTTTATAAAAATCAGGAGACCAAAGGCATGAGTCATAGGAATTACTAAGGAGATTGGCAACAATTAGAGATGAGCAATTTACCTTTGAAGCTGTTGGGGGTGACTTTAACGAGATATGCTATCATACGGAAAAGTTGGGTGGTCATTTAAGATCAGGAACACCGATTCAGGCTTTTCGATCGGTGATTGAAGAATGTGAATTACAAGATATGCATGCAGGGGGTGACCAACACACATGGGTTAACAGAAAAGTTGGGTAAAGATATCATTCTTAAAAGATTTGATAGATTTTTGAGCTCGATACAATGGCAAATCCTTTATCCGGCCGCGAGATTACATAATCTGGAATATTTCTCCTCAGACCATAGGGCCGTAAGAATTAAATGGCGAATTTCGAGTGGACTGGGTCGTGAATCACAAACAGCTCAATGCATAAGATTTTGATTTGAAAAATTCTGGAGTTTATAGGAAGACTGCAATGAAGTGGTGAAAGAAGGATGGATGGATTCTGGGAATCGTTCATCCCTCACTGCCAAATTCAAACAATGTAGTAAAAGGCTACAGGAGTGGGCACAAATAAAATTTAAAAATTTGCCCAAAACGACTTAAGGAGGTGAGGGACAAGTTAAAGGATATGAAACATTCATAGAAATGGGAAGACAAATGCAAGTTCGAGATCTCAAAGAGTTGTCGGAACCTGCAATGAAAGAAGAGTCTTTTGGAAGCGACATAGTAGAAACACTTGGTTGACATCGCTATCACGGGTCGACCAAGAGGAAGGGAAACAACACTATCCCACGGGTGGACATCGAGGCAGTAAAATTTCTCTGCACCAGACGATCGGCTATGGATGATATAATAACCGGACATTACTTTAATGAGTTGTTTTACCTCTCCGATCCAAGGGGTTGAGATGGCCAGGCATCTTTCGATAAGGTAAAAGCAAGTTGTGATGAAGACATGAATGAATCATTGTGCAAGCCTTTTACGAAAAAAGAGGGTGAAAAAGGCTCTCTTTGACATGCATCCGGACAAGGCTCAGGACGGAGATGGATTAACGACACTTTTTATCGAGAAATATTGGTCGATTTTGGGAGATACCGGTAACCAGAGGCGTTTAAAATATTCTCGATAATGGTGGTGACTTAACGAGAATGGAATGGAGCGATAGTTAAACTTATCCCGAAAGTACTTGAGACATTGTTATGATAAAAGGAATATTGGCGATAAGTTTGTGTAACGTGTCTTTATAAGATTGTTGTCAGAACGAACGACGCAATAGACTTTGGCCAATCCCCTCGATAATGGGATTGATGAATGTCAGTGTTTTTCTCTGGGGGACTCATTTATAGATAATGTAATTCAGGTTTCAAAAGTATCCATTGGATCCATAACCATAGGCGTGTAATAGAGGATATGCGGCTTTGAAATTGGACATGAGCAAAGCTTTACGATCGGGTGAAATGGCATTTTCTAAAAGGAAATAATGGAGAAGATGGGATTTGCAAGGAGATGGGTTGAATTAACAATGTAGTGTGTCCTCACGTAAGGTACTCATTTTCTATGGCTTGATTGTTGGATCGGTTTTACCACAAAGAGGCCTCCGTAGTGATCCATTATCACACATCTCTTTGTCCTTTACACTACGGTCTTTCTGCTCTGTCGAATAAAATATGGACAAATGGTTGATTAACTTAGTGAATTGCTACAAGATGTCGCCCATTTTGCATCTATTTTTGCCAGCGATAGTTTGGTATTTTGTCGAGCCGTAGAGGAGAAATGCAAAACAAGTTGTTGTGGTGCTTCGAACATATGAAAGGCTTTGGGGCGAATGATTAACTATGAAAAATCGGTGACATTTAGCCCCGAATACTAGTGGCGATGATAGATAGTTTTAAGAGAGAATTGTGGTCCCCGGTGGTACAAGGCCATGAGGTATATTTGGGATTATCAACTTTCTCACTAAGGAGCAAAAATTCAGTTTTTGGATATTTGGAGTAAGCAATCATGAAAAGAATTCAAATATGAGGTGGAAAGGTATTCTCGGAAGGGTAAAAGTCTTATCGGCGGTCCTCCAAGTAATTCCTACCTATGCAATGTCTTGTTTTTGAATCCGGGAACAATGTGTGATCGGATTGAGAGTGCTTGTTCAAAGTTTTGGTGGGGGATGGAAGGTGGTAGGCAAAAAAACATTGGAAGAGATAGGATGCATTATGATAACCAAAATCTGGCGGGATGGGGTTTCAAAGTTTGAAGGCTTTCAACAAAGCACTATTAGCCAAACAAATATGGTGGATTATTCGAAAACCGAATAGCTTGGTTGCTAGGGTGTTAAAGGCAAGATATTTTAAGCACATGGATAATGGATGTCGCACTTTGTTCAAATCCATCGTATATTTAGAGATCACGATGTGGAGCGAGACTTGTTGCAAAAAAGGGCTGAGTTGGAGAATCGGTGATGGAACTCGAATTAAATTAATGAAGATCATTGGGTTCTGCTTTTCAAGAAATGGGCTAATAATATAAAATGCCGATTCCCAATGTAAGTGATCTTCTAATAGATGGAAAATGGGATGCGAGAGGTTATAAATGGTCACTTTCTACAACATATTGCTCGGGAAATCCAACATATCCCTCTATCCAGAGTCGGAAGAAAGGAGGATACACGGTATTGGAGGCATAATGAAAAAGGGATGTATACGGTGAGAGATGGATATAAACTAGATATTGAATTATATGAACCACACGAGCACAACACGGCACAAATGATAGAAAAGTGGTGGAAGATAATGTGGGCTATGTCCATTCCTCCAAAAAATTAAAATATTTTGGTGGAGGGCATCTCATAACATTATTTAAGTCAAAGAAAATCTATAAAGGCATCATGTTCCGAGTGAGAGGGGGATGTGAGTTATGTCAATTTGGGAATGATACAACAACTTATGCCATCTTTTATTGTACATGCATAAAGCATCTTTGGAAGGACTGGGATATTGGTATTTCTTTGAAGAGAGTCGGGAGGCGGTGTAGTTGATATTGGATTATGGATGCGAGGAGCTTGGAAAAGGAAAATTGAAAACTTTTGTGTACAAAATGGGCGATTTGGAAGGAAAAACGAGTTTCCTACATAATGAGGACAACAAGATGATGAAGGACTCGTAGCATGGGTGGATGAGTTCCTCTTGGCTTTTTCAATAGGCTGAGACTCGAGGTGGGGCACGGAAGGTTGCTAGGGCTAGTTTGAATACTAGATGGGTTGCACCGCAGCTTTGTAGCTATAGTCCGGATGTGGATGCATGTTATAATGAGAGGAGCGGCGATACGTAGCGGGGCGGTGTGATTCGAGGATGAAAGCAGGGTGGTTCATAGAGTTTTGGCAAGAAAGTGGAATTTATGGCTCATGTATTGATGGGTGAATTGATGGCCTTGTTTGAAGGTGCGACAAGTTAGAGAAGGAGATTTTCAATAGGTTCGAGTTTCGTTTGATTCTTTAATGCTGTGATCACGGCTATTGAAGATTTAAGCTATAAGAGGATTATCAATTCGGATATTAAATCGTTGATAGCTAATTTAGAGGTGATTGATCTCTACATGTTTTGCTATTTCGGCAAACTTAGTTCTTCATAGACTAGCGAATTTTGCTTAAACTTTACGCCCATCGGCCTTTTGTTGGTCGAATGGGGTTTATCTGATTGGATGGATGAAATTGTATCGGATGATATTACGCATTAAGAATACATGTGATACGGTTTTATCTCAAAACAACAAAGCGCATAAATCCATAAATATTAGCGACAAACCTTTCAATTATCTGATAATAAGTTAAATCTTAGTTATATATAAAACTAAAAGAGATTACTTACTTGTTCATCGGATCAACTATGATAAAATTCATTTTAGAACCTGCACCTAGAAAAATCTATACATAAATTATTATATAATAGGATTAATAAAAACTTAACGAAAGTCGATATGAAACTAAAATAAAGAAATAATTATGAAACCTTCAAATATTTTGGATGTTTTGTACAACAAATTGGATTTTATTTCTTATATTTCCCTTTATTCCTTCTTTCATTCCTCTCCTTCTTTTTCTCTTTTCTCTTCCTTCTTTCTCTTTTTCTTTCCCTTTCTTTGATGTTCTTTTTCAACATCGATCTCTCCTTTGAACTAATACCCTATCATCTTTTATTTCTTTCTTTTTATTTATTTATTTTGACTTCTCCCATTATCCCCCACTAACTTCATCCATTCATTTTTTATTTTTTATTTTTTACGAACTTTCCCTTCCACTACTCCCCACTTATCCCATTTTCTTTCTTTTTGATTCCTTTGATTTTAAAACAATAAAGTGGCCAAATAAATATTTTTTGTGCGTTTAGATTTTTATTAATTAATTCTAAAGGGTAGCATAGTAATTTTATACCCTTATCAATAAGTCAAGGAGGACAAAGTAGTAATTCTGTCAACTTGATTTATTATTATTGACTTATTTCATCCTTTTCCAAAGATACGATTAGAGAATTTTTAGTGTTTAAAGATTTATTCAAGTTGAAAGTTTTTACATTTACATTTTCAATTGTTGGCGAAATCTTTTCTTGTTTTCATTAAATGATCTTTGAAGCAATTTAGATATACTAAATATGCGATACTAATGTACTATCAATGCAATCATAAGTAGTAAAAATGTAGTTACAAAGTACTAAATATGCGATGAAATTAGTATATATACAATAGAACATGATGTAGTATACTGACAGCAAACACATACTAAATATGCAATTATATTAACGTAAATATAATAAAATACAATTTAGATATACTAATTATGCAAATAGGATAGATCGAGAAATCTTCTACAATGGGGTACAAAATAATACAAGCATAAACTACATCATAAATAACAAATGAGACAAAAAAATTCTTTACTAATCAATATGTAGATGTTAAATAATTATAATAGTAATAATCTATATATAGTACTATTAAAACTAGTTTTTAATAATTTTACAATATTGTTTTATTTCATAGTGTTATAATGTTGTCAATGTTATAGTTTTGGGCATACTATTAACCTAATGTTATATAATTTGTAATTTTTATAATGTAGTATAACAATTTCATTAAAAAAATAATTTTTGTATAAATTTTAATTTGTGCAAAATTAATGGTGTTATATGTATAAAAATTATGTAATATAAATAATAAATAGTTCTAAAAAAACTGTGGAGACACGTGCCCCCATAGTAGGGAATGTGGGTCTTTCATTGTATGAATACTCGTCCCATTTCCGTTTGATAGTTCAACTTATATCAATTTTTCGTTGCAACTTTTTTTTTGTATTGACATTGATGTTTTGTGAAATCGTTTCTTACTCATGAAACCATATATGGATAAGTAAGTAGGCAATGTTTTGTGCGTGTTTGGCACTTTTTATAGTCTAAAATAAATATTAGAATTATATTAACGAAGATGAATGAGTTCGTAGAAGAAGATTAATTTGTTTGTATTGCAAGGAGTTTCTCGGGAAAAATGTAAAATCGATCTTGTATCTATAGAGGTTTTACAATATTAGTCTTGTAACTTTTGAAATATGATTTTAGTCTGTATGATTTGTTTTTTTGTAATTTTGGTTCTGTAAATTTTGAATTTTTGCAATTATGATCCTATAAGTTTTAAGTTGGTGCAAATTTGGACCTAAGGATATTTCAATATTTCACTTATTCCTAAAATACCCTTGTAGCTAAAATATTCAATTTACTCAAGATCAAGTAGAAAATGATATTAGAGCTTTATGTTTTATTACTTATGAGTTGAATTTATTTATCAACTCTACTATATAATACCTAATGAGATAAAATTTTAGTGTTAGGGCGAATTTTTTCCCTAAAACTAATTACCAAAATAAAAGATTGGTTTTGATTTGTTTTGCATTTCTAGACTCATGGTATGATTAGGACTTTTAGATTATGAAAGAAATCATATTGATATGGTATTGGTATATTAGGACTCTTGGATAATTATTTTGTTTCTTAACATAAGTGATTTTTACTTGTCATATATTTGTATATATCTTCTTTCATATGTATTAGGGTCTCTTGAAAGGGTTTGGACGGCTAGCCAAAAAGAGAAGAGGACGAGCATAATCAACACACGGGATATACCCCGGAGCTAAAGTCTTGAGAGAACTAAGAGTCATTCAAGCACAATGATAACAAGCGCCCTGGATGCGATCTCGAATGTGCTACATACGAGATCACATTGATCATCTCAAATTGTGTTTGTTAGCTTTTTTTTCATCCATTGTTTTTAGTATTGTGATTAACGAAGTTCACACATATACATTGTTGGATGAGTTGAATTACATAAGATCGGATATACTCACAGATAGGAGTTTTTGGTTGAGTTTCTACTAGTTGGTTTTAGTATTTGTGTATACGGAATCAAGCGATTTTTACTAGTGGAAAGTTTTGCCATATTGCGCGTCTGCAAGCTTGTTGGCTTGTAGACAATTTTTAATTTGTGTGTCTTATTCTTGTTTTCAAAATTCATTGCATGTGATTGTGCATGTGACCACATGCAATCACATCTTACTCTGCAAAACTTTTGGTAAAATTTTGTGCTTGATATGTATTTTGTCGAGGAAAGGATAAGGGGGAGATTGTTAGGGCGATTTTTATCGCTAAAACTAATTATTCCCAAAATAAAAGATTGGTTTTTGATTTGTTTTGGTTGTTGATAACTAGTTAAAACTCTCTTATGATATTTTTGTTGATTATGAATGTGACCTCAAATGTGATTACATCTATTACGTATTTTACTCAACATGATATTTAGGGGGGAGTTGTTATACTAAGGGAGAGTTTTGTTGTTTTGTGCTTGATATGTATTTTTGTCGAATGGAAAAAATGGGGAGATTGTTAGGCGATTTTATTGCACTAAAACTAATTCCCAAGATAAAAGATTAGTTTTTATTTGTTTTGCCTTTCTAGACTCGTGGTATGATTAGGACTTTTTAGATTAGGAAAGAAATCATATTAATATAGTATTGATATATTAGGACTCTTGGATAATTATATTGTTTCCTTACATAAGTGATTTATTTGTCATATATTTGTATATATCTTCTTTCCTTGTGTATTAGGTCTCTTGAAGGGTTTGACTGACTATATAAAGGGAAGAGGGAGCATAATCAACACCGCAAGATATACGAGAGCTACAAGAGTCTTGAGAGAATTAAAGTCATTCAAGCACAAAGTCGAAGCCCTTACTGGATGCGATCTCGAATGTGACTACATCCCGAGATCACATTGATCTGATTGTGTTTGTTAGCTTTTTCATCCATTGTTTTTAGTATTGTGATTACGAAGTTCACACATATACATTGTTGGATGAGTTGAATTACATAAGATCAAATATACTCACAGATAGGAGTTTTTCGTTGAGTTTACTAGTTGGTTTTAGTATTTGTGTATACGGAACCAAGCGATTTTTTCTTAGTGGAAAGTTTTGCCATATTTGGCACGTCTACAAGCTTGTTGGTTTGTAGATAATTTTTAATTCGTGTGTCTTATTCTTTGTTTTCAAAATTCATTTGCATGTGATTGTGATTGTGACCACATCGCAATCACATCCTTTCTGCAAAACTTTTTGGTAAATATCAGTGTTATAATTATTTCATTTAGAATTATGAATGCGGATCAAAATCAAGATCTGAGTTCTACGTGTATTATTTCTTAATTGTGGAAATACAAAAACACAGACACATTTGGCAAAATTGGAAATTGTGAAATTAAAATATATAAGAATAAAAATTGTCAAATTCTAAAAATTATAGGATTAAAATTGTTATTGCTAAGGGACAAAATCGTCACAGGACTAAAATTACAACTTTAAAAATTACGGGACTAATTTTGTAATTTTTTAGGAGTTTCTCCACTCTAATGTTTAACCTATATTTTTCGTCGATAGCGTGATTGAGATGTCATGAATAATCGGATGTATCTTCTAAATATATATGTGTATGTCGTCTCTTTTTGTGTTTTAATGGATATGTAACTTTTGACTAATTTACTCTTATCATTTTGTTATTTAGGCAACAAAAAACTAATAATTAAGTAAATAAAGAACATTAAATAAAATCGATCAATTCGTGTCATATAATCCAACCCCATTGATCTATTAAAATAGGACACAAAATATTCCCATCTACCCATTTTGAATAGCACAAACTCTTTTTGACAAACCATATAATAAACTCTTTTTTACACAAAAAAGTATCATGAGGACCAAAATTCCCTTAACTTGTTGCATTGGTTTTAAGAAAGAAAAAAAAAAACTTGTTTATTTGGTAATTTCTCCCAAAATACTTCCATCTAATTTTTGAATCTCTACTTTTTTTTATATAAGCACTCAAATTATAGATCTCGAATAGATGATTAATTAGATATATTATATATCTAAAGCAGGATAACAAGCGAAAAAAGTTATTACAATTGAGAATTTTACATTAAAATCGTCTTTAGGATGAACACACTGCAAATTTCGCGTCAAGACTGATTTCACTAGGGTGGCAATCTCACGATATGACACGGAAACCGACCACGAACCCGACCGAAGTTCTTGAGAGAAACCCGAACTCGAACATGAGAAACCCGAACCAACCCGGTGACGAATCGTGGCGATGTTACCAATTTGTCTAAAATGTATTTATTTTATATTTTAATTAATTTCTAATGTATTTTAAGCATAATCAGAAATCAACTTTGAAATCAAAAAGCGAACCGACTTTGATGACCCTAGAATTGTCACCTAAATTTCACGATATGATGTCATCTTAGTGTAATTTCACGAATTTCATGAAATTAGACCATATTAGTGTAATTTCACGATTTTCACGATATAAGATTAATTTCACGAATCTCATGATATGAGGTTATGTTAGTGTAATTTCACGATATGAGACCATGTTATAGTGCATTTAGTGTAATTTCACGAATTTAACGATACTACGTAATTTCACAAATTTCACGATGATGGGTCAAACGTGTGGTGGATTAGACCTTGACTCCACTTAATAAAGGGTAGTTTGGCCATTCAAGGTATAAAAGAGGTTTCTTATTTCAAAATGAGTAGGTCTCTTGTAAACGGTCGGTGCGACAGTTGCACTTTTAGAAGCTTTTTAGGGAAAAAGTGATCTTTTAGTATAAAATGTGATCTTTTAGGCGTAAAAAGTGATATTTTGTTGAAGTACACTTAATTACAATGTATTGAATGATGTATTTTACACAAAAAATATCGCTTTTTATAAAAAAAATATCGTCCTACGTCGCGTCTGGCGTCGACCGCTTACACAAGTTTTTGCCTATCAAGATTTCTCCCAAAACATTATATAAAATAAATGATCTGAATCGATCAACAAAGGGAAAAATATCCTGGAAAAAAGAAGTCGGCGAATCTGAATCCCCAAAAAGGAACAGAACTTTTTGACTTTTTGTCAGTTGGCAGCAACGATAATGTTGATAGCAAACGTCGTCCTATTAATAACGTCTCTTAGTCCTCAGCTGACACAAAACGACACCGTCGATCAGCTCCACTTTCTTCCCCACTCCTGCAAAAAAACACAGAGGCGGAGATAATTATCTCATCCTTCGCCGCCCATTAGAGAAAAAAAAAAATCAAAATAGCTCTTTCTCGTGATTAAAAAAGTTAATATACTATACCACCAAAACAACCGCCTTACTGCTCTTGATATTTTTGCCAAGTCATAGAGGGTAAAACCGACTTATCAACTCGCCGATCTTCTGTTCCTCATCGCGTAAACTGCCGGATAACCACCGCCGGACCGCCGTAGCGATCCGAGTAATGTAAAGGAACTGAGTTTCAAACCCTCGAAGAGTATAGTAGGCCCGACACTCAAATTAGGTAAAAATGGATCGGGCGACGATGACGCTGGGTCCGGGTATGGATATGCCGATCATGCACGATAGTGATCGCTACGACTTAGTTCGAGAAATCGGGTCGGGTAATTTCGGCGTGGCCCGATTGATGAGGGATAAGCAGACGAAAGAGCTTGTTGCGGTTAAGTATTTTGAGCGAGGGGATAAGGTCAGTTTTCTACTTCATATATATTTGGCTTTTCCTGAATCCGATTTCGAGTTAACTATTATGCAATTATCAAATTTTTACAAACTAATAATCGTGCCACGCAGTCCGTGCGTGCATAAACTCGTTGTTCTGTGTTTATCGTTTTAATAGCACATGCGTAACATTGTTTGCATAAAGCATGGTATTTCACTTGGGTCAAGGTTAAAAGAAGTCTGCAGAAGGGATGTTGATTTATCAGATTTCTGCTAATTCTCAATGACTCAGTTTTCTTTCTATTGTTCTAATTAGTCAAGCAATTTATTGTTTGGTGTACTGAAGTTCCATTATGTTAAAAATCTGTTGGGATCAGGGAGATTTTAATTATTTTTTCTCATGGTTTTAGCCTTATTAGGCAAGAGTATCATTGATATTTTCAAATGTATTACTTTTTGGTCTCTTAACTATTTCTTGTGATAAATGTGCTGCTAAAATTTTATGGTGAAAATGAAATTTATTATCATAACCCATAGTTTAATACTATGTAGTTGACTGCATAAACCTCACATTTGCTAAAGATATCCCTTTATCTCTTCCTTCTTTCTTTTATTATTCGTTCTCCCATGAAATGTCGAAAGGTTATGGTTTCTGTTTTGCATTCAGATTTTGGCATATGAGGTTCTACAAGGTACTATAGCCTGCCTGGGTTGGCTTTGATTTCATATGTACAATCTATGCTTCAATGGAGTTGCTTACCTTTTGTATTGGTTTAATTGCGAATGTATTGGGGAGAGTGTAGTTCCAATAATGTTTCAGCAATGCCAATCAATAATTGTCTGTTAATATTTATTGCAGATAGATGAAAATGTTCAGAGAGAAATTATTAATCACAGGTCTTTGAGGCACCCTAACATTGTTAGATTTAAGGAGGTTTGTCATTGCTTCTCTGTTTTGACATTTACATGAATTAGAATTTTCCTTCTGATTTGTAGTCTCAATACTTTTTCTTCAGGTGCTTCTGACACCTACTCATCTGGCTATTGTGATGGAGTATGCATCTGGAGGAGAGTTATTTGAGCGCATATCCAATGCAGGACGATTCAACGAGAACGAGGTTCTTTATTTGCTCTTATATGTTTGTTTTTCAATGTCAGTATGGTATCTTTTTTACTAACTGTCTTGTCTACAAAGCGTTTCTCTTGCAGGCTCGTTTCTTCTTTCAACAACTTATATCTGGAGTGAGCTACTGTCATTCAATGGTATCATAATGTCTATTTTAGAAGTATTTCTCAATTGAATTTCTGCCTTTCGTATAAATAGAAATCTGATTTATCCGTCTTATGTTTTTCGACAAAGCAAATATGTCATCGGGACTTGAAGCTGGAAAATACACTGTTGGATGGAAGCCCAGCTCCTAGGTTGAAGATATGTGATTTTGGTTATTCCAAGGTAATATTATTGAAAAACTATTGTCTAGTGTTATTTGATTGGTCATGCATGTTAGAATTCTCCGATATCTAGAATTGAAGTAAGGATTTATTGCAGCTATATTTTTTATCAGCTTAGTGATATATTTTCTCATCTTTTGCTGCTTTCTAGAACCTGGTTATCTAATTTATTTCTATATATTAACTGATTACAACTGTGCTTTTACAGTCTTCTTTGCTGCATTCACAACCAAAATCTACAGTGGGAACTCCTGCATATATTGCTCCTGAGGTGTTACATAGGAAAGAATATGATGGCAAGGTAAAAAAATTCATTGCCTTCTTAATAGACCTTTACTCTATGTCATAAGTACAAATATCTTTTTAATTGTTCATGAATGGGACTTCACTGCTACTCACATTTGGAAAAACATTTGGCGCGCACACACACACATATAGAAAAACATGGAATACGTAAAGTAGTGGGTAATAATAACACTTCAAGCTCACTCACATCTGTGAATTTGTTGAGCTTTTGCAAAGACTCGTGAGTTGAGTTGGAGATATTGATTTTCAGACCACTTGAGAAATTGATTTTTAGTTTACTTTCTCAATGTCTTACCTTGTCATATTCTATCATTCTGGAATGAGCCTTTGTTTTTGTGAATTAAGAATGGAGGAAATCATGTCTTCTCCATGACAGGGGTTTTCATAATAATGATATACTAGGCTTCAGGAGCACATTATGATTTGTCTTCTATTCTGTCAAATGCATACTGAACAATTTAAAGCAATATTTGGTTATTAATCAAACGAAAAGGAGTATCAGCTGCTAACACAACTCGTTTTTCCCTTGCTCCCTGATGTACTGAAATTCTTTTATTATATGTGTGAATCTTCTTTCTTGTGAAATAATGCTTTGGCTACAGATAGCAGATGTGTGGTCCTGTGGAGTGACATTATATGTTATGCTGGTTGGTTCCTATCCATTTGAGGATCCTGAAAACCCCAAGGACTTTCGTAAGACAATACAGAGAGTCCTAAATGTCCAGTATTCCATCCCGGAACATGTTGTAATATCCGAGGAATGTCAGCATCTAATTTCGAGAATCTTTGTTGCTGACCCTGAACAAGTAAGCGATTTTTTGAATACATTTTGTTTGTGTGTATGTTCATTTTCTTTCTTTCTTTTTCTTTGATTGAGAATCGCTCTCTTATGTAAAAAAATTATAGGTTTTTTCATATAGGTTGTAGCCAGAGGCGGAGACAGGGCTGGGCCAACCTGGGCCCTGGCCCAGCCCTTTAAAAAAAAAAAAATTAGTGAGAATTTAAAAAAAAAATTAGTTATAATTTGTGTTGTTTTTTCTTGGATTTTCTATCCGGCCCACCCCATTTTCGTGTATCGGCCCACCCTACTAAATCGTCTTGGCTCCGCCCTTGGTTGTAGCATTGTCTAAGGTGATTATTTAATCCGTTTAGTCTATCTGTAGCGTAAGACGTGATGAATATTAAAAGTGAATTCATGTGCGAATAAGGTTGTTTTAATAGCAAAAAGATAAAACCCAGTCATTACCAGGATTTATATGTCAGATAAGAGGAAAATCCGCATTCAAATATGCATGTCTATCTGCTATAGTTTAACTTGAAATATTTGTAATTAGTCACTGTTCTATACATGGTCAGCGCATCACGATACCAGAAATCAAGAACCATGTGTGGTTTCTTAAGAACCTTCCTGCTGAGCTGATGGACGAAAGGACATTGAGCAACCAGTTCGAAGAGTCGGACCCGCCACTGCAGAGCCCAGAAGTCATCATGCAGATAATCTCCGAAGCCACTATACCTCCCGCTGGTTTGTATAACCTGGACATGATGGATGACGACATGGATGACATGTACTCTGATCCTGATGATCTTGATGTTGACAGCAGCGGAGAGTTCATTTACGCAATGTGATGGCAAATCGCTGTCTCGGTTCATATAATAACCACAATCCGAATACAATATGAGAATATCCTCGCAACATGGTTGCGTAAAACATTGTTTAGAGAGCCGTCAATGGAAAGTACGAATGAGGCCGAGTCGTGATCCGGTATATTGAGGAAAAAAAAATAGGGACTGCGAGCGAGAAGATGCAATGGTGATGGTTATTTTGTGGTTCGATAGACATGCATGCATAGCTTGTCTACATGTCTGTGTTGATTCTAAGGACTTTTGTTTTGTTGTGTTACCATTTTAGGTTGTGATGTGTACCGATATACATTGTATTATTATTTGTAACTTCGGAGCTTTTTGTTCATGTTGGTTGTATCATTGTATAGTAAAAGTCTTTGCTTTGCTGAATCGCTATTTTCACTTGTGCTGTTTAGCCACATCTGAAAAAATTGCACTGATTACTGATACGTTAATGGGTGAATACCATGTCCTCCCCCTCTCCCTTTGTGTAACTAAATTATTTTCTGTTTTGCATTTTGTGGATTCAATGTTGGTTTGAGTGTCTAGGTTTTTTAGCCATTCCCATTAAACCAACATGTTTTTTAGCTATCTTTTTGAAATATATGTTTTTTAGCCATTGACATGTGAAAATTAAAAATTACCCCTTAAGCCAATTTACGCTCTTTCAAGTCATACACGCATCCTTATAACTCGGCATTCAAAACTTGGAAACAAAATTTTATTCCGGCGATTTGCAAAAATGGATTCTTAGGCGATGAGGTTATCCTTTAATTTCATAATTCTTGTTGATATAGTTAGTTTTATAGTCGTTTAGGTTATGATTTGTTGTTAGATTCGTAGCATTTTTAGAGTTTAGACAATTTGTGTTTATGTTGAAAAGTTTGATGTTGCGTTAATGTGTTTGGGGTGAATGAAGATGACGACGAGGGTTTCAATTATGTGACTTGATATCCAGTTACATAACTCGATATTCAGTTATATAACTGGATAACTTTATCCAGTTACAGTATATCCAGTAACATTTAACTCATATTTCAGTCTAGTTTTTCTCCAAAAAACTTTGACTTCACATAACTTTTTCGTTTCAAATCCATTTTGCATGTACACAGTATAATATATCAAATTAATCATCTTTTCTATATCTACAATTCAACACCAATACTGCATATACAAAAATGGAAAATACAGATTCTATTTTTTAAGATGTTTGAAAGAGTAAAAGGATATATAGAGATAAGTGAAAGAGAGAGAGAGAAATAGACCAAATATCAAACAAATATCTTTAGAAAGGGTATGAATGTCTTTTGTTTTACCAAAAAAAAAAAAAACATTTGTTCACAAAAAAGATGGCTAATTTTCATTTTTTAATTATAAAATTGGTTATTTTGGCACATTCCACATGTTGGTTATTTGTGGGATTGCAGGGAGAAGTGGTAATGGGCGAAATTGACCACTTACATTTTTTTTAAAAATAGAAATATCATGGTTTTCAAAATAAGGTTTTGTTGCCATTTTGATTAAAACTTGATAGTCATATTCTTCTTATATTCTTTGGTGAGGTATTTGACCATTTTAAAAAATTTGATGCGGTACATTTCTCGGTACTGAGAAATGTATCGGTCCCCATAAATGAAAACATGGGCAAAATGGACTATTGAACTAAGAATGGCTAAAATTTTTTTGTTATGGACAAATAAACAAAAACCCAATGACTAAAAAAAATGGATACGGTTCGAAATTATATATAGAGTAGAACCTCGATAATTTAATAATCGATTAATTAATAAATATTTTTGTCAGGTCCTCACTTGGGGACAACGTGCTAAATTAATAATTCGCTAAATTTGTAAGATGATACAAATGCCAAAATTCATATAGGCTCCATGCAATATATAAATTAATCACCCCTTAATATATATATATATATACACACACATACATATATATAATCAGTGTTTTAAAAATCGGACTGGAGAGCAAACCGGTCATGCTAGCGGTCCACGGTTTAACAGATCGGGCCGGTTCAACCGCCGGTCCAACCGGTTTTGATAAAACGGAATGAATTTTTCTATATATTGTATAAATTAATATTATAATATTATCAATCATTACATAATATGTTTTTTAATGGGAAATATATAAACAAGTAATTAAAATAATATTTAACATAACTCAAAATTCAAATAATGATATAAATATAGCAAATTACAAAATATATAGTCCAAAAGTCAATAAAAAGCTAAAAAAATTAAAAATAAATAAAATCGTTCAAATCGGTTCAACCAATTT
Source organism: Rehmannia glutinosa (assembly GCA_016081115.2). Lineage (NCBI taxonomy): Eukaryota > Viridiplantae > Streptophyta > Magnoliopsida > Lamiales > Orobanchaceae > Rehmannia > Rehmannia glutinosa. The sequence continues at coordinate 4,721,163 of CM071930.1, read as the reverse complement.
TGTCCAATTTTGTCTGGTTCAACTGGTTTTTGACCGGTTTAACCGTAAAAACGGTTTAGAAATCACTGTATATAATACAATTGAAATTAATCTATGAAAACCTCATTAAAAAATGACTCAATTGTTATTTGCTTCTTGTTGAAATTGGTGTCATCTTGAATTTATCTCTAACTTTTGTTAAGATAGTAAACACTTATAATGTATTTATGTTATCTCAACAAAAAATTATTCAATTTCATTGTTGTTGAATTTTAATTTTGGAAAAGTGGGATCTACAGCATAATTAATTCATGTTTCATGTTTGGGAGCACTTTTGGAATAAACTTTTTGGAGAAGTGACTTATCTAAAAAAAGTTCATTCTAAATTTACCATCAAACAACAATTTTTAGATCCAAAAGTCCATTTCAAAAGTACTTCCAAATAAGCATTTATTATCTTCAACTTCACAATTCACATGTCACTCCTAATTATTTGCTCGCCGATCAACAACTATGCAAATTCAACTTTCAATATATCTGCAATCGTATAATACCCGCATTACAAGATTGAATATTTCAATGTTTTGTTTGGTGACAAGAAAAATTATTCAATATTTTGTATACCTTCAATAGTTTTTAGATGAAAATGACAACTACCCACGAACAAATTTTTTTTTCTACAAACCGTATTTATATAAATTACTAGATAATTACTTTATTGATTATTTAATATTCGGTTAAATTAGTAAATTTTTGCACTCCCAATGCTATTAATTTTTGCCTCTGGGCTTATCACGCCCGAAATGTTTGGAGAGTTGGCTCGAGCGGACTCAAACACTTGCTCAATTTTTCTCTTTTTTAGAGGACAAGTTTTTCAAGCTCGAGCTTGACTTGCCTCTGGGCTTATCGCGAAGAAGTGTTTGGAGGGTTGACTGAGCCGAACTCCAAAAACACTTGCTCAATTTTTCTCATTTTTTGGAGGACAAGTTTTTCAATCTCCGAGCTCGACTTGCCTTTGGGCTTATCGCGCCGAAGTGTTTAGTGGCTCGAGTCAACCCTCCAAACACTTCGGGCACGATAAGCCCGAGAGGCAAGTCAAGCTCGAGCTTGAAAAACTTGTCCTCCAAAAAAGGAAAAATTGAGCAAGTGTTTGAGTTCGGCTCGAGCAACTCCCAAACACTGCCGGCGCGATAAGCCGATGTAAGTCAAGCTCGAAGATTGAAAAACTTGTCCTCCAAAAAAATGAGAAAAATTGAGCAAGTGTTTATAGTTGGCAAAGTCAACCCTCCAAACACTTGGGCGCGGTAAGCTCGGGAGGCAAGTCAAGCTCGAGCTTGAAAAACTTGTCCTCCAAAAAATGAGAAATTGAGCAAGCGTTTTCCAAACACATCGGTAATAATAAAATAGAGGAATAAATAAGTTCATTAATATGATGCGAAAACGTACAAAAGAATCGAGATCGGGATAAGTACAAAAGCTACTACAAAAGGCATTAAAGAAATTACAAAAATCCCCGGATCGGGACAAATACAAAAACTATTACGAAAATGAGATTCTCAAGCATAGTCTTGGGACGGTGAGATCGGGCTCATTGCGGATGAGCGGACACGGTAGAAGCGGCGAGGAGATCGACATGTTGGCGGAAGAGGATAGATCGGGGGACCGGGAAGGAGAGGAATATCTTCGAAGCCTCGATCGGCGGCTCGGTCTCGGCTACTGGTTGGTAGCGACGCCTTAAGCAAGCCATCCAAGATGAAACACCCAGTGTTAATGAAAACCTCGTCGGAAGAAAGGTTGATTTCATTAGCAACCTTGGAAAAAACAAAAGCTCTCTGGATCTTGCATCAGAGCTCGGGGCCCATCCCGATCTAGAGTTTCAGACACTCCCTTTTCCCGAAGTTGGAGCTCGGCTTGGTCAAAGGCGAACTCATACTGTTGAATTACACCAGAAGATAAGATGTCAATAAACTCCCCGGAGCTCAGGAAGCATTTCTTGACTTTATCCTGTATGTGGCTGACTAGAGTTCGACCTTCATCAGACTGGAGGAAGCTACGTCGACCGATCTCAATACCCTCTTCCCGAGTGTGCACCAAACCGTCTTTTAGCTCAGCCTTAAGGGTGGCATTTTCTTTGTCCAAATCCTTGATTTTGAGATCAGAATTAGCGACAGAGCGCTCGGCCGAGAAGCTTATCTTTGAGCTCGCGCACCTCGATCGAGTAGCTTGGCTTCCATTGCCTTTAGTTTCTTGTTGTCCTTTTTTAGGACTTGAGTTCCCTCACCCGGGCGGGATCAACAAAGCCCACTCGAGCACGGGCAAGGAGGGAGGGTAGCTTGAGCGTAAGCTCGGGCTTGGTCTCATGAGAAAGAGTTAACCGGCTCGATCATCGAAAGCTTGTCAAAAACGACTCGGTCGGGGATAAGGGCAATGGCCCTGGATGTATTGAGTGCCAAAGACGGATTTGTATTCTTGAGGATGGAATTCCCGATCATCCACGTTTGGTTCGGAGTATCGATAGGACTCAGATCACTCATCGCTCTCGATTTGGTTCCCACGCGAAGTCTTTTGGGAGGAGGAAGCTCGGTGTCGGAGGATCCACGTCGGGAGCCTATAGGGATAGGTCGTTTGTTGGGATCGAGAGCTCGGCAGAACATCTTCCGCAGAGTCGGGCCGGGTGGTGTGAGGAGATCGGGACCGGATCTTGTCGGAAGGCCACGATGGCTCCACCTATCTGGGAGGATGAGGCTCGAGCAAAGAGCTCACCTTCTTTGCGGTCCCTCGGTCTTTTGAGCGGCGTACTCGGGACAACATTATGCTGTGAAAATGGAGCAATTTTAGAAAACAAGTATGAAAAATTAAGTGTTGAAAAAGAAGGTAAGAGTATTACCGATGTCGCATTCTAAAGGAACAACCTCGGGACTCACTCCCGAATAATAAAGCAACGAAGAAGTGATGATTTTTGAAAGATCAAATTTTACAGCTCTGAGCTTGTGGATCAAGTCTTGCAGGTCGAGAGGACTCTTTTTGGGGTCATGTTTTTGTTGTGGGGGCAAAGACCATACCCACTCATGAGGAAGGGCCAAACCTCGGTCGAGGTGAAAAAAATCTTGATCATTCCAGAATTTATTAGAGGTCGGGTATTTCCCTAGGATGTTGGTTTCATTACGTTCAGTAATGTAAAACAAGCCCCAGGAGTAGAGGATTTGACCTGGAATAGAGCAAAAAATAGATCGGTCGAAGGGGTTATGGACAAAAACTTGGTGATTATTAGAAAGCCAACAATTATTCTAAAAGAGTTCGGGGTAAGCTGATTAAGGGGAATTTTGTACATAGAAGATACATCGGAAAAAAGGAGTTGATGAGAAATCTAAGTCCTCCGTCTAATTGACCCTACGAAAAAGGTCGGACCTTGAGAGGAGGTCGGAATGGCCTCCCGGTATAGCTCGGGACGGATAGTTTAAAAAAGAATGGGATGCATGCATTTCTCACGGAGGTCATAGAGGATTGGGTACATTACGGTGAGTGAGAAAACCCATTGTCCACTTCGGGAGGTGCCAACGAGTTAGATGCCCTAATTTCTATGGGAGAAGGGGGAATGGAAGATGGTTAGATGATGTTCTCTAAGTCTAGTAGCATCTAATTCCTTCGGCCATCTAACCAAGTCGGTCAGGTGAGGATCGGAGTTAGTTGAGGATGATGTCATTATTAGAAAGAAAAAATAATTGAGAAAGAGGAGAAAAGAGTGTACAAGAGATGTGAACGGAAGAGAAAGAAGTGGAGAAGCATGTCGGGAAAGTCGCGAAAATCGCCTAAAAGGCACGTCGAGAAATCGCTCGAGAGGGGGGAGAAGTTTTGGCTAGAAAATAAAACGGTCCCCCCCTCATACTTTGCCTCTTATAAGAAGAGATGAAATGGGAAGGTGATCACCACCTTTGATTCGAATCTCATCCAACGGTTTAGAAGGACCTCGGGAAGATGAAAGGACGTCTTGTCAAATGAAAGGACGTCTTGGTGACATAAATAGGCGGGAAATGAGGGGGTGGGAAACCCTAATTTAGATCGGGATGAATATATCTCGAGGGAAGAAAACCCTAATCTAGATCGGGATGAATATATCTCGAGGGAAGAAAACCCTAATCTAGATCGGGATGGATGAATCTTAAGGGAAGAAACTCCAAACTAGGTCGAGATTAGTGAAATTCAAAGGATACAAAGCCCTAAAAACTAGATCGGGACTGGTAAAATTGTGGAAAATTCAAGGGCTAAAATGGAGATCGGGAATAAACTCCTTAGGGAATTCATCGAATATAGGGAGGTCGGTCGAATATATCACGAGACAATTATGTCCAAAGTAGAAATTTCGGGACATAATTGGGGGACCGATTGATGGGGTCTATTTAGGCCGACCCCTACCTCTATGGGCTTGATGAAAGGACTGGGGTGACCTCGGCGCTGGGCCGAGGCCTGCGGTGGTTAGGCGAGCTACGATGGAGAGGATGACTATGAGAGTTGGGCCGACCTTGAGAACTCTTGACCTAACGGGCTTGGACCCCTGATTGGGCCAACAGGGCCTACCAGGCTGACCTGATGGGCTTGGACCCCTCATTGGGCCAACATTAAAGGTCACAGGCACGATGGGCCTGGACCCCTGGTGGGCAACATTAAAGGACTCACAGGCGATGGGCCTGGACCCCTGATTGGGCCAACATTAAAGGTCTACCGACCTGATGGCTTGGACCCGATTGGGCCAACTTAAAGGCCTACCGACCCGTCGATGGGCTTAGACCCGATTGGGCGGCAAGAAGGCCTGCAGGCACCGATGATGGGCTGGACCACGATTGGGCTAACTTAAACGCTTACCGACCTGTTGGGCCAGATGTTATAATGGACCAACTTAAGGGTCTACCGATCTCTTTGTAGTAGTCTTATGGCCCAATACGGGTGATTAACCTAGGCATGTGTGTTAATTAGGGTTTTAGTGTGGCTTGATGCCTACGCAACCCTAATTCCAAAACCTATAAAAAGGGCACAAGTAAGGTACGCCGCAGGTTAGACTCTGAATATACTTTATTACATTTTTATATTTCTTCTTTCTAAAACCGATACTGACTTGAGCGTCGGAGTGGGTACGCCGAAAAACCCTTCCGGCCCCCCTTCTAACGGTTGTGTTGCAGGTAATCAGGTCAGTCGTGTGGTGGAGCATTGATTATTGGGCGGTGGCATTTTCAGTACCAACCATTTATATAGAATTAACTGTATAAGTATTTTTTCTCAAAAAAAAAAATTTATAAGCATTTGCAGTGCAAAAAGGTTGTTTGAAATAAGATAAAAGAATACATTAGTTCACGTAGAAGAAGAACGGCAAAAGAATTTGGACCGTATGGATCGGGAGATTTGAACCCGACGTGAATCGAACACGCAACCTTCTGATCTGGAGTCAGACGCGCTACCATTGCGCCACGGATCCGGATGTTAAAGTCTTGTAACATTTGATATTTATCTTATGTCTGTCCAATTGCTTATCTTCTTTGTTAACCATGCTCTCTCAGTCCGTAAGCTACTTACTGGCTACCGGAGCAGAAAACGAGGTCTGAAACCCTTCACGTATGTTTTTTTCATCTTCATTCTTCGTTTTTTTATTTATTGACTTTAATTTATAGTTTCTGGTTTCCCCTGAAAATTGTGATTTAAATTACCATCTATTTCTTATATTGTTCACTAGATAATCCATTGGATATCCTATGCGTGTGCCAAAAACTTGGAAATGGTAGCAATGGTTGATAATATCCATCTGTTAATCGATTATGACGAATTTATTGCTCACTGAAATACCGATGTAGGAAGATTATTTCTGGGCTTTCGCTTTTCTATAAAAAATATTATTTTGTTTTATTATTTTTATTTCAGCCACTGCCAATATATGCTCTGGAAAACTAGAGATGGGCTCTTTGTTAACTAGTTAAACACAGATGTCTGATAAAATGATTTAATTTGAATTTTTCTGAATTGTGTTTTTTTTTTGTTGCTTTGTTCGCGTATTTACACCATCAGTGTGCCATCATATTGCCATACTCCGTCCACTATTTGGGTCTTTGTCAAGATTTGAAGGAATTATATTTCTTTGTAATTAAACTTATTGATGCATACTTGACTGAAAGTTACCGATTAATTGAGATACCAGTAGCCTTGTAATTCCATGATTGACGCCACTCGTAGTTTTGAGTAAAGGCAAGAATGCACATCGATAAATGTATTCTTTCATTTCATGCATTTTCCAACTGCCCAAGTTTCTGTGCGTTATATCAGTAACTAGAGTGACTGGTTTTTGAAGGTGGGTTTTAAATAGTTTGTGTCACACACCGCCATACATATATTACAACTATGTGTGTCTATGTGTGCGTGTTTACCCTCGGAGACATACGCCCATATCTATATTTTCCAGTGTGGCGCTATTATTTGTCCCTATCTTCCCATTTGACTTTTATTGTTAATTCTCTTGATGATGCGGAACATTATTTTATTCAGTTCTCGCGTATAGTGGAAGTTGAAGTCGGAGCCAGAGTATGATCCTAAATGGGTGCACTTTGAATTCTGGGGCTGTTAATTTGTTCCCTCGTACCAGTAAGGCATGTAGCTCCAGGTCTCACAACACAACAGTTTCAGGCATCCAACATTCTCCCAACAAATTTCGGTCTTTCTCTAGTAGAAGTTCCTTGGAACCTCTTCCCAAACCGAAGTCGAGTGCATCTTTTGGTAATGTGCACATCCTTTGAGTTAAACTAACTGTTTAATAATTCAAAGTGAAATGCATGCCAGAAATGGAGCTGGGATGTTCTCTTATGTCTTTTATAGAATAAGCATTTTGGTGATTGGAATTATGTGTCTTCGTGATGATTGTACTTGTTTTTCGTCCTGCAAAGTTTATCTTACACGTAGTATGGAACGCTTAGTTGTTGAGAGGTTTTTTAAATTTTAATCATGTTGAAGACCTGAAGTAAAGCCAAGCCTTTCATTGTCGGGTATAACTAGAACTAGTTTTGATCTTCTAAAGTGTGTCAGCTAGACATCTTTGAATTTCTTTTTGTCTTTGCAGCAGAACAAGCGCATTATCCTACATCAAGTATCATGACATTTTGGTGTTTGCCAATCATCCTTAAATTATCTGATGTGATGCTGCATATTTTGAATAGTATTCCGTTTTGGTCATGAGAGAATTTATCAGCATTTAGTTACCAACATTGGCACACGATTGAAACTACCCATGAGGACACATTTTCACACTATTGTCAATACTATCTTGATATAGAGTTCACTAGGCTGCTTGTTCACTTTATTAATTTTATAACTGAGGCGTCATTTTCTGGCATCAATCCCTTTCTCCATCTTGCCACAATAGTTTTCTATCTTCAACAAATCTAATCACTGAGTGGCCAAGCAGTAGAAACCTAAAAGTGATTACAATATGGCGAAAAAAAAGTTGGTCACATAAGCAGTTTTTCTGGTCATAAGGGGGACATGGTTTGAGAGAAGCACTCTCATTTGAGATTCTTGTCCCAGCCAGTGAATCACTGGATTTTTTATGAATATCAGATATATTATGAAGGCGGACAATGATTGGATCTCTTGTAATTAAGGGTTAATTACAAAAGCTATTCGTGAGGTTTAGTCTAACTACAAAAAAAACCCAGTTTTTTTTTTTTAAATTATAAATACCCCCTTAAATTTGTTTCTGAGGGGTATTTGTTAGGGAAATACAGACCTAAGGGGGTATTTGTAATTTGAAAAAATAACTGAAGCTTCGTAATTAGGCTTTCCACAGGGGTATTTTGTTGTGATTATCCCAAAAATTAATAATCCTCTTCTACTTGGTATAAATCTTGTTTTAGCTTTTCTTGATCGCATATGGTTCATTTGCTTGACGTTCAAGTTATTTTGTCCATTATTTTATACCCGTAATTTTCATATTTGGATTAATCACGGCAGGAATCTGGCATGCCCATCTTTCCGCTGCATCAACACCACTCTTACATGGGGAACAAGGCAACTTGTTAAACTCCATACCCAAGTTACCCAAACGGCGAAAATTACTATCGCCATTAAAAGCGTCCAAGGATGTCCCTTATAGTTACCGATTCCCAGCTATGACAAAAAAGCCGAAATGGTGGTGGAGAACTTTAGCATGCATTCCATACCTGATGCCTCTTCACGAGACATGGATGTATGCCGAAACAGCATACCACCTGCATCCATTCCTGGAGGATTTCGAATTTCTAACTTATCCCTTTTTGGGATCACTGGGGAGATTACCGAGCTGGTTTCTGATGGCTTATTTCTTTGTCGCGTATCTTGGAATAGTGAGGCGAAAAGAATGGCCTCATTTCTTCAGGTTCCATGTGGTTATGGGCATGCTGCTGGAGATTGCTTTGCAGGTCATCGGGACTGTGAGCCGTTGGATGCCGCTTGCTGTGTATTGGGGTAAGATTGGAATGCATTTTTGGACTGCAGTTGCGTTCGCCTATTTGTTTACGGTTTTGGAGTGTATGAGGTGTGCGTTGGCTGGGATGTATGCTGATATTCCGTTTGTGTGTGATGCGGCGTATATTCAAATTCCGTACGATTAAGAATCGTTTAACAGAAGAAGGGAGTATAAGAGCTATAGAGGACGTTGCAAATTTTGGTTTTTTCTTGTTCTTCATAGAAATCTGACCAGATGAGACTTATGTCTTCTGATGGACATTTGCATTGCTTCAAATGTTGGAGGTTTGTAGAATGTTGGCTTGTTTTTTGTTAGTATCACATTCATGATTCGCTTTCAGCATTTGTTTCCAATTTTCATTTATTTATTTAAGTTTTATTATTATTATTATTATTATTATTATTATTATTATTATTATTATTATTATTATTATTATTATTATGTTTGAATCTGTCTTGCCCTCTTATGTCACGCCCCAAACGTGACGCGACAACGATCAATCACTTAAACAGAAATAAATCAACAGTCTAAACCAAAGATACCAAACTCCAAGTGAAATAGAGTCTAATGCAGCGGAATTAAAATAAACACGAGTACATATTACAATCTTAAAGTCCTGAGTATCCGAATACAACCCAAAAGATTATCGAATTAACTTACAGTCCAAACAAAATAAATGAAGAGTCCAACAACAAATAAAAGTAAAAGGAATTGTCGCTCCACATCACGGATAGGGATTCAATGCGGTAGGTTCGATGTCTTGGTGAACTCTTCATCTAAAGGTTAGAAAACAAGAGGGAATGAGGCAGAAATCTCGGTGGATGGGGTGATCGTGTGCAAGTGTGACGATATAAATAGTTAATGCGAGAAATTTAGTGTATGAAAACGCGTGAGAGATGATGCATGATTTCACACACGATCCACAAGCGTCGTGATAAATATATTAAATAACATACTTATATAGTTTTAAGAAAATAGTTCGTAGTCACGCAGGCACTATGGCCCAAGCAGACGGGGAGAGGATTGCGTGCGGATTTGTAACGCCAATCTATGCAAGACAAGTAAGCGGTTGCGTCACGGATTTGTAAGCGCCAACCTATGCAATACAAGTAAGCGGTTGCGTGCGGTTTGTAGCGCCAACCAAGCGGGTTCGATTAACTCCAGGAATCGTGTGGATCGGGGCGATTCCTTCGTTCTTCCTTGTAACTCCCGAGCAAGATGGTCAAGAGACTGTCACCTTATCGCTCGTAGGCAAAGACAAAATCACGGTGGAGCTAGCAAGGCTCGGATTTGTCATAATCATGATTATACCTCAAGTACTACGACTCGCTTCCCTTGGACAAACTCCGTCCCTAAGTTGCGGGATTAGGACGATGGGGGTAGGAAGAGTGGAATAGCGGCCGAGCTGCCCGATTCCATCCCCGACGTATCCATTCCGATTGTGAGCTCGACACACCAAGTTGACTCAGCGGGGAAAGTAAACACAAGTTCATGTAGTCAACAGGCGAAAGTATTATTGATTCGGGGAAGAGTTCATGAAAAGTTCTCAAAAATTTGCACAAGATAGTTATGGCGTTGGTGGAGTTATCGGGATGAAGATAATTATCGGGAGGATAAGTAGTCTTCGATATCATAAGTATTAGGAGGAACATAAGTCCCGTTATAGATTGAAATCACGAGGCAGGAGTCGCCCGCGATCGGTATTAATCGGTCAAAACGATCCGATAAGTCAAGGGATTTTTAAGAAAAATAAAATATTTTAATTAAATATTAAAGTAAGAGAGTCCAGGGCTGTTTCTTTAAAAGAAAATAATTTGAGTTAGGTCCTTATAAAAAAATAAAATTTACAATTAGCCTGTTTTGTCAAAACCAATACTTTTGGGGTTAAAAGTTAAATAATTAAATGTCGACCTTGAAAAATTATGAGGTCAGTTCCTAAATTCTCTAAATTGTTCAGAGATTCAGGTTTTTAAAGTTTTGAGGTCGAGTTTTTATAAAATTCTCACATTGGCCCCAAATTTGTTAAAATTGTCATTTCGGGCCCTAAGTTTAAAATAATCGGAACTCACAAACCGGAAGGGCTTCTAATGTGATTCCAGTTGGAAAATATCACTAAGGTTAGTGGGATATTGGGACAAAAACAGTTTTAAAACGTCATAAGTATAGGTCCCTTAACTTTTGAAAATCTCATTTTTGTCCCATTTTGAAATAATTGCCTTTAAGGCTTTTAGGGTCCAATTGTTATGAAATTTGAACCTTGGGTCCAAAATATAATTATGTTATAGGTAAATTAGTATTTCCAGGTACATGGGCTGTATAAGTCCTGGAAATTTCATTTGGGTCCTCAAGTTTAATCTTTTACTATTTGGTCCCTCAAGTTTTATAAAATTACTTTCCAAGCTCTAAACACTTGGATTTTTGGAATACACATAAAATATGTTATTTCCAGTCCCTTAAGAGTTAAAATTTCAAATTTTAAAATTAGGGTCTGGTACAGTTTCGAAATTTGCAAAATAGCCCTTAAACTTCTCAAATTTTACAATCTAGTCCTTGGGCTTTTAAGGGTTGATTTTATTTATCTAAAAACTCTTAAAACTTTAATAAAATTTCAAAACATAATTTTTTAACCTGAGTTCAGTCCCAAAAATCGAAAATTACAGAGGGGTTCCTTAAGTTTTATTTTCTTGCAATTAAGTCCACCAACTTTCCATTTTTGCATTTTAAGTCCAAAATCGAATTTTAATCAATTATGCTCGACTTTTCCAGGTTATATGTCATACAAACATATATTTCAATAGTCATAAACATATATATCCATCTCATACAAGAATTTATCAAATATGACAAGAAAGTGTACATGTATGTCCTAATTTTCGGTAAATCGCATTTTGAGCAACACTTGAGAAATTTTCCAACTTGATACAAGAAAATAGCATGCAATACATAATATATATCTCAAATGCTCAATAAAAAAACACTACATGCATTTTTATGAATTAAAACACCTAGAAGTTGAAAGGATTTTTCCACCCACCTTAAAGTGCGGTTTGTTGGGAAAAATGAAATAAATCTCTCCCGATGAAGGAGTGACTTAGGTCAGCCCCTAAGTCAAGGAATATCAAAAAATATAGGAGTTAGAAGAATGTGGTTAAAATTTAAGGGGAGAGGAAGATAGTGAGAAAATTGGAATTACTACACTTACTTGTGTAGTGAATAAAGTGTGACTAGTAATGGCTTCCAAGTGCAAGATTTTGGTCACCCTTAATGTTAACCTCCAAAGTCAGCCCCTAAAACTCCAAAAATGAAAATGGAGTGTCAAAGTTTGGAAAATAAAAAGAGAAGAATAAAAGGTACCAAAAATTCCATTTCTTACCTTATAGTCCAACTTCTTCACAATTTTCTTCAAGATGACAAGTCTCTTAACAACTTCAAAGGTCTTCTAGGTATACCTCAAAATCAAAAATCAAACTTAAATTAGAAGGTGAAAGAGATGAGTTAGGTGATATCAAAAATGGATTGAAAAAGACATTTTCCTTACCTTGGTAGTGATGGTTCGAATTTTATGATTTGAGTAGAAAGAATGTTTGTTTTTGTTTAGTTGTTTGAAGAAAGAAGAAGTGTTTGATGATATGAAGAAGATGTTCTTGAAGTTGTGAAGGATGTTTGAAGATGTGAAGGAATTGTGTTTGAAGATTTGAAGATATGAAGATATGTTGTTTGAAGGTTTGAAGATGTGAAGGAATGGTGTTTGAAGATTTGAAGATATGGTGTTTGAAGATTTGAAGATGTGAAGGAATGGTGTTTGAAGATTTGAAGATATGGTGTTTGAATATTTGAAGATGTGAAGGGATGGTGTTTGAAGATTTGAAGATATGAAGATATGTTGTTTGAAGGTTTGAAGATGTGAAGGAATGGTGTTTGAAGATTTGAAGATATGGTGTTTGAAGATTTGAAGATGTGAAGGAATGGTGTTTGAAGATTTGAAGATATGAAGAAGTGTTCTTGAAGATATGAGGGAGTGGATGAAGATATACTTAGAGAGATGTTGGAGATTTTAGAGAGAAGTTGGAGAAAATGCTTGAATTATGAATGTGTTGGATGAAAATGATATTTTGATCAAATGTTTTTGATCCTTAAGGTGTTATGGATGAAAATTGAGGTGGAGAGGGGGAGGAGACAAATTTTTTTGGTCAAATTCTATGTCTTCCAACTTGTCTCTAGCATGGGGACAAAGGCATTGGTCAAAGTGTGGTCTTGCATAAGAGGATGAAATTGAAGGGATTGAGGAGGATGTTGGCATGGAATGTTGGGAAGCCTCCAACATGTTCAAGTAAGTTTATAATAAAGAATTGGTGTATAAGATATTGTGTATAAGATTTGAATTAATGGTGTAAAAATACACAAGATGAATACACAAGGTGTACATGTACAAGAGTTGAGAGATATATCTACACCAAATATACATCATGACCGTCCACCTAAGGGTATTTGTGGTATTTCCATATATTTTCTTTTTGTCCCAAATTGGTGATAAAAGATGAATAATATCAATCTTCAAATAATTAGTGATCTCCTTGATCACTTATAAGTCTCATGATCATTTAATCTAAATCGAATTCTTAATTCTATAAGGTATAAATCTCTAAAATAAATAGTCTCCAAAAATTCTAAGGTGACTAATGAGTACACAAATATTAATAATGATAATCGATCGAGTGATCATAATTGTGAAATAAAATTAATAAATGATTATGATCACAAGAAATAAATAAGGGAAATTAAAGACGAAATATATTTATCATTAATATTTACCCGTCAAAGCGACGCGGTGGAATTGTCAAATAGTACAAAGACGATACGTGATAAGTACATGTTCGAATAAAAATCGAGGGCTTCACATTCTCCCCTCCTTAAAAGAATTTGGTCCCCAAATTCTCTTCAGAATAGTTAAGGTATTGATTCCTCACGTCTTCTTCCATCTCCCATGTTGCGTCTTCGTCTCGGTTGTGGTTCCGCCATACAACTTTAACCATTGGAATCTCTCATTACGCAACCGACATATCTGTTTGGTCAATGATTCGATTGGTTCCTCGGTGTAAGATAAATTCTCCATTAGAGGAGGAGCATCACAGTGATGATATGCTCGGGATCCGGTTGATACTTTTTCAATCTCGACACATGGAATACATCGTGCATTCGCATCTTTGTCTTGGTAACTTTCAAGTCAGAGGCCAACTTTCCGATCCTCCGCAAAATTTTGTAAGGTCCAATATATCTCGGACTCAATTTGCCTCCTTTTCTTGGATTGATCAATCCTTTTCATGGCAAGAGTCCGAGAAATACCTCATCTCCGGCTTCAAATTCAGTCTTTTCTCCTCTTGTCCGCGTAACTCTTTTGGCGGCTCACGAGTTATGCGGATCCGTTCTTGATCAACTTGACCTTCTCCATAGCTTCCGAACTAAGTCGACCTTTGGAATCGAGGGTGACTTCCATTTTCCTTCTGAGTCCATTGGTCATCAATCTCCCGTGTGAGGGGATCTACACTTTCGTCCATACAAGGCTTCGTAGGGTGCCATCCCAATCGTGGCCTAATAATCGTTATTATAAGTGAACTCGGCCAATGGTAAGTGCGAATCCCAACTTCCTTGGAAATCCAATGTGCAGGCTCGCAACATGTCTTCCAGGGTTTGAATTGTTCGCTCAGACTGGCCATCGGTTTGCGGATGTGCTGCTGTGCTAAAACTTAGCGAGGTACCCAATTCCTCATGTAAGCATTTCCAGAATCTAGAGACAAACCTCGGGTCTCGGTCTGACACTATGTCGACTGGCACTCCATGCAGTCGGATGATCTCTCGGATGTAAATTTGCGCAAGTTTTACGCAAGTGTCGGTTTTCTTCATGGGTAAGAAATGTGCGATTTCGTGAGTCGGTCTCTACGACTACCCATATAACATCATCGCCTCGTCGGTCCTTGGTAGATCCATCACGAAGTCCATCGTTATGTGTTCCCATTTCCACTCGGGAATTCTCATGATTGTAATAAACTAGATGGTCGTTGGTGTTTCGGCTTTTACTCGTTGGCAAGTCAAACATCTCGCAACGAACTCTACTACTACCTGGTTCTTCATGTTTACCCACCAGTAATGATGTTTCAAGTCCTTATACATCTTGTTTCCTCCGGGGAAGTATAGTGTATTTGAGCGGTGTGCTTACGAAAGGATTTCTGTTCCTAAGTTGCTCATCACTCGGTGCACAAATTCTATTCCGAAATCGATGATCCCATCTTCCGCATCGAGAATTACGATCTTTCTCCTTTGAGTATCTTCTCTTTTAGTTTTTGAAGTTGCACGTCAATCCCTGTGTTACTTTGATCTCGTTGAGAGATCGGGTTTAAGCGAAATATTAGCACATGAAATTCGAGTCTTGGTTTCATCGGATTCCAAGTGCTCAATTCTTCTAATGATCTCCACTCTCGAATCATTAGTCTAGCTAAACTCGCCTTCCTGCTCAAGGCGTCGGCTACTCGTTAGCTTTCCAGGGATGGTATTGAATATCAAAGTGATAATCTTCTATTAATTCCATCCATCTTCGTTGCCTCAAATTGAGTTCCATCGAGAGAATAGATACTTTAGGCTCTTATGATCGTGTAAACCGTGAATGTTGCTCGTAGAGATAGTGCCTCCATTTCTTTAACGCCAACACTATTCGCAATTCCAAGTCATGCGTTGGGTAATTGGCTTCATAAGGCTTGAGTTTCCGTGATGCATAAGCAATGACCTTTTTCCTTCTGCATGAGCACTTGCTCCTAGTCCTTCCTTTGATGCATCTTTGTAGCGACAAAGTTTTTTGTTCCTTTGGAAGTGCTAAGAATGGAGTCGTAGTAAGTCGTTTCTTTAGTTCTTGGAAACTAGTCTCACACTTGTCATTCCACTCAAACTTGACTTATGCAGGTTAGCCGAGTGAGTGGTCCGGCTATCTTGGAGAAATCCTGGATAAATCTTCGATAATATCCGGCTAGTCTAAGAAACTTCGATCTCGAATTCTGACTCGGGTTGTTTCCATTCAACCATCTGTCAGATCTTCAAAGGATCTACGACGATCCCAGTGTCGGATACTATGTGTCCCAAGAATGCGACTTCACTAAGCCAAAATTCGCACTTCTGAATTTGGCATACAACTTGTGCTCCCGTAGTGTCTCCAAAACAATTTTAGGATAGCGTTCATACTCTTCTGCAGACTTAGAGTATACGAGTATGTCATCAATGAATATCACTACGAATTGATCCAAATAAGGTTAAAAACTCGATGCATCGGATCCATAAACGTTGTTGGTGCGTTTGTCGGACAAAGGCATTACTACAAACTCGTAGTGTCCATATCGGTCCGAAATGCCGTTTTGGAAACGTCTTCTTCACAGATCTTCAGTTGATATTATCCTTGTTGTAAATCAAATTTCGAGTACACCGTCGCTCCTTGAAGTTGATCAAATAGTTCGTCTATCCTCGGGAGGGGATATATAGTGGTAACATCTAGTCGAGATCATATAATAGTCACATCCTTAATGTATCTTATCAGGATACGAACCACAAGTCAAATTCCCTTACTTAAGCTTGTGCAGTACTTGAGAATGAATAACACAAGGGTATTATCATTGATCAATATACTTAGTGATTCCCCTACTATCATTTTCCCAAAGTAATATCATTAGGTGTCTAGATCCCATAATATATCACATCCAAATCATATACTTCTCAAGAGATATCCTCATTTTCTTCGAGTCTCACCATATCAGGCATTATAATCTCTAAATCACAGATTTTCTAAATCACCTAACGTCCAAATAGAGGAATATTAACACTATAATGCCCAAAAGAGTTCAAATATTCATCCAAGATTCAACTTAGGTCACCTAGTAGTGGTACCCAATCAAGCGAGAGGAACCTATCCTGGTCAAACAAAACTAAGGCGGATTAGGCGAATGTAAGGAAAAGATAAGGAAGAACAAGAAAAGAATGACTAAGGAAAGTTAGCCAAGAGTCAACTAAGTCAAATCAAGTACGACTATGGTTCTCCAAGTATAAATTCGACTTAACATAAACATCGATAATACGGTTCTATGCCATTATTGAAATCAATTTCACACTTAATTAGTCAAGTTGCGGTACTACCCAACACAACAGGAGGTCAATCCTGGGTCCTATCTCGGTGTAAGTTTCCATCTTACCAACCGAGCTCGATACCATAAGCTCATCACGCCCCAAACGTGACGCGACAACGATCAATCACTTAAACGAGAAATAAATCAATGATCTAAAACCAAAGATACCAAACTCCAAGTGAAATAGAGTCTAATGGAGCGGAATTAAAATAAACACGAGTACATATTACAATCTTAAAGTGGCGGTATCCGAATACAACCCAAAAAAGATTATCCGAATTAACTTACGGTCCAAACAAAATAAATGAAGGAGTCCAACAACAAATAAAAGTAAAAGGAATTGTCGCTCCACATCACGGATAGGGATTCAATCTGCGGTAGTAGTTCGATGTCTTGGCGAACTCTTCATCTAAAGGTTAGAAAACATGAGGGAATGAGACAGAAATCTCGGTGGATGGGGTGATCGTGTGCAAGTGTGGCGATATAAATAGTTAATGCGAGAAATTTAGTGTATGAAAACGCGTGAGAGATGATGCATGATTTCACACACATCCACAAGCGTCGTGATAAATATATTAAGTAACATACTTATATAGTTTTAAGAAAATAGTTCGTGGTCACGCAGCACTATGGTCAAGCGGACAGGAGGATTGCGACGGATTTGTAACGCCAATCCTATGCAAGACAAGTAGCGGTTGCAGACGGATTTGTAGCGCCAACCTATGCAATACAAGTAAGCGGTTGCGTGCGGATTTGTAGAGCCAACCAAAGCGGGTCCGATTAACTCCTAATCGTGTGGATCGATAACGATTCCTTCGTTCTTCCTTGTAACTCCCGAGCAAGATGGTCCAAGACCTGTCACCTTATCGCTCGTAGGCAAAGACAAAATCCACAGTGGAGCTAGCAAGGCTCGGATTTGTCATAATCATGATTATACCTCAAGTACTACGACCCGCTTCCTTGGACAAACTCCGTCCCTCGGTTGCGGGATTAGGACGATGGGGGAAGAGTGGAATAGCGGCCGAGCTGCCGGTTCCATCCCCCGACGTATCCATTCCGATTGTGAGCTCGACACACCAAGTTGACTCAGCGGGAAAGTAAACACAAGTTCATGTAGTCAACAGGTGCAATGATGAGTATTATTGATTCGGGAAGCGATTCATGAAAAGTTCTCAAAAATTTGCACAAGATAGTTATGGCGTTGGTGGAGTTATCGGGATGAAGATAATTATCGGGAGGATAAGTAGTCTTCGATATCATAAGTATTAGGAGGAACATAAGTCCGTTATAGATTGAAATCACGAGGCGAGGGAGTCGCCCGCGATCGGTATTGTCGGTCAAACGATCCGATAAGTCAAGGATTTTTAAGAAAAATAAAATATTTTAATTAAATATTAAAGTAAGAGAGTCCAGGGCTGTTTCTTTAAAAGAAAATAATTTGAGTTAGGTCCTTATAAAAAAATAAAATTTACAATTAGCCCCGTTTTGTCAAAACCAATACTTTTGGGGTTAAAAGTTAAATAATTAAATGTCCCGACCTTGAAAAATTATGAGGTCAGTTCCTAAATTCTCTAAATTGTTCAGAGATTCAGGTTTTTAAAGTTTTGAGGTCGAGTTTTTATAAAATTCTCACATTGGCCCCAAATTTGTTAAAATTGTCATTTCGGGCCCTAAGTTTAAAATAATCGGAACTCACAAACCGGAAGGGCTTCTAATGTGATTCCAGTTGGAAAATATCACTAAGGTTAGTGGGATATTGGGACAAAAACAGTTTTAAAACGTCATAAGTATAGGTCCCTTAACTTTTGAAAATCTCATTTTTGTCCCATTTTGAAATAATTGCCTTTAAGGCTTTTAGGGTCCAATTGTTATGAAATTTGAACCTTGGGTCCAAAATATAATTATGTTATAGGTAAATTAGTATTTCCAGGTACATGGGCTGTATAAGTCCTGGAAATTTCATTTGGGTCCTCAAGTTTAATCTTTTACTATTTGGTCCCTCAAGTTTTATAAAATTACTTTCCAAGCTCTAAACACTTGGATTTTTGGAATACACATAAAATATGTTATTTCCAGTCCCTTAAGAGTTAAAATTTCAAATTTTAAAATTAGGGTCTGGTACAGTTTCGAAATTTGCAAAATAGCCCTTAAACTTCTCAAATTTTACAATCTAGTCCTTGGGCTTTTAAGGGTTGATTTTATTTATCTAAAAACTCTTAAAACTTTAATAAAATGTCAAAACATAATTTTTGAACCTGAGTTCAGTCCCAAAAATCGAAAATTACAGAGGGGTCCCTTAAGTTTTATTTTCTTGCAATTAAGTCCACCAACTTTCCATTTTTGCATTTTAAGTCCAAAATCGAATTTTAATCAATTATGCTCGACTTTTCCAGGTTATATGTCATACAAACATATATTTCAATAGTCATAAACATATATATCCATCTCATACAAGAATTTATCAAATATGACAAGAAAGTGTACATGTATGTCCTAATTTTTCGGTAAATCGCATTTTGAGCAACACTTGAGAAATTTTCCAACTTGATACAAGAAAATAGCATGCAATACATAATATATATCTCAAATGCTCAATAAAAAAACACTACATGCATTTTTATGAATTAAAACACCTAGAAGTTGAAAGGATTTTTCCACCCACCTTAAAGTGCGGTTTGTTGGGAAAAATGAAATAAATCTCTCCCGATGAAGGAGTGACTTAGGTCAGCCCCTAAGTCAAGGAATATCAAAAAAATATAGGAGTTAGAAGAATGTGGTTAAAATTTAAGGGGGAGAGGAAGATAGTGAGAAAATTGGAATTACTACACTTACCTTGTGTAGTGAATAAAGTGTGACTAGTAATGGCTTCCAAGTGCAAGATTTTGGTCACCCTTAATGTTAACCTCCAAAGTCAGCCCCTAAAACTCCAAAAATGAAAATGGAGTGTCAAAGTTTGGAAAATAAAAAGAGAAGAATAAAAGGTACCAAAAATTCCATTTCTTACCTTATAGTCCAACTTCTTCACAATTTTCTTCAAGATGACAAGTCTCTTAACAACTTCAAAGGTCTTCTAGGTATACCTCAAAATCAAAAATCAAACTTAAATTAGAAGGTGAAAGAGATGAGTTAGGTGATATCAAAAATGGATTGAAAAAGACATTTTCCTTACCTTAGTAGTGATGGTTCGAATTTTATGATTTGAGTAGAAAGAATGTTTGTTTTTGTTTAGTTGTTTGAAGAAAGAAGAAGTGTTTGATGATATGAAGAAGATGTTCTTGAAGTTGTGAAGGATGTTTGAAGATGTGAAGGAATTGTGTTTGAAGATTTGAAGATATGAAGATATGTTGTTTGAAGGTTTGAAGATGTGAAGGAATGGTGTTTGAAGATTTGAAGATATGGTGTTTGAAGATTTGAAGATGTGAAGGAATGGTGTTTGAAGATTTGAAGATATGGTGTTTGAAGATTTGAAGATGTGAAGGGATGGTGTTTGAAGATTTGAAGATATGAAGATATGTTGTTTGAAGGTTTGAAGATGTGAAGGAATGGTGTTTGAAGATTTGAAGATATGGTGTTTGAAGATTTGAAGATGTAAAGGAATGGTGTTTGAAGATTTGAAGATATGAAGAAGTGTTCTTGAAGATATGAAGGAGTGGATGAAGATATACTTAGAGAGATGTTGGAGATTTTAGAGAGAAGTTGGAGAAAATGCTTGAATTATGAATGTGTTGGATGAAAATGATATTTTGATCAAATGTTTTTGATCCTTAAGGTGTTATGGATGAAAATTGAGGTGGAGAGGGAGGAGACAAATTTTTTGGTCAAATTCTATGTCTTCCAACTTGTCTCTAAGCATGGGGACAAAGGCGTTGGTCAAAGTGTGGTCTTGCATGAGAGGATGAAATTGAAGGGATTGAGGAGGATGTTGGCATGGAATGTTGGGAAGCCTCCAACATGTTCAGGTAAGTTTATAATAAAGAATTGGTGTATAAGATATTGTGTATAAGATTTGAATTAATGGTGTAAAAATACACAAGATGAATACCAAGGTGTACATGTATAAGAGTTGGGAGATATATCTACACCAAATATACATCATGACCGTCCCACCTTTTTAAGGGTATTTGTGGTATTTCCATATATTTTCTTTTTGTCCCAAATTGGTGATAAAAGATGAATAATATCAATCTTCAAATAATTAGTGATCTCCTTGATCACTTATAAGTCTCATGATCATTTAATCTAAATCGAATTCTTAATTCTATAAGGTATAAATCTCTAAAATAAATAGTCTCCAAAAATTCTAAGGTGACTAATGAGTACACAAATATTAATAATGATAATCGATCGAGTGATCATAATTGTGAAATAAAATTAATAAATGATTATGATCACAAGAAATAAATAAGGGAAATTAAAGACGAAATATATTTATCATTAATATTTACCCGTCAAAGCGACGCGGTAGAATTGTCAAATAGTACAAAGACGATACGTGATAAGTACATGTTCGAATAAAAATCGAGGGCTTCACATCTTATATTCATAATTGATAGACATGCATATAACTATATAAGGAGTAGGGTTGTAAACGAACCGAGTTAAGCCGAACATGCTTGTTTGAATTTTAATCAAGCTTTAAAAATTGTGTTTATTAGTTGAATCGAGCTCGAATGAGCTTTAGTCAAGCCAAACACGAATCGAACTCAAGTAACTTGATATTTTTATGGATACTATATTCTCTTTTTACTTATCGAGTCGAGCTTTACATTTTATCGAATGGAAAATGTGTTAAGATTTGGTTTGTTATGTTAACGAATTGAGTTCAATTGAACTTTTAATAATCGATTTCAAGTCAAGTATCAAGTAATTTAGTTCATTTTTCAACCCGAACGAGTTTATTAGACATTCTTTTAGACAAAACTCGAATCTGCAACCAGTTTTTAAGTTAAAACCGTGAGATTCCTCTGAAATTCCATCGGTACTTTTTTTTTGAGCAAATTCAAACCTAAAACAAAGGGGGGCGGGAGGAGGGGAATGATAGGTTTGGACACTTGACCGAATAGGTGAGGTCAAGTTCTACTGATAGGTATTAAATTTCATGGATTTCGGTTATTTAAGATGAGATAGCATTGAAATTATTTTTTAATAGAATTGTACTATAGCTATTATGTAAAATAAAAGTGCATGACTTCTGAATAAAGAATCAATGACATTGTTCATCACATTAATTTATTAAAGTTGATAAAATACAAGATCAACTGCTTGAGTCAAAACATACAGCCTAAGGTACGAAACACCCACCACAATTAAGGAAATCAGCCACCAAGAAGTTTCAGCAGAATCAACATGAGGAGAGTAGGAAAGCTTTTGAGCAGAAGTTGATATGGCAAATTGACAAGATGTGAGGCATTTGAAGGATGTTTCATGCAAAAAATTATTCCATGCAAAAAATCACTTTGTATTTTTTTTGTTTTAATAGTGCTGGCGCACAATGGTTGTGCGCCAGCCATGGGAATCAAAGAATGCAGAAGTTGTATTTTAGGAACTAATAGTGCTGGCGCACAATGGATGTGCGTCAGCCATGGAAATTCAAAAAAAAAAATATATTTATTGTTTTTTGTGCGCCACTGAGTAATTACGCAAACCTCTCCATTTTTACCATATTTACACGATTTGAAATGATTTTTACTATATTTAAGCAAATCACCCATCAATCTGAGTTTGCCTTCTTTCCCCTTACTATCGCGGGCAAAGCAAAGGCTCAATTGTCAGACTGTATGTGAAGTGATAGGCTAACAGGAATACAATGAAGCCAAACTCGTTGAATCTTCGAAAATTATTCAGATATCTTTCTATCCGCTCTTCTCTGCTTTCTTCTTCATTTTCTTCTCAAACACATTCAATTCAAGTAGTAAATCCTCAGAAACCTATTTTCAGATCACCAGAAAATGCTGACCCGTTCATAAATCGCTCAGGCAGAGACAGCAAATTCAAAGAAACCGTAGACCAGCTCTGCCAACAAAAGCGCTTGAAAGACGTTATCCAATTACTGGAAAACCAAGTCCATCAGCCCTCTGCAGCTCTATATACGACAATTCTACAGCTATGTATTGAAAATAGAGCTCTAGATGAGGGTAGAAAGGTCCATGCCCACATCAAAGGATCAGGTTTTGTGCCTGGGCCTTTTATTTCGAACAAGATTCTCGATTTGTACTGTAAATGCGGGAGTATACCCGATGCCCAGAAACTATTTGATGAAATGGGTGACAGGGACTTATGTTCTTGGAACACTTTGATATCCGGGTATGCGAAACTGGGCCGGGTTTTAGAAGCCAGAAAGCTGTTCGATGAAATGCCCAAAAGAGATAACTTTTCCTGGACAGCAATGATTTCGGCTTATGTGAAGCACAAACAACCTGAAAATGCATTAGAATTGTATAGAGCAATGCAGAGAAATGAGATTTTCATGTGCAATAAGTTCACTGTCTCTAGTGCTCTTGCGGCTTCGGCTGCTATGCAGTCTTTGCGTTTGGGAAAGGAGATTCACGGCCATATAATGAGAACGGGGCTTGATTCCGATGCAGTCGTTTGGAGTGCCTTATTAGATGTGTATGGAAAATGTGGGAGCTTAAATGAGGCAAGATACATTTTTGATCGAACATTGGGAAAGGACACTGTTTCATGGACAACAATGATTGATCGGTATTTCGGAGATGGCAAGTGGGAAGATGGGTTAACTCTGTTTTCTGATTTTTTAAGTTCAGGAATTAGGCCTAATGAGTTTACGTTTGCCGGAGTTTTAAATGCGTGCGCTCATCAAACTGCAGAGGAGTTAGGCAGACAAGTTCATGGACACATGATGCGAACTGGATTTGATCCACTTTCATTCGCCGCTAGTGCACTTGTTCACATGTATACCAAGTGTGGTAGTGTCGAGAGAGCGCATAAAGTATTTAAATGGCTGCCTAGACCTGATTTAGTTTCATGGACTTCTTTGATCAATGGGTATGCTCAGAATGGCCAACCCCATGAAGCTCTTAAATTGTTCGATTTGTTACTTAAATCTGGTAATCAGCCTGATCATATTACTTTCATCGGCGTTCTATCTGCTTGTACTCATGCTGGTTTAGTTGATAAGGGTGTTGAATATTTCCACTCAATAAAGGAGAAACATGGATTGAGCCACACTGCTGACCACTACGCTTGTGTGGTCGATCTTTTGAGTCGTTCGGGCAGATTTAGAGAAGCTGAAGATATCATTAATAAAATGCCAATAAAACCGGACAAGTTTTTGTGGGCTTCTTTGCTCGGTGGATGTAGAATTCATGGAAATTTTGAACTCGCGGAGCGAGCAGCCGAAGCCTTGTTTCAAATTGAACCGGAAAATGCAGCTACATATGTTACTCTCGCTAATATCTACGCCACTGCAGGAAAATGGAGTGAAGTGGCGGAAATTAGAAAATTAATGGATGAGAGGGGAGTTGTAAAGAAGCCCGGTATGAGTTGGATTGATGTTAAGAAGAAGGTCCATATTTTCTTAGTTGGAGATCAATCCCATCTGAGGTCAAATGAAATATTTGAGTTTTTAGGTAAAGTTTCCAAGAGAATGAAGGAAGAAGGTTACGTCCCTCACACGAATTATGTACTGCACGATGTGGAGGAAGAGCAAAAAGAGCAAAATCTCTTCTATCACAGTGAAAAGCTTGCGGTAGCATTCGGGATAATAAGTACTCCCCCAGGATCTCCGATTAAGGTGTTCAAGAATTTAAGAACTTGTGTGGATTGTCATACGGCCATTAAGTTCATTTCTAGTATTGCTGAGAGGAAAATAATCGTTCGGGATTCGAGTAGGTTTCATTGTTTTGAATCTGGAAGGTGTTCGTGCCATGATTATTGGTGATTCGCGCTATGCTATTTTCCGGCATTGTGTCTGGAGCAGAATGAAAGTATCCAGTTTGCAGGGTTATTATTCTGGGCCGGTTCTGGATTTTTGGGACCATCACAACTATTCATACAGTGGAACGAAAGCGAGTCTATCATACACGGACGGTTATGATTATTTAAGACTTCGAGCATTTAGGGGTTTACACGGATGGAACGAAGTCTTGGGTCTTGTGGAAGCTCTCTCTCCCATGGGTGAAGAATCTGGGATTACAGGTTTATTTTTGAACTTGATGCGCAAATTGTTGTTAATGCCGTTTATTCATCGAAAGAGGATCTTTCAGAATTTGGATCACTTAGTAAAAGATGCAGGGATCAAGTTTGTACTCAATCTGATTTTTCAGTTCGTTTTGTCAAAGAGGCAACCTAATGAACGTGCTCATGTGTTAGCTAGAGCTACTCATTCTTATGCTAGCCCGTTTGTTTGGGTTGAGGTATCGAGTTGGATTGGTGCCTCTTTGAATAACGTTTGTAATTTGATTGGTCGTTATTAATGATAATTTCATTGGTTTAAAAACAAAAATAAAAGGACTTGGAGTATCTGGATGATCTCCTAAGTAAAGTATGCACAGTTCCATCCATAGGGCCTGATGGGCATCAAATAACAAAAAGTATTGTAAACCTTTGTTTTGGTTGGAATTTTGGAGATTTCAATGTTGTTGGAAGTAAAAAATAATTTAAACCCAATGGTTTCACTCTCATGGTGATTTTTAACTTTCAGAATACAACAAACAATCTTTTATGTATCAGTGATCCAATCAATGTCTTCATCAATTGAAATCGGTTCCTTTTTCTTCTCTTAAAAAAAATTTGGAACGTATGTATCAGAGATTGAGTCGAATTCTTAGGTTTGGAGGTAAAGTACGATTCCATGCAACCAAAAGCGTTCATCAATTCTTAACTGTTCTAGAGAACCACGAATTTGAGAGAGCAATACACGAGAGAAAAGCAACAAGACATCGAGTACAAACAAGTTACACAGTCTAAAGTGTTGTTCGAAGTGTCTGCAACATCTAGAATAACACTTTGTCCAGTTTTGTGTCTTGTTGATTTGTTTTCGTCCATACACTTTTTCTTTGAGTTTCGTCGAGTATTTCTCATAGTATTTTGGGCGAATTAGTTTACTTAGGTTAGATCTACTCAGTAGAAGTTTGTTTTTTCAGACTACTTGATACATGATTGAGTTGTACACTTGTACTACAAATACATTCAACTAGTGATTTCGTCGTAATTGACACTTCTACAAGTTATTTATAACTTGTAGATAAATTTTACTTCGTGTGTTCCTTTTTTTTTGCATTTTCTTTAGAGTGTTATAACATCCACGGTAAAACACTTTCTCTGACATTTACGAAACGAACGTTTTGGGACCTCAAAAACTTTCAAAACATAATTCAATCCCTAAAAAAACATAATTCAAACCCGTTTTGTTGGTATATGAGTTGTTTCCAAAATTCGGTTTAAAACCCTCCGTTGCCTTGTAGTTTTATTAAATTTAATTCCTGTAGAAAAGACAAAACAAATAGCTACTCTTTATTGTTATTATTTTATGTTTTAGCTTCACTTAAAGTGTGCGATTATGTTATTTTGATACCTTTTCTCCACAATTGCCCTACATTTCAAAATATGTTTCTGCGGTAGGAATAAATATAATTTGTACAATGGAAAAATGCATTAACCTTTAATACGTAATACGTAAATAGGGAAAAGGAAAAAATTAAAACCATTCCCAAAATAGAAACATCATTTTGGCGGGAACTTTCCAGAATTAGAGACTATCTTGTTTTTATATATTACTAGCATTTCACCCCAACGATGCACGGTCTATATATTAAGAAATAAATAATAATAATTATTTTTTAGTAATTGTTGTATTCTTTTCTGGTTCATAATTTTAGAAATATCAACATACAAGTGGTCATGACAAAAGCACAAACAATCAATTGTCATGATAGGTAATTGCTTAAATTAATGAATAAGAGACTAAAAATGAAAAAATAAAAATTGATAATATTTGAATAGATTTAATGTAGCTCAATTTAATTTTATTTGAATAAATGTCACCCAAACAATGCAGAATTTTGATTTGGGCCAACTTACATCGGCAATTATCACTAAATAAGAGTTCAAATAATAAATCATATAAAAACTGAGTTGGCCCAATTGATAGTGGCCTTTTCTCTAATTAAAAATAATAAAGGGGAAATTACATGGAATACGCTAATTTTGGACCCCATACAACACAATACACTTCTATTATTTTTGTGCCTAATTTTTTACTTTTGTACCTAATTTATTTTTACGCTCCTGCATTTTTTTGATTGTTTTTATTTTTTCGTTTTTTTTGTTCCTGCATTGTTTTATAGGTTATATAAGTTGTTTCGATATTGTTTAAATTTGTTTCTTTATTGTTTCTATGTTGTTTCTTTGTTGTTTCGATGTTTCAAAATAACTTTAACCTATTTTTTATATTATTTTTTATTCATATATTATTTTGTACATTGTTTCTATTGTTTCAGTGTTGTTCTATAATATTTTTAATGTTGTTCTAATAATTTTTGTTGTTGTTTTCATGTAGTGTTCAATGTATAAATACAATTTTTACCTATTTTTAAGCTCTTTTTATTCATGTGGTGTTTTAAATATTTTTACATTGTTTTACGTGTTGTTTCCATATCCTTTTTAATGTTGTTTCGACGTTTCTTTGTTGTTTCCATGAAATTTTTGATGTTTAAATACATTTTTACCTATTTTTAACTTTTTTTGCTCATATGATGTTTCTATATTGTTTTTGGTTTATTTCTATATCGTTTGTTGGTTGTTGAAACATGTTAGAAACAATGTTGAAACAAATCGTAAAAATATATGAGAATTTTTGTTGGAGTGTATTATTGTGTAAAAAAAGAGCAGAAACGTAAATTTAGATAAAATATTACCGAGAAACGTAAAAGGCTGACATTAACTTAAAAAATATGGGTATTTCTGTCAATTGGCCAAATCTTTTAAAAAAACTGAGTTGGCCCAATTCGTATATAAGGATAATTAAATGGATGAGCAAAGAAAATGATACCCAACTCGTACGTGGGCCAAATTATTTGACCCAAGGTAACTAAATAATAAACAAAAAATAATAGTAAAGAAATAGGTCTGTATTCCACCGATACAAAGATTGATTTCTACCTCGAAATTTTATCTCACAAAAATTTCCCTCAAAACTTCCTCTCTCTCGAAGCTTCATTTGTCTCTCAAACGGAAATCTTCCGTTTATTTTCGGTATGGAGAAATTTATATCGAGTTTTTTATGACATGTTCTGTTTCAACGAAAAAATCTGTCAATTTCGTGTTTTCAAGCCAAAAACAATACTTTTTTTTGTTGTAATTCAGGTATGTGTGTAGGAAACGCATTTTTTTTTTTTTTTGTAAATCTGACATTTTATCTAACAGATTTGAAAAAATCTGTTAGAATTACCTTTTTTTTCTTTTCTTTGTGTCTTAGGGTTTATGGTCCTCGGGATAAGTAGAATCTTGTTCGAACAAATTATATTTAGAGTTTTCTTTAGGTGCGTTGATTCAGATATGGAGGAAGCAAACTCTATGTTTTTAGATCTGACAGTTTTCTAATAGATTTGAAAAACTTGTTCGAATTACTTTTTTTTTTTGTGCGTGTTTTCCTTGTACTTAATGCGTTTAGGGCCGTTTGAAAGTAGAATCAATGTTGAATAAATGATGTTTAGGTTTTTTTTAGGTATTTTGAATCAGATATTGGGAAGCAAACCATATGTTTTTAGATATGATGTTTTATATAACAGTTCTGAAAAAATTCTTTTCAATGAAATGTTTTTTTGTATTAGTGGGTTTAGGGCGTTCAGATCAGCCTATATAAGACCTGATTGGTTATTTTATTTGCTATTTTAATGTATATTTTTGTTCAATAGATATATTATGTACTTATTTATTTCCTAATTTAATTAAAATGTATTATTTTAATTATATGTTTTCTGAACACTACATCAGTAAATAAACCCATTGGATTTTCTTGGTACTTTTAATTTCGGTATTATTTATTGATTATATCAGTTTAATTTATAATTTGCAAAAATTATTATCAGAATTAAACCTAAACTAAATATATATAATTATTGATGAAATAAATTGTCACTTCGACAGTCTAAATCCTAGAATTATTTGTATATTAGTAGATTATGAAAAAAGCAAATAATATAATTAAATATTATATGCCTCTTTTATATAGCCTGACTTGGATTTTAATGCAAATTTTGATTTCGTTTTTTGTTTTCTTTACGTCTACTTTATATATGTCTATTTACTTTATATGTGCATGTAATTATCTTATGCAAGAATCAATTGAACATTTTTAGATTTATATTTGATATCTACAGATACTGATTGGAGATATAACAGACACATCTACTCTAAATTAGTCAGCATCCGAGGTAAGTATATTCTTATTTTAAAATACAAAATGATATTGATCTTCTGCCACGAACTTGATATTACAACTACGACCTTGCATGTATTTCTTGTCATAAGCCACAATTTTATAATCTGAAAAATCCTTTAATTTTGAGCATCATGAGAACTGTATGATGCATGATCTCCCATGTGATATGTCATACATGTTTTTCAAAGAGATTGTTGACAATCTATATAAATATTGTCATTTAAATGGATTTCAAAGTGTTATTTGAATGACATGCTATTTTCGTATTTGTAAATAGTTTTTTGTAGATTTGTTGTATTTGAAAACATTACTGGTTGCAGAGTATTGTCTAAATCTTTTGGAGTCTAAAGAATTTGAGTTCATGGATGATGTTATTTATAATGGCTGATACACAATATTCAATATGATATTATTTTTTATAATTATAATTGAAACTAATTTTTGCAGCATTTATTATTTTTTTATATCTGTTGTTGGACGAAAGGCTTGTAGCCGTCTGAAATGGAGATTTTCAATATGATATTTAATGAATTATAACCATCTGTCTCGACAATTGTAGTCTTCCCCAAACCCAATGAAAGTATCTTGTACATACCAGTTACCAATGCAGTGGCATTTACTAATGAAGGTGCATTATTTAATAGAAATGCACATTCTTAATGAAGTGAACAATTCCAAGAATTTGTCCAATGGAAAAGTACATTAACCTTTAATACGTAATACATAAATAGGGAAAAGGAAAAAATTAGAACCATTTCCAAAAATAGAAACATCATTTTGGCGGGAACTTTCCAGAATTAGAAGCTATCCTGTTTATATATTATATTATATAGAATATAGATAACAATGTTTGAAATCTTTGTACTATTGGCCATAAGGCCCAAGGGCACATTCAAGGCCAATAGGGCACATTCAAAGAAGCAACCAAGGTGGACGTGAAAGGTATTTATTTGTTAGATTAAATTAAAATAGTTGGATTACTCATTTGACTAAATTAAGTTAAATAATCAGATCTACTTCTCCGATCCTTGAAACCGCCGGACCTACGTTTGTCTTTTCGCCCGCAGCTCATCGCCGCCGACGCCACCATCCATTGTTGTCTATCTATCAATTTCATAATCTCTTACAACTAGATACTTTTAATATTTGTGTATAATTATCTAAGCTTATTGATTCCATTTTTAAAGCTGAATCACAAAGTTTGGTCCAGTTTTATCAAAGTTATGTTGTGAATTTCTAAAATTCGGTAAATTCATTGTTCCACATTCTCATAATTGCTTTCATAATATGCCAATTTGTTTTTTTGTAAATCGGAAGAAATTCCTTGGGCCCGCCCTACCCGCACTTTGACAAAACTCTAATTATGAGAAAGTACATGGATGAAAATTCTCCAGCACATGATCCTTCAAAAAAAAATTCTTCAGAGACTACTTAAACTCACCTTAATGCATAAGTTGCTAGTGGAACAAGCATGGACTTGAACTTTGTCGGCAGATCCCTACTGTGTGGTATGTGTAAATCACCCAATGCTAGTACTAGCACCATACCTCCTACTTGAATATCACAAATTTAAGTTTTTTTCCCCAAATGTTCTGAAAAAACATGGAATAAAACTACATCATTGCCAAGCAAGAAACTTTATCAACAGAAAGAAAGCACATAAAACAAGTCGTAGACTGTGAGTGTGTACACATTTTTTGTCATCGATCAAACCTCAAATATCACATACCAAAAGCAAAACACGATTTGAAATGCTTCAAAATGCAACTATGTAATATTAAAAGGTGATAGTTGATGAAGCGTACAATCAAAATTTATCCATTTTACAACAACAACAAACTAAGTTTTTAAATCCCACTCGTGGGGTGAAAATTTATACGGATCATATCGCCATCGTTTACGGTCATAAGCCATATTTTCGTTTATTTCTACGTATAACATGTCATGTTTAATAGCTTCTTTCCAAGTCTTTTTAGGCTACCTCTTCCTCTTTTGATTTGTGTGAGTGATTCTCTACCTTTCTAAACGTCGCACGGTGCATCTAAAGGTCTCCTATAAACATGTCCAAACCATCTTAATCGTGTTTCTCTAATTTTCTCGCCTATGGTGCTACTCCCACTTTGTTTCTAATGTGTTCATTTCTTATTCTATCTAATCTAGTGTGTCCGCACATCCATCTTAGCATTCTCATCTCTCGCTACCCTCATTTTTTGTTCGTGTTCATATTTAGTCGCCCAACATTCTCGCTCCATAAAGCATTGCGGGCCTTATGGCCGTTTTATAAAATTTTCCTTTCAATTTTAATGGTATTTTACGGTCACAAAGGATAGAAGATGCACTCCTCCATTTATTCCAACCCACTTTGGATCCTATGTGTGACATCTTTATTGATTTCTCCGTTCTCTTCAATTATAGATCCTAAGTATTTAAAACTCTTTGTTATACTCACTTCATGTCCATCAATTTTAACCTTCGTCTCATTGTTCTGTTGTTTTTACTAAAGTGGCATTCCATGTATTCTCGTTTTTAGCCCTACTTATAGTAAAACCTTTTGATTCTAGTGCTTCTCTCCAAACTTCCAATTTTGCATTTACTCCTTCCCTTGTTTCATCAATTAAAACTATATCGTCCGCAAATAACATACATTCGGGGATGGATTTTTGTAAGTGTTTAGTGATTTCATCAATTATTAGGATAAAAGGTACGGGCTTAGAGCGGATCCCCGATGCAAACCTATAGTGTTTGGGAATTCACTAGATATTCTGTTGGTGTCCTCGATACATGTTGTTATACCATCATACATATCTTTTATGGCATCTATGTAGCTATTTTTATTCCTCTTTTTTTCCAATACGCGCCACACATTATATCACGGTTGACTCTATCGTATGCCTTTTCAAGATCAATAAAAACCATATGTAAATCTTGTTTTCTCTCATTATATTGTTCACATAATTGTCTAATTAAGTGTATAGCTTCAATTGTGGATCTTCCGGCATGAAGCCAAATTGATTATCTAATATACTAGTTTCATTTCTTATTCTTGCTTCTATAACTCTTTCCCATAGTTTCATTGTATGACTTATTAATTTAATTCCCGTAATTTGCACAATTTTGTATATCCCCTTTGTTTTTATATATAGGTATAAATATACTTTTTCTCCATTCATCGAGGCATTTTCTTAGTTTTTAGAATAACATTAAATAATTTAGTAAGCCATGATATTCCAACTCCACCTAAACATTTCCACGCTTCAATTGGTATATCATCTAGGCCAACCGCTTTGCCATTTTCATTTTGTTTAGTGTTTTTTGTTTCATGAAGTTGAATTCTACGATAAAAGGTACGGTTTCTATTCGATTCAGATTGGCCTAGTTCCCTAATGTGACTTCATTCTCTTCTGGTTCATTAAAAAGATTATTGAAATACCTCCTCCATCGATCTTTTATGTCCTCGTCTTTCACTAAAATGTTTTCATTCTCATCTGTTATGCATTTAATTTGGGTTAGATCTCTTGTTTGTTTTTCTCTAAATTTTGCTATTTTATATATATCTTTCTCTCCTTCTTTAGTATCTAGTTTCTTATAGAAATCTTCATACGCTTGGTTTTTGCTTCATATATTGCTCTTCTTACTTACTTTTTTTTGGCGTCTTTATATCTTTTAAGGTTTTCTTCGTTTTTTTACAGAATACAATACTTTGTAACTAGTTCGTTTTTCCTTTACCTTTTCTTGGATTTCTTGATTCCACCACCATGACTCTTTATTCCATTTATTACCATTTGACACCCCTAATGTTTCTTTTGCGATCTTTTTCATTTGAGTAGTTACATAGTTCCATGTTTCATCGGCTTTGTCTTCCACTTTCCAATCAATGGTTTCTACTAGAGATTTGACAAAACTATCTCTTTTTCTATATTCTTTAAGTTCCACCACTTAATTCTCGGTATGTTAATTTTCTTTTCTTTAAGTGTATGTTAATAAGTTTGATATCCAAAACTAGTAGTCTATGTTGGGTGGTGAGGCTTTCTCCGTGGTATTACTTTGCAATTTTTGCATATTTTTCTCGTTTTTCTGGTTAGAAAGTAGTCAATTTGTGATTTGTTAGGACCACTTTTAAATGTGATTAAATGTTCGTCTCTCTCTTTTAAAGAAGGTATTACCTATAATAAAATCATAAGCAATCGCAAAGTCTAGGATGGTTCTACCCGTTATTCGCGAGCTAAAGCCATATCCTCCATGGACCCTTTCATAATCTTCATTATCCTTCCCAACATGTCCATTTAAGTCTCCACCTATGATGACTTTTTCATTTTGAGGGATTGATTGCATTAGAGTTTCTAAATCTTCCCAAAATTTAGCATTTTAGTAAAGATCATCTAATCCTACTGAGGTGCATATACACTAACAATATTTATAAGTTCGATTTACCTACTACAATTTTAAGGGATATGATTCTATCTCCTTTTTCTAGTTATCGCTTACTACTTGATCTATGAAGAGAGGATCTACAATGATACCCACCCCATTCCTGGGTTCTATCCTTTCCACTATACCAAAGCTTATAACATGTAGTATCTAGTGTCTTAATTTTCTCGCCTACCCATTTAGTCTCTTGGATACACATAATATCTATGTTTCGTCTTTTCATAATATCTACGAGCTCTATAGTTTTACTGTCAAAGTACCTATGTTCCACCGCCAATTCTATACTTTCTAATTTTCTTATTATCATTTGTGTTCCTCTTATTAGTGTGTGAGGGCTCTTGTGTATTTTTCACTACACCAAGCCCTTATGGAGGTGTAGCGGTGCCTTGCCAAGACACCGCAGTCGGACCTGCGGCGCACTCTTACGGGGAGCATCCACAGCACTTTATCACGATGTCTTATATGATCCATACCATAAGGAAATGACAAGAGTTTTACGGTTTGTCGACCTAACGCAACCCTCCTCCTTTATCCTTGGGGATCGGCAACATATAGACGGGTTGCCTGCCTATATGCAAAGTGAGTTAAAATTTATCCATTTTACCTTAAGAAAAAAAAATCCGAGAGATTTAACAAGTGGTATGCCTTAGAAAAATGTCTTCCGATTTACAAAAACAATTTGGCATTTTATGAAAGCAATTATGAGAATGTGAAAGAGTGAATTTACTGAATTTCATAAATTCACAACATAGCTTTGATAAAACTGGACCAAACTTTGTGATTCAACTTTAAAAATAGACTTAATAAGCTTAGATAATTACACACAAATATTAGAAGTACCTGGTTGTGAGAGAGATTATGAAATTGATAGAGAGACCACAATGGATGGTGGTATCGACGCGATCACCGGGCGGAGAGGTAGACAGAGGTTCCGGCGGTTTCAAGGATCAGAGAAGTAGATCTGATTATTTAACTTAATTTAGTTAAATGAGTAATCCAACGGTTTTAATTTAGTCTAACAAATAAATACTTTTTACGTCCATCTTGGTTGCTTCTTTGAATGTGTCCTTCTACTTATGGTCAATAGTACAAAGATTCCAAACATTCCTACATAACACCAGAAAGAATTTGAAAAGATCGAGAAATCACAATTGGGCCCTTCCATTGAGGAACCACCTATTTTGGAGTTAAAAGATTTACCCAAGCATCTCGAATCATAGTTGTTAAAGCGATAGGCGACAAGCCGCTGCCTAAGTACCCAATGGCCTAAAGCGACAAAAGGCGATGGCTTTGCCACGCAAAGCGACAACAACTAAAAACATGTTACATATTTATACAAATAATTTTACACACATCGACCAACATCCAAATAGGCAAATAATAGACAAAATTGAAAATTAGCATCCAAATAATAGTCAAAATGTAAGCAAATAATAGTAAAAAGTGAAACCAAATTATAGCCAAAATTGAAACAACTCGACGTCATCCATCGGACCTAAAACCAAATAAAACCCCAACTTCAAACAAGAAATTGAAAAGGAAAAAGAAAGAAAGAAAACAATACATAAGCAATTTGCATCTTTGTAACTCGGAAGGAGCATGGTGGGTCGCGGTGGTGACTCGTGCCGGTTTTTCACGGCGGCCGGCGGTGGGGGAAAGGAATCGCAGGTTCCTTTGCTGAAAGAAAGACAGGTTTTGCTTTTGCAGGGGAAGGAATCGCGGGGCCCTAAGTTTTGTAGGGTCTTTTACTTAAAACCCTTTTTAAACTAAAATAAAAAACTAAAAAAAGACTTAAAATGCCTCGGCATGAAAAGGCGTCACTTTTCCTTGCCTTTCGCCTCTCCAGAAGAGCGAGGCCAGCGACCCAAGCGGTCGCCCGATCACTTTGTCGCCGGAGGGTTGCAAGGCGATGAACCATCGCCGCTTGACAGACGCGCTTTTGACAACTATGATATTACATAGTTGCGTTTTGAAGCGTTTCAAATTCTATTTTTGCTTTTGGTATGTGATATTTGAGGTTGATCATTGACAAAAATGTGTATACATTCACGATCTACTAGTTCTCTGTGGCTTTCTTTTTCGTTGGTAAGTTTCTTGCTTGGCAATAATGTAGTTTTATTCCATGTTTTTTTAGAACATTTGAGAAAAAGCTTAAATTGTGATAATTCAAGTAGGAGGTATGGTGCTAGTACTAAAGATTGGGTGATTTACACATACCACATAGGGCGCCAGATCTCACGGCAGGCAAAGTTTAAGTCCATGCTTGTTCCAGAAAGATCCAAGATATCATTTGACTGCAACTTATGCACCAAAGTGAGTTTAAGTAGTCTTTAATGATTTTTTTAGAAGGATCATGTCTTTGGAGAATTTCCATCCATATACTTTCTCATAATATTTTTCGCTTGAAAATTTTGATGTTGTTTTACTTGATTTTGTTTCTTTAAATATTTGGCAAACTATAATTAGGCATGACGGTTTGTACGGATGCCACCTGTCGAAATCTTTTGGAGTATTTCCGGATATGTAATAACTTGGCTTGATGTTGTGGGTATGTGTTTAATTTTTTCGTGGAACATGGAGAATGGCGGTGTTTAGAGTAAAGGACTTCATAGAACAAGAGATCGACTTGTGGTGGAATGACTCTGTACTTCACTTAAACAATAAATAAAAGACTAAAAGTTTACGATTGTAAGCTAAACACTAGTTAGTGATGGCTACATAACTCGTTGAAAAAGTAAAACAATGGAATATATGCTAATTCTAAAAGGTTTAGAGAAGCAAATGAAGTTGTATCGGTGAATGAATATTGGGGAATGGGAGAATGTAGGGTGCACTAAGTAGAATAACATTTATGATCGACTTAACACTATAGATTTTTAAGTTTGGTATAGGTCTAGTGGGAGAAATCCTTTATAAATTTTGTGGCTCCATTTGATAGCATCATTGATGGAGAGGGATTTTTTTCTATCTTTATGATAAGTGCTCTTTTGTATATTCTCTTGTTCCTATGGTGCTTTAGGAATTTGAAAATAGTTGGACATCCCATCGAGAAAGCAATAATAGCGTCGATGGGACGATCTTTTCCAACATTTGATCAATGAACGATAGAGCATCGGAATTAGCTTGTTCTCATTTGGAACCACTCTCATTCCTCCCTATCTGGACTGTTCTCATCGGAATTTCATTCCTCCCTATCTGGAACCACTTTCATTCCTCCCTATCTGGAACCACTTGAACCAGGCTCACCTAATTACTGTCAGAGCTGGGGTAGATGAGCCCGACATCAAGTAATTTAATAACTTCCGCCTTGACCATCTCCTTCATATTCGGATTTGATTGTCTTTGAGGTAAAACAACCGGTTTGAAATTATCTTCCAAGAGAATCTTATGAGTGCAAAAGGAGGGGTTAATCCCTTGGATGTCAAAGATTTTCCAAGCGATAACCTTCTTGTGTTTCCGTAGTAACGTCAACCGAGTTTATCCTTTTGATGTTGGGATAAATTGGAAGCCATAAAGAGTTTAGAATCATTTGCCATTTGAATTTAGTTTAGTTTTTAAGTTTATAAAAGAAGAAAGTGACAAAAAACTTGGCGGAAAGCTCCATGGGCCGATATTTATATGGGCATATTCAGTGCTCGGGTTACTCTTTTAACTCCAAAAGAGGTGGTTCCTCAATGGAAGTTTTATCGCCCACTTGTGATTTCTCGATCTTTTCAAATTCTTTCTAGTGTTCCATAGAATGTTTGACCAAAGAAAGCACGAATTCCCTAAGAAAGGGATTGTCTTGACACACTGTACCACTTCCCAGATTAAAGGAACCTTTACGTCGGTATGCATGTCAATAATAACAAAATCAAGTGGAAATATAAATTTATTGACCTTGACCAACACCTCTTCAACTATACCCCTAGGATAATTAATAGACCTGTCGGCCAATTGCAAACTCATCCTAGTGGCTTTTGGTTCCCTTGAACCCATTTGTTTAAACAATTCATAAGGCATCAAATTTATGCTAGCTCCCAAGTCGGCTAATGCTCTATCAACAGTTAAATTACTTTGCATACTTGGGTATTTGTGGGAGCTTCAACAAAAGGGATATTGATATGCAATTGCTTGAATAAATATAAAAATTTACCAAACTGATCATCTTGTTTATCCTTTTGTAGCCGACTCGGATATGGAATTGGTGGTTTGTACTCCGGCACCGCTTTCTTCTTCGTATTCTTGCTAACCTGTTCGCCTTTTTCTTGTTGCTCCACGGGAGTGCTCATTGTCTTATCTTCCGGTATTGGAACCTCGTCCAACATCGTTCTGCTCCTAGGGGTGATTGCTTTGACGTGTTCTCTTGGGTTTGGTTCGGTATTGTTTGGCAAACTTCCTTGTGGTCTCTGAGACACCAACTCTGCAATTTGACCTACTCGATTTTCCAAGTTGTTAATAGCGCTTCTTGGTTTCGCAATGACGTTTGGTGGCATTGAAGCGAGTTTCCGTTGTTTATACAAATTTGCCGCGATTTCCTCCAAATTCGCTTCCTGGTTGAAACGGGAGGTGTAGACGAGTTGGTGATTGAATTTGGGGTTAGGTCGTTGTTGACCTTGATTGCTCCAAGCCAAAATCCGGGTGTTGACGCTACCCAGGAGTGTATGTGTTGCTAGAAGGATTATTTGGAGGATTTTGAGGTTGGTTCCCAAGATAATCGACATGTTCAGTTTGTGATGTCGTGTGAGGACATTCTTGATAATTATGAGATCCTCTGCATGTTTCGCAAGATAACACTTGCACTTGTGGTTTAGGAGCCGCCAAATCATCAGTCTTTTGAGTCAATGCTTCGACTTGTGCTGTTAGTGTAACCACGACATCCATATTATAGACCCCAACTGACATGTTTGATTTGCCGCGCATAAGGTTGCCATTGGTATCCGTTCATGGCCATCCTCGATTAATTCTTGGGCCGCACGGTGTTTTATTGTTCAAAGTCCCCGCCCATCTGCATCAATCATCCTCCTAGTTGAGGAAAGTAACCCATTATAGAAGGTTTGGACTTGCATCCAATTGAGTAAGTCATGATGAGGGCATTATCGTAGTAGCTCTTTAAATCTCTCCCAAGTGTCATATAATGTCTTGTCATCGGCTTGGGCAAAGGAGGAGATTTCGCTCTCAATCGAAATGTTTTTGCTAGGAGGAACTTTTCGCCATCGCATTCCATGTTGTGATAGTTCTTTTGGTAAAGTATTCAACCACGGGTTTGCCTCGTCCACGAGAGGGAAAATGGAAACAGGCGTAGGCAAATGGCATCGTCGGAGACCCCGTTGATTTTGAAGGTATCGCAAATCTCAAGAAAATTTGCGATGTGATTGTTGGGATCTTATCCGGTAGACTATCAAATTGAACAAGTTGTTGCACCATTTGAATAGTATTGGGTTTAATTTCGAAGTTATTACATCATGCCAAAAATTCTTCACTTGCATTTGGGGAACCAAAAGCCATTAGAACGAGTTTGCAATTGGCCAACAGGTCCCTTAAATTATAAATATCCTAGGGGTATAGTTGAAGATGTGTTGGTCATAAATTTATATTTTCAGTTGATTTTTTTATTCTTGACAAGCATACCCATGAAGAGGTTCCTTTAATCCTAGGCCGTCTATTTTTAGCTATTGCTAAAGCTATTATTGATGTGCATTATCTTCCAAGAGAATCTTATAAGTGCAAAAGGAGGGGTTAATCCCTTGGATGTCAGAGATTTTCCAAGCGATATTTAGGTAAGCAAGATAACAACATCAGCAGGCGTTATTTAGATTTGATATCATCACCTCACAAATATCGATAGCAATGCGCAACTTCAATACAATGGAACTGTCTTAGTTCAAAAACTTCTTGATAGAACATATACAAAAGAACACTTATCACTATACAAGTAATTGAAGTTTAATTATGTGCACCTCCCTGGGATTTGACTAATATGAAGAAGATCCTATCAACTCCTTGTAATTGCAGTGTCCTCCTTGGGAGATAATAGGTATAGATTCATTCAACGACTGCCTTGTGGGAGGTAATCTTGCGACGCCAGTGAGAAAAGGCCATGGAAATCTATGTTTGCCTTCAACCCATTGACTGCCTGAGATTTATAGAGTCTTAAGTTTATTGCTTGTGTTACACATATGATGGTGTTAAATTAGTGAAGGGATTATGAAGGGATATAAATTTCATTTATGCATTCATCCCCAATTTATGTTGACAAAATTACGAGTCAATCTACACACCACTGAGCAAATACAAGCATGTCTACCTGTTTGCTTGAGAACATATGGTCTCTTAACCCTTTTTTTATTCTCACTACACACTCTTCTTCTCATCCTCACACAAATCTTACAACTCCCATTGTGCTCCATGCATGGCACAAATATGCTGAAGGCTGCCCTCGAGACATAACAGAAAAAATCCCCAATTCACCCTCCGCATCAAAATCGAACATGGTATCAGCCCAACCAATCAACCTTTAGATCAGGAACAATTGTTGGATTTTTGCCGCCTCTTAAGTCTTACTTGAGCCCTGAGTACATAATATGCTGCAGTCAAGAAAATAAATAAAAAAATAAAAAAAAGTAAAAAAAATAAGAATTAACTGAAATTGATAATTGATTTGCGTTTGACCTTGGAAAGTCCAGCATGAAAGTTGTAGGTTAGTAGGGTGGAAACCACTAGCCAAAGGAGGGTGGAAACCTCTAGCCAAAAGGACAATTTCGACATGTATTTTGAGATTTTCTGCTGCACAATAATCTATTTATATATATATATATTACGCTTATATATAATGCGTATATGTTTATCTGTCAAAAAGCAAGCAAATATTGGGGGGAGAGAGAGAGAGAGAGTTTTATGTAAAAAGGAGTGAAATGAGTAAAATATAAGTATGAATAAGAGCACTAAGCTTCTTTGACGTTTTTTTTCTTTCCATTTATCTCCTCTTATCCTTTTATTTATGCATTAGATTTCATGATCTTAGTTGGACCAAAAAGGGTATGTCATGCTTTGCTAATGGATGTTTTGAGTATCCAACTAGAGCTTTATAAATGAGTTATAAAGTAGGTTAAATCTATACCCCTACTTGACTTAAATTAGCTTCAAAGTTCTGAACTACGATTGATGCTATGCATATCATTTCCTTCATGGGTTGCTTCACTTATATTATTAACCTCTGCAGGGGCTAATCATCACAAACTGATTAGAACCAAATTAAAATGTGAGAAATTGCTGTTCAGATTGTTTAATTCTTAGTCTCTCCGATCCCCCAAAAGCAAGAAAGGCATTCAAAGTTGAAAAGGGGGAGTTGACTAAGTTTGACCACAGTTTTGCATTATCAATGCACACAAATTCTGAGTGTTCTGTAGGACTTTGATTATTTTGTGGTAGACTGTATTAGTCAGAGAGGAATTTTTTCTGACTCTCTGACATCTTCATGTTCCTGGAAAATGGCTAGCGCATTTATCGCAGCATATTATCTTACTATAATTGCAGGAGGTTCATGACTACTTGAGAACTGTTTGTCCAGACTTGCACATCACTCGCGGTGAATATGATGAGGATACACGTTATCTAGAGACGAAAACATTAACAATTGGCCAGTTTAAGCTTGGTGTTTGCCATGGTCATCAGGTGTGGTTCTCTTTCTTTCTTGTGAAGGTAGCTTAACTGTTTGATTTCTTTGCCTCAGAATATATGATACAAAATCATATGCCAGTCTGCACCATCTTTTCTAAACCTCTTCCTTGTCTTTGAATGATTTCCCTGCAAAGGGAACATTGTGTGAAAGGGATAATTCCACTTAGAGGGTGTTTGGCTAAGCTTATTTAAAACATCTTATAAGCTCCTACATCTGATAAGCTGTTTTAGGAGCTTATAAGATGTTAGATCTTATTTTAAAAATAAGCTGTCAGAGTGTTTGGATAAAATAAGAAAGATAGTTGAGCTTATAAGCTGTTTTTATATCTTATAAAATTATTAAGTATATTTTTGTCTTTTGAATGTTTAAAATAAGGAGCTTATAAGCTCTTTTAAAAAAAGTTTGGGGTGGAGGTACTTTTTTTTAGGAGATTATAAGCTCTCTAACAGCCGATTTTTAGAGCTTATAAGCTCTTTTGGAAAAAGATTACCAAACACATTTTAAGAGCTTATAAGCTTATAAACATCTTATAAGTTGTTTTTAAGAGCTTATAAGCTCAGCCAAACACCCTCTTAGTACCCCTGAGGATTAGCCCTAATTACCCAAAACAAAAAAAAAGCAGTTATCTTTAAAAATTACAATTACCCTTTTGACACATGTTCCTATTTTACAAGTTGCACCTAGGTAATTTGTAAAACAAGAATAAATTATAAAAACTACCCCAGAGTTTAGCTTAATTACAAAAAACACAAATTATCTTTTAAAATTACAAATACCCCTTTTAAGGTATTACAAACACTTGATTGAGATTTGTATTTACTTAACAAATACCTCCTCTTGAGAGTGTAATTTGTAAAACAGAAACAAATGTGTACCGGATATCTGTAATTATGAAAGATAGCTTTTTTTTTTTTGTAATTAGACTGAACCTCAATGGTATTTTTTGTAATTAACTCGTAAAAACAAATGCAAACGTCAAGGGGTATTTGTAATTTTAAAAGATAATTGGAGTTTTTTTGTGATTAGGCTAAACCTCAGGTGTAGTTTTTGTAATAATCCCTTTTATGAGACCACAAAATAGAGCAGAAAATTATTAGCTGTCCCAAAGAATTTCACGTGCAAATTAAATTGTGCCCATTCTCTTATTATTATTTTTGTTGAAGGTTATTCCATGGGGAGACCTCGAATCGCTGGCCATGCTCCAGAGGCAGCTGGACGTCGACATTCTCGTGACCGGCCACACACACCAGTTCACAGCTTACAAACACGAGGCCGGGGTTGTAATAAATCCAGGGTCTGCCACTGGGGCCTTCAGCAGCATTACCTATGATGTCAACCCGAGCTTTGTTCTCATGGACATCGACGGTCTCACGAGTTGTGGTGTACGTTTATGAACTCATCGATGGAGAGGTTAAGGTTGATAAAATCGATTTTAAGAAGACAACCACATCGACCAACTTAACCCACTGAACGCTTAATGCATTTACGGAAGTATTCGTCTGAGCGCAGTTAAGTTGGTCTATGCTGCACTGAAAAAACTTGATCAACTTAGTTTCATTTGAACTTCACTTTGGTAATTTTGGCTGTGGTTATCTGAATGTTGGACCAAGAATTGTATTATGTGATTGCTGTTTTAATTGATGGTTGGTGTGATTTAGTGATAGGAACCTCCTTTCCTATTATGCAAATTTTCATCAAAAGTAAATAGCCTGAACACCCATTTTGTTTCTATAATATTGCATCCGTTTCTGCAATGTAAGTGGAATTGCTAAATATTTGATCAAATTTTCTGCAAGTTCTTTTATGTTTTATAAAGTAATTATAACATTATCAAGAATTCAAAAATGAAAAACAATTAATGAAGTATTATTGCAATATAAAATTTCCAGACCCTAACCGTAAACCAGTCAATGGACCAACTTGTAGTTTTGGAATTTTTGGCATGCTGTAAGAATATATTTGTCAATATGTAACATAATTTGTGAAATTCTCTTTCCAAGATGCTCGTTCTTTTAGCTTCCTTACTAACATAGTCAAGACCTCCGTTGGATAGAGCAAAAAAGTGAATTTGATTTCCTCAGATAATTTCTTAGATTTTTCAGATAAATTAACAGAATTATGATGTTATAAATTAAAGTTCCGTCTTCAATGAATAGAATTCACAATTTACTTTTGGGTTTACATTTAAAAATAAAATGAGTAGAAATTTTCATGTAATATTTTAAATTGAAGAAACAAGTAAATTATCAAATTTTTTTCAAATTGAAAAGAATACATGAAATAAGTTCTTTATTTTTGAACCACCGAGTCTTCTAAACCAAAGGAAAATCAAACAAGAGAAAAACCGATTTAGAATAATCCATAAGCACTAAAAATTAGAATAATCCATAAGCACTAAAAATTTGTATTTAGAGTATTAATTAGAATAATATCATTCTTTAAAATCTC
This sequence comes from Rehmannia glutinosa, assembly GCA_016081115.2. Classification (NCBI taxonomy): domain Eukaryota; kingdom Viridiplantae; phylum Streptophyta; class Magnoliopsida; order Lamiales; family Orobanchaceae; genus Rehmannia; species Rehmannia glutinosa. Next base: position 4,677,610 of record CM071930.1, on the reverse strand, counting down.
AATTAAATAATAAGTTAAATTTTATAGAGGAAAAAACACTAAAACCTCCAAAATATATGGTTTTTTGCATTTTACCATACCAACTAATTTTTTTTACAGTTTACCATACTAACAATACAAGTTTTGCACTTTGTCCTATAGCGGTCATCACCGATGGAATATTCTCCGAGTATTATGGTACGTGCCCTCCACGTGAGGGCAAAACCGTCTTTGCTAAAATGCAAACATAAATTATTACACTTTTACCATCTGAATTTTGTTAAGAATTTCACTTTGGCATTTGAACTTCACACAATTTTCAGTTTGTCATATCAATTCTTTAAAGAAATTAATAAAGTTATGTCCATATGTATTTATTTATCTTATTTAATACATAAAAATTACAACAATCACAAAATAAGTTTAAACCATATAGTGCGCCGAACCGAAATAGAAAATTCAAAAAATATGGAGATTATTTTTTAATATATATTCTCGTATATATTACTTATATTTGTATTATAATGTATTATTTGCATACTAAAATTAATAAAATAATAAATATATATCATAATTATGATTGTAACGTTTATTTTATTATTATTTTTTTTGCAATATTTTGATTTACCGAATACCGACCGAAATACGAAGAAAATATGGTAAACGTTTGAGCCGAACTAATTATTTTGACGTTTGAGCCGAACTAATTATTTTGGTACAATATTCAGCACACCGATGCGTACCAAGTTTTATGAAAAACATCAATAATTCCAAAACACTATAAAATTGAACTAAGAATTAGAAGTATATATTTAAAGCAGCAAATTGGGATGAAATCCATATAAAAAAATTTTAGACTCTAAAATAATTCAAAGATGTCTAAATCGATATCATTGAGATCTTACGCGCCTAAACTGTAAACCTAAACCCTAATTATATGATTGATAGTATACTTTATTGAGTTAAATATTAATTATATCTATTCTTTTATGAATATAAATTTTCAAAAAAAAAAAAAAAGAAATACATGTATATGCACATAATTTTTTATGTTTATTTTTTAAAATTGATATAGAAAAGTGAAATTGTGTAAAGTTCACATGACAAATTGAAATTCTTAACAAAGTTCATACGATAAAGTGTAACAATTCTGTTTCAATTTTTGGCAAAGACAGTTTTGCCCTCACGTGGAGGGTTCACGCCTGAATATTCTAAGAATACTCCAACGGCGATCGCAGTTGTATGGCAATGTGCAAAACTTTGGTAGTATAAATGGTAAAGTATAAAGGAAATTAGTTCATAAGGTAAAGTGCAAAAAACTGCATAGTTTGGAGGGTTTATTGTTTTTTCCTTAATTTTATAATACACGATTTATTTGAAAATATATTGATTAGAAAATAATAGTTTTATGTTGGAAGATGTTGGGAAGCGTGGATGGGCCCCGATTAAAAATAACCGCACACAAATAATTATCTCAAATAAAATTAAGACCAAGAAAATAAAATGATAAGCCAAAACACCAAATTTTAACGTGGAAAACCCCGGAAGAATAAGGGAAAAAACCACGGAGCAAATACCCACAAAGGATCCACTAACAAATAGTGATTACAAAATAGCACAAGCCTTTTTGCCCAAAGCTTGTGTTAATTACAACAATAGGAAAAATACTCTCTTTTGGTGTACCTCACAACACTATAAAATACCCAAAAGGAAACCCACAAATTTTTCCAAAGCTCACACAGCGTGGAGAAACTCAACCCCACTATTTTCTGACACACAGTCAAATATTTATAGTGATCTCTCTATATCACTATTTTTGGAGCAAATACTCCCTCTCAATTGGAGATAACTTTACCTCTCAGAAAAAGCTCTCAGCCAAAAGCTCTCTAGTTGGCTTACTTCTCTGCTCCCTGTGCTTCATCCGAATGGCCATTTTATAGGCATAAGAATGGAACATCTTTATCTCAATTTCAAAGTTTGCTGCCTACCTATGGTAGGACTTTTTGTTCTTTTTTCTGTTCTTTTTTCGGTGGTCGAATGAAGCCATTTTCTTTGACTCCCATTTACTTTCTTTTCACTTTTGTTTGGTAATTGAATGGACAACCAACTACCCCCAAATGCTACTTTGCAGAAATTGACAAACAATTCTGCCAAACCTTTCTTGTTTTTCCTTTTTGGGTGGACCCCAACAATCTCACCCTCCACCAAAAGAGGAAAAAGCTCATTCTACTTGCTGGTAGAATAAATCCAATATGCAACTCAGTATACCCACCTTCGGAAAAATCTTTTCTGCGAACACATCACACTGGTCTCCTACAAATATCTGAAGCCATGATTAACTATCGTCGAGGAGCTACTCTCGTCATTAGCAAACCAAGTATTACTGCATAGCCTCCACATACTGCTGGACACTCTCAAATATCCCTTGCTCCCCCTAAACTAAGAATGTGATGTTCCTTGGTTGACCAAACAAACTCTAACGCGCTATTTGGTGAAGGGTACAACTCCCCCTCGGCTCAACACCCCAAGTGAGTGGCATGTCACTGGTGTTGCAAGCATCCAGAACATCATCCAAACAATTTTCTTTGATCGGATACACCTCTAACAAAGAAGAACATAGAGCAAGATCTGACACTAAGTCGTGGCAGTGCAGTCTCCAACATCCCGACATCTCTGTATCTTTTGATACACTACATCTCTCATAACCTTTACATTACTCAAAACTCACACAAAATACATGAAAACGACATCTCAATCAAATTCTTTTCGTGACTCCTATGTGCAAACATATTGCACCTAACACACTTTTTTTTTATTTTATAATAAGCGAAAAAGAAACTCTTCTACTATCTACTTATCAGAACAACGATTACAAAAAAAATCAATGGCATACCTTTGGCAAAGAAATGAGGGTTTTCTTTGCCAAAATTTCTCTTTCTCACTAAGAGTTCTCACTTGCCACGAATTTAATGAAGACTCGTCCTTAGCTGTAGTTAGTCCAGTAGAACACACTTTGACATAAGTCTTGTACAAATTACCCGATATAGCTCCTCTCGCAACCACCATTGATCTTTTTGTAAGCTTCCACTTTTCATTGCCGAAACAACTAACATAACCTCGATAGTCCAACTCCACTCCGGAAATCAGATTCAAACGTAGATCTAGCACATGGCGAAGATCTTTCAGAGTCAACGTGTAACCAGTATTCGTAAGGATACACACATCACCAACACCAACAATTCTTGCTTTATTATTATTCCCGAACTTGACAGTACCAAAACCTCCCATTTTGTAGGTACTGAAAAATTCCTTGTTAGGTGTTACATGAAAAGAGGCTGCTGAATCGATGACCCAATCAATATCTGAACTAGCCATATGCAAACAATTGTGTTTCTCGGAAGAGAGCACAACAACATTAGCATCCGGAAAAATAGTGACAGATGTGTCTTCCTTATTGTCACTATCCATTTTTTCCTGGTTTGTCTTTTTCTGATCTCCTTCATCTTGCTTTCTCTTATAGAAATCTTTTATCACGTGTCCAGGTTTGTTGCAATAATAACACTTTCTTAGATCACGGATTTTGAACGTCCTTTTCCTTTATCTCGATCATTGCCTTTATGTCTCCCCCCTGACTCAACAGCGAGCTGTCTGAGAACTTTCTGCACCTTGTCCCCTTCGCCTTGTTTCCTCATTGAACAAGCTATTTTTGACCATATCCATAGTCAAAATACCATCAAGAGTAGAATTGCTAAGCGAGACAAATAATGTCTCAAAACTGTCTGGCAAAGATCCCAATAAAAATAACCCTTGCATCTCGTCATCAAACTTTAAGCCCACGACTGTTAGTTGATTTAAGATGCTTTGGAAAGTACTCAAGTGTTTTGCAACTGAACTTCCCTCATTATACTTCAAGTTGACAAGTTGTCTGATCAAGTAAGTTTTATTTTGAGCGTGCTTCCTCTCTCGTACATGGCTTCCAATTTCGTCCACAGGCTATGGGCATCCGTCTCTTGAGTAAAGTGGTGAAACACACCCTGGTCAATGAAATGTCGAATCATTCCAACAGTTTTCCTGTTTAACTTGTTCCATTCTTTCTCATCTTCATCATCTGGCTTAACTCAATCGTTCTCTATTGGCTCATAAAGATCCCTGCAATAGAGAATATCCTCCATTCTTGGTTTCCACACCGTGTAATTATTCGCCATTAATTTAATCATGGTCCCATTGTTCTCTCTCAAATCCATCACGAACTGGTATAGATACCCAAGTTTTACCTCGGGCTCTGATACCACTTGTTGGGAAGCGTGGATGAGCCCCGATTAAAAATAACAACCACACACAAATAATTATCTCAAATAAAATGAAGACCAAGAAAATAAGATGATGGGCCAAGGCACCAAATTTTAACGTGGAAAACCCCGAAATAATAAGGGAAAAAACCAAGGGGCAAATACCCACAAAGGATCCACTAACAAATAGTGATTACAAAATAGCACAAGCTTTTTGCCCAAAGCTTGTGTTAATTACAACAATGGGAAAAATACTCTCTTTTGGTGTATCTTACAACACTATAAAATACCCCAAAAAAACCCCACAAATTTCCCCAAAGCTCACACAGTGTGGAGAAACTCTACCCCACTATTTTCTGACACACAGTCAAATATTTATAGTGATATATCTATATCACTATTTTTGGAGCAAATACTCCCCCTCAATTGGAGATAACTCTCAGAAAAAGCTCTCAGCCAAAAGCTCTCTAGTTGGCTTACTTCTCTGCTCCCTCTGTTTCATCCCAAATGGCCATTTTATAGGCATAAGAATGGAACATCTTTATCTCAATTTCAAAGTTTGCTGCCTACCTATGGTAGGACTTTTTGTTGTTTTTCCTATTCGTTTTTCGGTGGTCGAATGAAGCCATTTTCTTTGACTCCCATTTTCTTTCTTTTTACTTTTGTTTGGTAATTGAATGGACAACCAACTACCCCCAAATGTTACTTTGTAGAAATTGACAAACAATTCTGCCAAACTTTTCTTGTTTTTCCTTTTTGGGTGGACCCCAACAGAAGATTCTCAATAAAGTATCCTTAAAAAATATGTAATTTATTATAGGATAAATCTCACTTTGTCCCTTATTGGCTATATTGCCGATGATCCGATTCAGTGCATATCTTTCGCTTTATATCATGTGATGTTAAATATTTCATGTTTTTAAGTCTTGTATGGATGATTTGTCTTGTATTTATTGCACATATTAATTGACTATATTGAGGATGAATCTAAAGATGAGCTTGTTGGCAATCAAGAAAATGGTAACACTCTCTTTTGCATTTTTCCTGCCCCAAAAAAATAAAATAAAAAAAGAAAATAGGGGATTTGCAAAGTGCTCTTTCCTATGGTTGCTTTTAGTATATTATAGTCATAAAAGATAGGAATAATTACAAAACTACCTCAAAGTTTGAGCCAATAACAAAAAAATCTAGAAGTTTTTGAAAATTACAAAAATCCCATTTTAAGTTTGATTCTGTGTTACAATATACTCCTTCATAAGCAAAAGCATTTTGAAATACCCTCTTTACATTTGTAAACATGTTACAATTACCTCCTTCCATTTAAGATATAATTAAAGCTCAAGGTTGTTTTATTGTAATTTTGAAATTCATCTATTTTTTTGTAATTAATCCAAACATCAGGGGTAATTTTTGTAATTATCCCTAAAAGATACAAGCATTCATAATGCTTTTGTAAAATTTCTTAGGAGAAATTAAGCCCAAGTCTGAAGATGCTAAGGCGGCTAAAAGTGGTCTTCTTCACATTGCTACAATTATGAAAGAAGAAGCGGTCGACTCGACTCACGATGAGGATCTTTGATGAATCACTGATATAAATCTTGATGTGGTCGTCGAGATTCTAAAGAGGATGATTCCAGTGAGGAAGAGTTGCCAAAGGTACAACTGCACTCTCTAATTGTTGCAAATTGCTCTCTGTATGTTGATTCTTGCACCCCATGAATTAATGTTTGTTGATATCTATCAACATTTCCTTTCTCTGACATAATTGAGCATATATTTCCACAGAATGTGCAGCAATCAAAGAAAAGACTAGCTGAATGTGCAAAGCAAACTCCTATTTCTGCCAAGAAACCTAAAGCATCTACACCTGAAAAGACAGGTTCCAGTTTCATCCTTTTTTTTTTTTATTTTTGTTGAGTAATTGGCCCATTTGCTTTACTAGGTTGGACCATGTCTTATTATCCTAGCCCAAAGCCTCCTAGCCCACTATCTATACCCATTGAGTGATCCGGGCATAGGTTCGGACTGCAGCACCCATTTTCATAGTCCCCAGATCCTATATTCTTAATCTGAGCCGTTGGTTGGTCTTACTTGATCTTGGCCATCTATCTGGACTATAAAACGGATCCCTCCATAACCCTAATTCATTCTTCTGAGGTTTTCACTCTATCTCTTAACTTTCCCTCACTCTACTCTCTCGAATCTTCTTCTTCGTTCATCTTCTCTGTGAAATACAATCTCTCATCGGAGTTTCCGTGAAATCTTGTGAGCTTTTGGCAGATATGAGTGTTTCCTACTTTAGTTCACTTACTTTGTAGACGAACTGGGTTGGGGCTAAAACTAGGGTTTCTGGAAAATTTAGGGTTTGTTCGATTCGGGCTTTTTCTTGGGTCTCTGGGTGTGGATCTGGGTTTTAGTGAGGTATTGTGGCAAGGCTTTGTGGTCCTTCTGCCTTGGTTATCTGGGTGATTTCTCTGGTGACTTACCTTCGTGGTTTAGGGAAAAAGCTGGTCCTGAGCCGATAATCAATATCGATCTCAGGGTTTTTGCCCTTCTTGTTATTATACTTACATTTCTTGTATTTTACTTTTCGATTTGAGTCTAGAGTACAATTTGTATTAATAGGCTATTATCGAGTCTATATTTGTTTGGTACTTTGTGTATCAATCTATTCAAAGGCGGATAGATACCCAACAGTGGTATCAGAGCACCTATCCGCCTTGCGGTGGGTTGGTGCTTCTGGTTCTTGAGCTCTCTTGGTGATTTGTGGCTCCCTGGTATACTTGGTTGTGGTGAGAACCCATGACTTGCTCCTAGTTGTAAGACGCTCTTGTTCCCTTTTCTCTTTATCTCTACTTTCTGTACTTAGTCTAGGGAAACCCTTAGCACTAAGCCTATTGACCCTGTGCCTTGAGTGCAGTGGAATCCTGAGGTGCGAGGGGGATCCACACGTTCTTTAATTTTTTTCTATTGATTTCGGTTTCTTGGACTCTGTGTGGTACTGTGTTGCCTTTATTGCTTATATTGCTCTGTGCTGGACTATGTGTGGTCCTTTGATTGTTCCTTACTATTTTTTTTACATTTGTTAGAATTGGACTCTGTGTGGTCCACTTATTGCTTTCGTTGTCTACTTGATAATTGTGATACTTGTATACGTATTTATATTCCTTGTCATACACTGTGTGGAATTATCTGTGAATATGGCTGGTGTGCCTGATTATCATATAGAGCCCTTTAATGGGAAAACTGATTTTTCAATCTGGCAACAAAAAATGAAAGGGATTTTAATTCAGCAAAAATGTTTTAAAGCCATTGATCAAAAGTACACTGATAAAGATACTGCTGAAATAAAATCTGAGCTTGATGAATTTGCTTACTCATCCATTATCCTTAATCTTTCAGATGTTGTTTTAAGAAAAGTTGGCAAGTTAACAACTGCCAAGGCCCTTTGGGATAAATTGTAAGAACTTTACACCGAAACTTCTTTGCCTTCAAAACTCTTTCTACTGGAAAAGTTTTTTAGATTTAAAGTTGATCTCACTAAGGATATGGATGAGAACTTGGATGTTTTTACAAAATTGATACAAGATATCAAACTTACTGGTGATAAAAACATTGGTGATTATACTCCTATTGTGTTGTTGAATGCCATTCATGATTCCTATGCTGATGTTAAGTCTGCCATTAAGTATGGTAGAGAGTCCATAACTTTAGATACGGTGATTAATGGCCTTAAGAGTAAGAAACTTGATCTTAAAATATCTAAGGGGAATGAATAGGGGTCAGGGAAAGTGATGCATGTTAGGGGTAGAAATCAGAGTAAGAAAAATGGGAATAACAACAACAATAAATCTGGTAGAAAGAGAAGCGAAAACATAGGGAGGTCTAGTTCTAGACCTAAGAACAATAGGAAGTGTTATAACTATGGTGAACATGTCCATTACATCAAAGAATGTACTAAACACAGGAATAACCAGAACAACAATCAAAACAATAACCAAAACAACGAAAACCAAACCAATGACTCTGTGAACTTGACTACTGACAATGATCATATGGGTGATGTGTTTATGGTGTATGAGTTGCATGATTCTGTGAATGCTGTGCCTTCAAATGCTTTCTGTGAGAATGATTGGCTAATTGACTCTGCTTGCACATTTCACATGACACATTTTAAACACATGTTTGCCTCATATGCTCCTGTGCAAAATGGATCTGTTTCCATGGCTAATGATAAAAAGTGTCAAGTTATTGGTGTTGGTACTGTGTGTTTGAAACTTGGTACTGGTTATGTTTTGACTTTAAATGATGTAAGACATGTCCCTGACTTGTCTAGTAACTTGATCTCTGTGCGATGCTTGAACATGATGGTTATGAGGGAAGATGGGGTAAGGGCTTGATGAAAATCATGAAAGGTTCCTTGTTATTGCTAAAGTGAAAAGAAAAGAAATTTGTATGTTTGCTATCTTTGCTGTCATTCCCCTCGCATGAAAAATTCGTGAGTAATGTGAACTCTGCGACCAACTTGAACTCGTGAATGACAAACCGAACTTTGGCATAAAAGGCTTGGTCATATTAGTTCTAAGGGACTTGGACTTTTGCATAAAGAAGGCTATTTTGGTAATGATAAACTTACTTGTGTGCCTTTCTGTGACTCTTGTGTGTATGGCAAACAACAAAGAGTAAGCTTCCCCACTTCCCCTTACCCCAAACAAACTTCTTGCACTGACATTCTTGAATACTTACGTGCTGATGTTTGGGGTCCTGCTAGTGTTCCTACCCATGGTGGGAACATATATTTTCTATCTGTGATTGATGCTTTTTCAAGAAAAGTGTTTGTGTTTCTTTTGAAAAACAAGTCTGATGTTTTTGAAAAACTTCAAAATTGGAAAACCTTGATAGAAAATCAAACTGGAAAAAGGATTAAGTATTTGAGAACTGATGATAATGGGTTGGAATTATGTAACCAACTCATTGATCAACTATGTGTTGAATCTGGCATTGCAAGGCATAAATAAGTGCCTTACACCCCTCAAGAAAATGGTGTTCCGAGAGAGGATGAACATAACTCTTTTGGAAAGGATGAGAAGTATGTTAAGTACATCCGGTCTTTCTAAACAGTTCTCGGGAGAAAATTTGTCCATACATACCGCTTATGTGATAAATAGATCACCATCTGTACCTTTGAAAGGGAAGTATCGTGAACTTGTTTAGTTAAACCTATGGACTTTTCAAATTTAAATTTTTTGGCTGTTCTGCCTTTGTCCATCAAAGGTTGACAAACTTGATCCAAAGTTTTTAAAATGTGTGTTTTTGGGATACCCTGATGGGGTTAAAGGGTACATACTTTGGTCTAAATTTGAAAATGGTTTCAAAGTATAACTAGTAGGGATGTTGTTTTTAATAAACATGAGTTTCCTTGTCTTGATGTTTCTAAAAGTGTTTCTGAAACTCAAAACCCCACTGTTCCTAATAAGGTGGAGCTTTCTAATTTACCAAAACAGTTCTGTGAATGATAATTATGATATGATTTATGCTGAGCATGATCCCGTGAATGCTAATGATGTGCACAATGATATTGAGAATGATAATGTTGGCCTGCATGATAATATGCATGATGATTTCCCTCTTGTTGACACTGAACTGAATACTGAGCATGTTGATAATGATAACCTGAATGACTATGTGTTAACTAGAGATAGAACTAGAAGAAACATTAGAATTCCCAATAACTTTGCTGATTTTCACTTAACTTCTTATGTGTTCTCTGTGTTTGAATCAATTAAGAATTCTTAGCCTAAAACCTACTCTGAAGCTATGATATCTGTTAACTCTGTGAAATGGCTGACTGCTATGCAAGATGAAATTACCTCTTTGCATGTTAATAATACCTAGGAACTTGTTCCTTAACCTGCTAACTGTTCTATTGTGGATAGTAAATGGTTGTTTAAGGTTAAACAAGAATCTGAAAGTATTAGATATAAGGCTAGACTAGTAGCCAAAGGTTTTACTCAAAAAGAAGGAATTGGTTACACTGAGATATTTGCTCCTATTATGAAGTTTGTGACTGTACGAGAATTATGCTAGCTTTAGTGGCTCAGTTTGACTGGGAACTAAAGCAACTTGATGTTAAAATTGCTTTTTTACATGGTGAATTGGAAGAAAAGATATTCATGAAACAACCTAAGGGTTTTGAAGATAAATCCAAACCTAACCATGTATGTTTGTTGAAAAATTCTTTGTATGGTTCAAAACAGTCACCCAGACAATGGAATAAGAAATTTGACCAGTGCATGCTTGATTTAAAATTCTGTAGAAGTCAATTTGATCACTGCTTATATTTTAAACTTGATGCTAAGTCTCCTGTTTTTTTTCTCATATATGTTGATGATATGCTTTTGACTGGCCCATGCATTAAGACTATTGACTATGTGAGAAATTGCTTAAGTGCTAAATTTGACATGAAATTCTTAGGTGATGCTAAAAAAAATCTTGGTATGAATATCGATAGGGATATAAACAACTATGTGATTTATCTTCATCATCTTCATACATTGAAAAGGTTTTACAAAAGTATTCTATGAGTGCTGCAAAATCTGTTAATGTCCTACTTGCTTCTCATTTTGTGTTAAGTAGGGATCAGTCCCCTAAAACTGAACCTCAAATACTTTCTATGCAAAACATTCCTTATGCTAATGCCATTGGATCTGTTATGTACTTAATGGTTAGTACCAGGCATGATATTGCCTATGTTGTTTCAAGCCTGAGTAGATTTATGTCTAATCCTGGAATGGTGCATTAGAATGCTTTGAAGTGGTTATTGAGATATCTGAGACATTCACCTGATTATTGCTTGGAATTTTCTAAGTGTGAAAGTGGTGTAATTCTGAAAGGTTATGTTGACTCAAATTATGCCAATGATAAAGACAACAAAAAATCAACAACCTCTTATATTTTCACTCTGTGTGGCTCTTGTATTAGTTGAAAATCCCAGTTACAACATATTGTGGCTCTGTCTACAACATAATCAGAATATGTGGCTGTAACTGAAGCTTTAAAAGAAGCCTTATGGCTAAAAGGTCTTATTTCTGAAATTGGTTTCTAAAACAAAAGGTTGTTGTATTTTCTGACTCTCAATCTGGTATTCAGCTTTGTAAGAATCCATTTTTTAATGACAGAACAAAACACATTGATGTCAGGTTTCATTTTATAAGAGATATTGTTTTAAAAGGATTAATCTGTCTTGAAAAAATGGCATCTTAATACGATCCAGCTGATATGGGTACTAAGTGTCTACCCTTATCAAAGTTCAAAACATGTTTAAAAATTATCAATTTTGACACTGGAGACTAGGTTTTCTCTTGGTGATTACCCAGGGCTTACAGGCTTACTATGAGTTTGCTTGTAAGTCCAAAAACGGTTGGACAAATACTTGCCTTGTGCTTGTATGAGTCTAACATTAAAAACCTTGACTTACTTAAGTGTTTGTTGGTACTATAATCTGCTCTGTGCTGATTATAGTAAAGTCCTACTAAACTTTGTGTGAAGTAGGCACTCCGATGATGATGATGACCAGTTATTTTTTCCAGGTTTGTCTAATGAAATCCAATGAGCCAAAGGTGGAGATTGTTGAGTAATTGACCCATTTGCTTTACTAGCTTGGCCCATGTCTTATTATCCTGGCCCAATGCAACCCAAAGCCTCTTAGCCCACTATCTATACCCATTGAGTGATCCGAGCATGGGTTCGGACTGCGGCACCCATTTTCATAGTCTGCGGGTCCCATACTCTTAATATGAGCCGTTGGTTGGTCTTGCTTGATCTTGGCCGTCTATCTGGACTATAAAATGGATCCCTCCGTAACCCTAATTGATTCTTCTGAGGTTTTCACTCTCTCTCTTAACTTTCCCTCACTCTACTCTCTCGAATCTTCTTCTCCGTTCATCTTTTCTATGAAATCCGATCTCTCATCGGAGTTTCTGTGAAATCTTGTGAGCTTTTAGTAGATCTGAGTGTTTCCTACTTTAGTTCACTTTCTTTTGGACGAACTGGGTTGGGGCCAAAACTAGGGTTTATGAAAAAATTAGGGTTTGTTCGATTTGGGCTTTTTCTTGGGTCTCTGGTAGAGATGGCAAAATGACCCGCTCCGACGGGTAACCGCCCCGCCCCGTGACCCGTGGCGGGGCGGGTCTGGGTATCACCTCCGTCCCGTGGGTACCCGCCCCGCCCCGCCCCATGCTATTTTTATTTATTTTTTAATATATTTAATGTATATTTTATATGTATATTATATAAAATAATATAGTTTTATGTATTTAATATTATATTTAACATATATAATGACAAATTTTATAAACAATATGTATTTATAATACAAAATATAATATTAAAAAATTATTAATAATATAAAATATAAGATAAAAATATAAAAAAAATTCAACACGGGCGCCCACCTTTGCCGCCGCCTCCCCCATTGCCATCCCTAGTCTATTGGTGTGGATGCGGGTTTTAGTGACGTATTGTGGCAAGGCTTTGTGGTCCTTCTGTCTTTGGTTCTCTGGGTGATTTCTCTGGTGACTTACCTTCGTGGTTTAGGGAAAAAACTGGTCCTGAGCCGATAATCAATATCGATATCAGGGTTTTTCTCCTTCTTGTTATTATACTTACATTTCTTGTATTTTACTTTTGGATTTGATTCTAGAGTACAATTTGTATCAATAGGCTATTATCGACTCTGTATTTTTTGGGTACTTTGTGTGTCAATCTATTCAAAGGCGGATAGATACCCAATAATTTTTTTATATTTTGGTATAAGTTATGCATTTGTTTAGCGTCTATGCATTTGATGATTAGACTGTTTCTATAGTGTTTAGAGCAGAAATTGTTTGCAGCGTAACTGTTTATTTACGTGATATTATCATGGGTTAATTACAAAAAGTACCATTGAGGTTCTGTCTAATTACAGAAAAAAAAACCCAACTATTTTTGAGAATTACAAATGCCAGTCGATATTTGTTTTTGAGTGGGTCGGGTTTTTGGCCATTCCCATCAAACCAAAATACTTTTTAGCCATTTTTTTCAAATACATGTTTTTTAGCCATTTTGACATGTGAAATTCTCAAATGTCCCTTAACCCAGTAAACCCCTTTTCAAGTCACACACGCACATTCACCCTTCGTAATTGGACATCCAAACTTGGGCAAAAAATCTTATTCCATTAATTTTATGTTTTTTTTGTTGATTTAGTTAGTTTATAGTTGTTTGGGTTATGATTTGTTGTTAGGTTTGAAGAATTTTTGTGGTTTAGACAATTTAGGATTTGGTTGAAAACTTTGTTGTACTGTTAATAGTGATTGGAGTGAATGAGGAAGATGACAAGATTTCATCAAATAACTCGATATCTAGTTATTGTTACTCGATATCAGTTATGAAAACTCGATATCCAGTTACATACTGGATATCGAGTTTTCAGCTTTTGGGTAGTAGGAGCTAATCAAACCAATAACTCGATATCCAGTTACATAACTGTATATCGAGTTACATGTTCAATCTACTCTCACTTATTATAACCAATTATTTTGTTTTTCTCCAAAAAACTTTGAATTCACATAACTATTCCGTTTCAAATCCGTTTTCCATGAATAATATATCAAAGTAATCATTTTTCTGAGATCTACAATTCAATACCAATATTGCATATACAAAAATGAAAAATATAGATTCGAATTTTTAAAATAGAGAGTAAGAGGATATAGAGAGAGAAATAGACCAAATATCAAAGAAATATCTAGACGAGTATGAAAGTCTTTTGTTATGCCAAAATGGCTAAAAAATATTTATTTTCAAAAGATGGTTAGTTTTTATTTTTCATTCTAGAAGTGGTCATTTTGACCCATTACCACTTTATTTTTACAATTTGTACCTTTAGAGGGTTACTTTATTTTGATAAGAAAATGCAAAGCTCAAGAGGGTGTTTATAATACTGTAGGGGATTTGTAATTTTTGAAAGATGATTAGATTTTTTTTAGTAATTAAACTAAACCTCAAGTGTATTTGTTAGAGATTTTTCTAACCGCAAGTCTACGGTGTCAAGTTTAATATAGTGATATGAGTAGGGTTGTCGTATCCACAGGGAATGTGTGTATACGTACCAAGTATAAATTACCTATGCTATATTTGACAGATCAATAATAGGTGGATGTCTCAATTTATAAATAAAAATAACTAGATATAACTAATCAAAATATAAACATCTAAATCTATGGGAGAATGAATTCTAGAGGTGTGATGAATCTAGTTTTCCCTTATATTATCAATATGGTATATCAATCACAAATTACCAATTTATAAGTCAAGATTTCTACAATAATCATTTCCTCTCTCGAGTGCCAAATGATTTTAGATCACAATTGGGAAATCAATATCTCTATAAAAATCACCAATTGAAATCTCAATAAAAACTATGAATCTTGGTTGATGACTTCAAAGGATTCACAAATTTCTCAATTCTATGAAATCCTATGTTATGCTATTTCAAGGTCATGTATTCAATTACATCTCTCAAGTGTCAAATCAAATACACCAAACACTCTAAATTATTGATCAAGTAATTTAGAAGCAATAAATCCAAATAGCACAAATAGATTGGGAAATCTAGATTGACAAACCACAATATCAAAACATAAGTTCAAACATAGATTACATCATCCCTCTAGAATTATAAAGTTTAGCTCATGATGAAAATACAAATAACCATAATCAAATGAGAATGCATCTCAAATGATATACAAGAAACAACAAAGAAGGAATTAAGAAGGAATTAAAGAGATTAAAGAAGAATCTTATCTATTTCTAGATGATAAATGTCTTCAATCTTCTTCTTCAACTCTTTCCTTGTGTCTTGGTGGTATTGGTTTTCATCCCCAAGTGTCCTCCATGCCCTAGTTCACGCCTCCCATGTATCCATTTATAGTACCCTCCTTTTAGATCCAAAAATCAGACTTTTCTTGTTTTGTCCGCCCACGGGCGCTGTAGCGCTCAAAAATGGGCGCTGCAGTGCGCACATGACACACTGGGCGCGTAACGCCGGGGTCTTAGGCAGCTGCGCTGCATCCAAAATTTGGCAGCCCCTTTGCCTAGATTTTCGCCTCGCGCTGCAGCGCCTCGTTTTGGCGCTACGGAGCCATCCAAATGTCCGAATTTGCCTTTTGTGTCTTCATAGAGTTGTAGCCCTATCTCTTAGCTTTTTGCAACGCCGGGTCTTAGGCGCTGCAGTGCCATCCAAAATTTGGCCACTGCCCAGATTTTCGCCTCGCGCTGCAGCGCCTCGTTTTGGCGCTACGGAGCCATCCAAATGTCCGAATTTGCCTTTTGTGTCTTCATAGGAGTTGTAGCCCTATCTCTTATCTTTTTGTAGCCACTTGAATCAGCTCAATATCAATTTTGTGGAGAGAGTTATGGCCAAAACACTAAACCCTGCCAGTGCTGGAAATTCTAGACGCGTTTGGAAGTTTCTTGAATCAATCCCCTTCTTGTTTGATCATTCTTGCTTCTTTTGACATGTGACTCATTAATATGACTCTAGACTCAATATAATTGGCCCACAATATGGTTTTGGCCACTCAAATGACTCGAAACAACGGAAATTAATGCCTAACCTATGAGATATAACAAAAACGACTCAAAATACTCAAAAACAACACAAAACTCAAGTCTAGGAAGCCCAAATCAATGGTATAAAACCAAGTGAACAAATACCCCCAAACTTAGAATATTGCTTGTCCTCAAGACATTACAACTCTAAAATGAAAAATACAAGACACAACAATACAAACAAACTGCAAAACTTCACAACCAATATCATTTGTCTCATTGCTCATTTCACTATCAATCAAACATATATTTTGACATTATGATCAAACGAGTTGAATGTTCATGCCAATTCCGTTTACATTATTCAAATAGATCCATGCAATCAGGTGTGATCAAATGATCCACTTCTAATTATCAAGAAATATAGGATTTATTGCATTAGCCTTGAAAGTCCTATTGATCCTTGTCATTCACACTAATCTCCACTAATGTAGGCTAATGTAACACAAGGATCAATAGGACTTTCAAGGCTTGTAATGTGGGCTTAGGGTAAGGTAGGAAAATATAGGATTAAGTAGCTCAACTCACCCAAACACACAATTATCACTTCAAATCACCATTTGCCAAACAAAATAGCTACCTTCACATTCGGAATTCTCCACTGTTCTCCTTTTATGAGCCTAAACTCAATGATTATTTTTTTCGAAACCCCCAAACTTATTCTTTTGCATATTTTTACACATGGGGGTTCATATTTTCTTTTTCTCGGCAACTTCATGCAAGTGAACACATACCCTACTTATCATACCACCCTCAATCTTCAACATTTTGTGTGTATGAGAGATGGGTAATTAGGATTTTCACATGTAGGCTCAAGGTATAAGATTGGTTGCCACAGAACGGGTTTAACAGGCTCAAAGGGGACACTAGTGAAAATATATAATATAAAGGTAGGCATTTTTGGCTCTAGCTTGTTCAAAGATGGCCTAAATCATTTCCTTAATATTACTTCACCTAGGATTTCGCCTCGACTAGAGATCAGACAAGTTCTAGAATCCGGTGGGATCATACAAGAAACACTCAACTTCATAAATCATTTTCAAATAAATCAACTGAATTATGCATGTAGATGGAATTAATGGAACGAAGCATAGATCACCGCTCAAACACATGCTCTTTTGACCGTTTAACTCATATTCGACAAATTCACTTAGTCATGCAGTTCTACAGTTCAACAAATGACTCGACTTGACTCAACTCAAAGCAAATATACAAGATAAAAAAAAACACGAAGAAAGTAGGATCACAAACTGAAAAAGGTATTACCACTCCCCTAAACTTAATATAACCATTGTCCTCAATGGAAGAGGTGCAACACCTCGTCGGAATCGTGGGGTGAAAGAGAAGCAATAGGGCCAATTGGTAGCACTCCATAGGGTCGATGGCTTTTTCCTTGCCTTTCTATGATTTAGGAGGCATAATACCAGCCTGTCAAACAAAACCAAACGTGGAAACGAGCAATGGGGTAAAGTACCACAATATCATACGAAGACCATGGGAAAGACATTAATGTCATATAATTGTAATCAATATGTGAACTGCCAACAATAAACCAAGAAGGGTATGCAAAAGTGTTAAATTTCTCATTGAGGCATTTTATCAAATACATGGTGGGCATAGATAGAGAATAAGGATGTGGAGGCAATTTTTATAACCAATTATGCCCAAAATTTCAATAGCAATCCAAATTCTATCACAATAAGCACCTTTTGCACATAACTTCACAAGAATCGCGTAATGAACATGCAAGAGGGGTAGGGGTGAGATGCAACATGACTACTAAACTAATAAAACACAAACATTCTAAATAATCAAACTATGAAAGCAAGTAAAATGAGCTTGGGTTGCCTCCCAAGAAGCGCTAAATTTAAAGTCTTTAGCCATACTTTTGTTTTACTCAACCGGGATCCAAAAATAAATGTCGATCATGCCACGCCTTTGTATTTTCTAACAATATAGACGATCCTTCTGTGTATGTAAGATGTGGATGATTAAGGATCAGAATGTTGATGGTCTTTTGGAAATCAAAAAATGTGTTCCTAATGATGAAAAATGGTTTATCAATCATAGTAAAGATATTTCTATCTTTACTCACATTAAATATCATGAAATCTGTAGAACATGTAAAATCGATCACCATTTTCAAACATTGTTCCTTCAAGTGTATGCTTCTTAAAATTTGATACATTTGTATTGAAGCTTACATCTAGAGTGCACATATTTTTGTCAATATGAGGATTTTCAATTAAGTGAGAGATAGAGATACTCCCTAAGTTAATTTGACATGGATTCTCCTCTTGTAAGATCGGATTGCACTCTTCAAAAGGCTCCTTCAAATTTTGAAGGATGTCCACCTTTTTCATAATGGGCAATTCATGTTCATGATTTTCTATTTCACCAGGTCCCAAGAAAGATGACGACTCTTCATTATTAAGTTGGTCAATCATTTGTTGGAGTAACTTTGACATATTTTGACATGTAATCTCAATTTGTTGAATGCTTGCCTCGATTTGTAGTAATCTATCATCACTTTCTCGATTTCTTATCTTACACTCTTCGATAAACTCAGCAAGATTTTTTTCCAACTCGGACCGACATTTTATCTCCTCTTGTCGTCTTCTTGGCTCACAATCGTCTAGAAATTGATAAAGTGTTCCTTCCAAGCTAGACAATTGTTCTTGTGGCTGATGAAAGGTTTCATTATTTGCCATATTTTGGGCCCATACATTTTCTTGAGGTGGATAATAAGGAACAAAACGGTTCACACTTTGACTTCCAAAAATCCCAGTAGCATCATCGGTTGGCCATGTATATGCGTACATTATAATTCCATCCAACGATGTGCCTAAAAAAATTACACAAAATTAAAACAATAAAAGAAAGAAACAAAAAAAAATAGTCAAATTACAACTAGGCAATCAACCTTAATATCACACAAAACACATTCCCCGGCAACGGCGCCAAAAACTTGTTAGAGATTTTTCTAACTGCAAGTCTACGGTGTCAAGTTTTAATATAGTGATATGAGTAGGGTTGTCATATCCACAGGGAATGCGTGTATAAGTACCAAGTATAAATTACCTATGTTATATTTGACAGATCAATAATAGGTGGATGTCTCAATTTATAAATAAAAATAACTAGATATAACTAATCAAAATATAAACATCTAAATCTATGGGAGAATGAATTCTAGAGGTGTGATGAATCTAGTTTTCCCTTATATTATCAATATGGTATATCAATCACAAATTACCAATTTATAAGTCAAGATTTCTACAATAATCATTTCCTCTCTCGAGTGCCAAATGATTTTAGATCACAATTGGGAAATCAATATCTCTATAAAAATCACCAATTGAAATCTCAATAAAAACTATGAATCTTGGTTGATGACTTCAAAGGATTCACAAATCTCTCAATTCTATGAAATCCTAGGTTATGCTATTTCAAGGTCATGTATTCAATTACCTCTCTCAAGTGTCAAATCAAATACACCAAACACTCTAAATTATTGATCAAGTAATTTAGAAGCAATAAATCCAAATAGCACAAATAGATTGGGAAATCTAGATTGACAAACCACAATATCAAAACATAAGTTCAAACATAGATTACATCATCCCTCTAGAATTATAAAGTTTAGCTCATGATGAAAACACAAATAACCATAATCAAATGAGAATGCATCTCAAATGATATACAAGAAACAACAAAGAAGGAATTAAGAAGGAATTAAAGAGATTAAAGAAGAATCTTATCTATTTCTAGATGATAAATGTCTTCAATCTTCTTCCTCAACTCTTTCCTTGTGTCTTGGTGGTATTGGTTTTCATCCCCAAGTGTCCTCCATGCCCTAGTTCACGCCTCCCATGTATCCATTTATAGTACCCTCATTTAAGATCCAAAAATCGGACTTTTCTTGTTTTGTCCGCTCACGGGCGCTGCAGCGCGCACATGACACACCCGGGCGCTGCAGCACCATCCAAAATTTGGCCACTGCCCAGATTTTCGCCTCCGCGCTGCAGTGCCTCGTTTTGGCTCTACAGTGCCATCCAAATGTCCGAATTTGCCTGTTGTATCTTAATTGGAGTTGTAGCCCTATCTCTTAGCTTTTCGTAGCCACTTGAATCATCTCAATATCAATTTTGTGGAGAGAGTTATGGCCAAAATACTAAACCCTGACAGTGCTGGAAATTCTAGACGCGTTTGGAAGTTTCTTGAATCAATCCCCTTCTTGTTTGATCATCCTTGCCTCTTTTGACATGTGACTCATTAATATGACTCTAGACTCAATATAATTGGCCCACAATATGGTTTTGGCCACTCAAATGACTCGAAACAACTGAAATTAATGCCTAACCTATGAGATATAACAAAAACGACTCAAAATACTCAAAAACAACACAAAAACTCAAGTCTAGGAAGCCCAAATCAATGGTATAAAACCAAGTGAACAATATTTTTTGTAATTTACCATGTTATCAATTGCTCAACCTTCCAAACAAGAATTTGTCAATTATGATAAATGCAATGTGTTAAAATCAAATCTTTTGTGTAGGTAACAAGAAGGGTCACAATGCAACTCCTTTCCTTTCAAAACCAGCTGGAAAGACTCCACCTGGCAAAGGAAATCCCAAGCTTTAATCAGCTTAGCTCTAACACTCGAAAAAAAATAACTACAAAAGAACAAGGCAATCCGAACCAGCAGACCCCAAAATCTGGTGGTCAATTTTTATGCAAATCTGGTAACAAGTAAGTTGACAAACAGAAGCTTGGTAGTCTCTCCTCCCCTTTGCTTCATTGATTATTGTCCAAAGACACTAATTCTTCTTTGTATTCTAGGTCCTTTAATTCTAAGAATGCTAAGAGTAGGCATGGAGGCAAGTGAATAAGTGTTTTTCGTAATTGACGGTTGAAGCGTATTTTTGATTCATTTTCTTTGCGTGAAAAAAATATAGATTAGCCTTTGAGTTTGTTATCTTCACCATGGTGGATTTGTACCAGGGACCTGGAATCCATAAGCCTTGGCTCTATTTTGGGAATCTACCATGATTGCAATTCTTCTTTTTCATGAATACTCGTTTAATTTTAATAGATGTACGTTTGAAGCGTTATATTTGTTGGGCTACAATCGGTGAAAATGGTAATATTTGTTCTGATTGAAATTAGTTTTGCAAAATTTTCATGTCTTTATTATACTAGCTAAAGTTTCGTTTCATGAAGCAAAAGACGTTTTAAGCGAGAATATTAAGAAAAATAGTGATATATGGCATAAATATACAAAAAAGATAAAAATTGTAATAATTTAGGGCACGCGAGCCTAAAATATATGCGGTTTGTTAGCAACAAATGAGTTATCCATAAGCCCCATCCTCCCAAAGTTATTTTCCTATCACATCAAAGACATCACTAACCATGGCAAAAAACATTTTAGGTAGGTAGAAACACAAGAATCGAGATGACACAAACATAATACTTTTCAAGTTATGTGAGAATTCTCATCGAGCCATACATGAGTCGGGTCTGGCTCGAACCCGAGTAACTTGATATATATATATATATATATATATATATATATATATATATAGGGGAGGATCCAATGAGACCACATATTATAGTAAGACAATATGGACTCACACTACTAGAAAAAGGGTGTTTTGTGACAGGATTATTTGTGACGGTATTTGTGGTCGCAAAAGATTAGTATTAGCAACAACAAATCATTGCTAAAAACTTGCGTAAAAAATCCGGCTCACCAAACCTACACCGACATATTTTCTAAAAAGGTCGTCGTTAAAGTGATGTCATTAGAGGCAATTTGTTTTGTCGTTGCTAATATTGTGTCATTAGAAATAAAAATCAGTGGAATCTATCTAAATCTAAAATTCCCGCGGACCCTCACATTCATCCCGCACTTAATACCTAATATCTCTCCCTCCATCCCTCCACCGATCTTTCCCGCCGTTGTCGTCACCACCGCTATTTGCTGTTGCCGATATCTTCACATTCTAGGTTCGCCCCTCTTCTTATCTTCCTACTATCCGATGCCGTAAATTAATATTTAACAGTGTGTTAATAATCAATTAAAGATCCAGGGGTAAATAGCTGATGCGATGTCTAGAAAAATGCCAATTTGTTTCTTTCATTTTATTTTCAAATTAACATAGGCTTGGAGCTTTCATTAAAGCAGTCAAGCAGAATTGCGATAGTTGGACGATTGCCTTGCTGTTTTATATGTTTTGGAGTTTTAGTTACCAGACCTCCAAATTGGGTTGCATGATTACACTAAGGCCGTAATGCAACCAACACCATTCGAATTTGGGTATTAATGAGCTTCAATTGCACTATTCTGGTTCACGTTGCTCTTGGGAATGGGTAATGCCGAGAAATCTTAATTTACCTTGTTAATTAAAATTTCTTTATAATTTTTAATGAGAGCAACAACATGATGTTAAAGTATGTGTTGTAGATGGTTTTATTAAATCCTATTTGTGTAAATCTTGAGTTATTTGGATTTGGTCATGTACTATAGTAATATGTTAAAAAATCATGTTTGTCTTATTGATTTATATCATATGATTTTTGTTTCCTCTGCTTTGGTTTTGTTGATTCCTATTTAATTTGAGCTAATGGAAAGTGATTGCATTGCATTGGAATTATTACTGAAGGATTGATGTCTTTTTTGTTAACAAGTACAAAGAAGAAGGACGAACGCCTCGTCTAGATAGAGATGCAACTTCTACATGTGAATTACACTCTTATTTCAGCCTTGACAGTAAGTTGTGTGTTGCAGTCTTCATTCATATGTACTTAGTTGTCTTAATTCTTTTGCCTATCATGTTGACATGCTCTAATATGATTTTCTTGTTTTTTGAGTAAATAGTTAAATGGTTCTTGATTTATGTGCTTGAGTCATACACCACTTCATTATGACTTACCTAAACCAACTCTGCTTTTTCTGATAAATCTCGATTTGTTGACATTTAGAATTGACATCACTAAAAAAACTGATTTGTTTGGTAATTTTGATAAGTTGTAAAATTATCTGGATTGAATTTGAAAGTGTTAATTGTCATTGTCATGAAGAGTTGACTTAACCAATAGTATGAGTTGACACAAAAACAAACAACTTCTTATGAGAAACCTTCTAATATTCTTATCCTAATCTATTTGCACATTTTTATAATTTTATGAGATTAGCAGAATATTATCTACTTAGACGTTATAGTCTCACATTAATTCTCCATTACCACATATATAGATGACAACAAAAACCCATGAAAGAAATCATATTACAAGGTGGAAACTTTTAATATGGTAAAAGTGTTGATCAATCTTCTTCATAATAAGCCAAAGAGACTGTATCACATAACACCGGCAACCGTGGAACACTTTTTGTTGTTTTCTGATATTGCATGAGACTTTGTCTTGTCTTGAAAGTGGCAAAGAGTTTTGCTATTGAAATTCAACAATCCAAACCTTTCATCATCTAAAATGCTAATGCTTTAAGTTGACAGTATAACAGAAGACATAAATAATTGAATTGATTAAATGAATGTAGATAGAGTTTGAAGTAACTTCCAGTTTTCAAATCTTTGGCAGACCATTTCAGTTTGAAGCAGCTTAAGGCTTCTCCCATTGTCTCTTATTCTCTTAGTACTAATAAGAGATAAGTACATTTAAAAACATGCACACGCCTCTAAGCGTAATCCTGATATTTACTTGTTTCTTGAAGGGTTTAGGAAACTTTGGAGATCCTGATTCTGCCACTGAAAGTTTCAACTAAGCATTGGTTATAAGGTAGCTTTTAAATTCTCTTGTTTGCAAATTCTCCACTGTGGTGATTTCTTGTATCTTAATATTCTATTGCATGAGCTAAACTTTTCTTAAAGAGATTTGGATTGATCTAACTTTAAATACATATTGGAGCTAAAGAAATAGAAGTATACTATTTGTATTGATAGTCTTATGATAATGTTTTAAGGCCTTATGCTAATTCTTGAAGGGGATTTCTGGGCTGTGCTTCAGGGGAATGCTCATGATGAGCTGGAAATCTGCTTAGATAGTGGTACTTAGATTTCTGATGCCTTATAATCTAACACACCACACACACTATTCAATTATTTCTCTCTCCCCCTCTATATATCAATGCCGTTATGTTTTTATTAGTCCATTTAAGTTTTCTCTCCAATATAGTCAACAACATTTGAGTTTTGGCTTTATAATTTCAATGCCATTTGATGATGGCATTTTTCTTCACTGGATCTGAGCTTTTTGGTATTTTCAAGGTATTCTTTTTCATTGCTGAATGTTGCTTGTTAATGCCTCTTTTTTTTTTCAAAATTGAAATTGTTTGTTATGTATTATATAGCTACACTCCGTGAGTGCTGATATACATGGTTGAGTACTTTTTTTTGTTTTTTTTTCCTCAATAATTGACTTTGATCATATTATAATGAAAGGGACTAAATTGATCATATTCCAACGAAAGACGGATATGTTGTCATTGAGATCGATACGATCAAATTATCCAGAGGATTGTCATTGGATGCAGCTGACCGGAAGTTGATCAAAGAGATATCTGACACTCGGATTGAGCGAATTAAGGCGCTGAAGAAAATGAAAGCAGAAAGGCATCATCGGCCTTCACATCATCGACTGGCAACTTGATAGCTGTTGTTCACCAATCTTTTGGTAATAGTGCCTTCCTTTTTATCTTGTGCCATATTTGATTGAATGTTTTCCATATTCTATGGAGCTAGTTTCATTAGAAAAGGCAACACTGAAATTGTTATGTTCATGTCATCGAATTTTACAGTATTGTGTTTGTTATATACTATATAGATTATATTGTAATTTATAACAGGTTTAAAAAAATAAAAAATGTAAAAACAAATTAGAGTATTTGCGCTGACAAAGTCGTTGCAAAACGTTTGAAGTTTTTGAGACGCCTTTTCGTCCCAAATTACAATAAAAACAAAGAACCAACAGTCACTTATTTGTGACAATAGATACGTGGAAAATAACTATCTTTTGCGACAACTCAGATGTTGTTGCAAAAAAGCTTTTTTGTGACAAGTCAGTTGTTGTTGCAAAAAACCATTTTTGCGACTCAATATTTGAGGCGACTTTTTTGCGACGGAAGGTTGTCACAACAATTTTATTAGCGACGACAGAGAACCTTTTGCGACAACCAGTAGTCGTTGCAAAAACCTATTTTCCTGGTTGTGTCATCTCAACCCTCCTTTATCTATATCAATGGCTAAGATAAAGAGGGGTTAAAATTACATTAAATATTTAACTAAGGCAAAATAATGGTATAATTGTCTCTTTTTAGGAAAATAAAATATATTGCGATTAGGAGATAGACACTGAATTAACAATGTCTACCATATGATTTGGGACCACCCCAATCATAGGCTCATTACATCTAAAATTGAAAGCAAAATGAGCTAGCGAATGGGCTTAAGTGTTCCCCGTTCGTCTAACAAAACTAGGAATAACCGAATCAAAAAAAGGAAAAAGACTGAATATGTCGTCCACGATGTTGCCCATGCACTACCAGGAAAATAGGTTTTTGCGACGACTACTGGTTGTCGCAAAAGGTTATTTGTCGTTGCTAATAAAATTGTTGTGACAACCTTCCATCGCAAAAAAGTCGCCTCAAATATTGAGTCGCAAAAAAGGTTTTTTGCAACAACAATTGACTTGTCACAAAAAAACTTTTTTGCAACAACATCTGAGTTGTCGCAAAAGATAGTTATTTGCCACATATCTGTTGTCACAAATAAGTTACTGTTGGTTCTTTGTTTTTATTGTGATTTGGGACGAAAAGGTGTCTCAAATACTTCAAACGTTTTGCAATGACTTTATCGTCGCAAATACTCTAATTTTGTTTTTTATATTTTTTATTTTTTTAAACCTGTTATAAATTACAATATAATCTATATAGTATATAACAAACACAATACTGTAAAATTCGATGATATGAACATAACAATTTCAGTGTTGCCTTTTCTAATGAAACTAGCTCCATAGAATATGGAAAACATTCAATCAAATATGGCACAAGATAAAAAGGAAGGCACTATTACCAATAGATTGGTGAACAACAGCTATCAAGTTGCTAGTCGATGATGTGAAGGCCGATGATGCCTTTCTGCTTTCATTTTCTTCAGGGCCTTAATTCGCTCAATCCGAGCGTTAGATATCTCTTTGATCAACTTTCGATCAGCTGCATCCAATGACAATCCCCCGGATAATTTGATCGTATCGATATCAATGACAACATCTCTGTCTTTCGTTGGAATATGATCAATTTAGTCCCTTTCGTTGGAATATGATCAAAGTCAGTTATTGAGAAAAAGAACAAAAAAAAGTACTCAACCATGTATATCAGCAAACTCATGGAGTGTAGCTATATAATACATAACAAACAATTTCTATTTTGAAAAAAAAAAGAGGCATTAACAAGCAACATTCAGCAATGAAAAAGAATACCTTAAAAATACCAAAAAGCTCAGATCCAGTGAAGAAAAATGCCATCATCAAATGGCACTGAAATTATAAAGCCGAAACTCAAATGTTGTTGACTATAATGGAGAGAAAACTTAAATAAACTAATAAACACATAACGACATTGATATATAGAGGGGGAGAAAGAAATAATTGAATAGTGTGTGTGGTGTGTTAGATTATAAGGCATCAGAAATCTAAGTACCACTATCTAAGCAGATTTCCAGCTCATCATGAGCATTCCCCTGAAGCACAGCCCAGAAATCCCCTTCAATAATTAGCATGAGGCCTTAAAACATTATCATAAGACTATCAATAAAAATAGTATACTTTTATTTGTAGGTCGCAAGGGGTGTGAGTGTAAGGTTTAGAAGGGGGGTTGAATAAACCTTACCAACTTTTCAATTTAGTCCTTTTAAAATCGTTCAGAGTTAATTCTTCACAGCTAAGTCCTTGATGGACAACTAAGTTAGTTAACCAGCAGAGTTAGCCACTCAATAGACTCGACTGAGTTGTTGATAGAATAACTCAGCTGCTTAGTCTAAAACTTAACTCAACTATGATATGTTTTCAGCGGAAGACTTAACACCCTTGAATTTGGTTTAAGTTTGTTTTAACACTTGGTTTTAGCACTTTGTTAAATGTCAATTGGATAGCGAATTTATCAGCAGATATAAGATAATATGCAGAATTGAAGTGCTGAAATTTAAATAACACAATAAATTTTATAGAGGTTCGAAGATGGGGTAATTCTTTTAATCCTCTCTTCTCCAACTCCTAGAGGAATCCACTAAGTATTGATCAGAGTACAAAGTGGTTATCAGTCCAGATGTAAGTCTTGATCACATAGCTTACTTGATCCTTTGGGACTCAGTCTGGAGATGCCTTGGTCACACAGCTGGCTTCTCGTCCGACTCAGCTTTTTCACAGGGCAGCTGCCTTGCTACTACAACTCACTTGCTCAAGTTTCTTGGATTTGATCACGAAGCCCTCCAAGAACTTAAGACTGGTTTGACCTTAAACCTTTCTACAATCCTCTTGTGGAATGTAGACCCCTTTGTTTCTTCAAACATTTCCTCTTCAACTTATTGAAGTCGTCTTTCCTTCACAGGTAAGTGTTGGATTGATTTCTTCGAAGTTCTGGCCTGAGGATTAAGCTTGAATGACTTGAGAATATTTTGTAGGTTACAGCTCAAATGATAGCTTGAATGTTCGTAGTATAGGTAGTCAAGGTAACCCTTTCTCAAATTGATTCCTCAGCCTTTTATAGTGTTCTTTTGAAAATCTGCCCGTTGAAGAGATAGGCTAATTTTCAAAAGACACTTGTGGTCATTGGCTTGTCTTGTTGCAGTCCTTGAAATTGACATTTCCTCGTATTGAATGAACCTTGACTTTTTCGACTCGACACAAGTGCGATCTTCCCATTGGTTTATTCTTTTGCACGCTTTTGGGGATCGAGCACTTTAAGAAAGGCAAGATGGAAGTATTACTTGTTTAAGTAACTTTCTTGACTTACGCAACGGATCCTTTTCGGTTGTCTTGACTTGATCATAGCGATTCCTTAACTTCCCGGATGACTTGAGTCACTTCCGGTCGTTGGATGACTCATCCGTCACTTCAACTCGAGACTGGCTATCTTGGGTTGACTTGACTTACACTTCACACAGTGCATCTCGGTGATACTTCTCTAGTCGGGTTCTGTCTTCTCTTCCTTGTCATACTCAACGCATCACATCGGAGTATTCATTCTAGTCTCTAGTTGACTTCTTGCATATTTAGGCATAACTGACTTAACTCAGCTCGAACAACAATGCAAATTACAAAGAAAATGGGGTGCCAACTTTCTAGTCTAAGTTTTACATGGCATTCATCAAAATCTAAAAATAAATTTCCCAACAATTTTCCCCTTTTTGATGATGCCAAAACTTAAAGCATACATATAAAAGGTAAATATCAAAGATACATACAGATAGTGCAGTAACAGAGAATGTATGCGTAGAATCAATCTGTTTATTGATCATAACATTCTTGTCCTTTACACAGCTGTTTACAAAGTGTAACAGAGCAAACATCTATGTCTACGCAAAAACAATTAGAAAAATTACAGATTTCTTATTCAATGTACAGAAGACTTACATACTTATGTATTTACAATAGTAAATTACATGAAGGGGTGGACAACAACACTTCATCTCCTTCACGCTGCCTCATTCTTTCTTCGTCACTCTTCTTCTTCTCGACCTTTTTCTCTTCTTTCTCTTCTTCACCGCTTTCTTTTTCTCATAGGCTTTTCTCGGCGACTTCATCTCTTCTTTTTCTTTCTTGTCTTTCTTCCCACAAACCTGAGTTTGTCTTTTATTTTTTCTTCGATTCTCTTTACATACTCAAGATTGTTCTTGGCCACTTGCAAGTTGGCTACTTCACAAACCTGCCCCAATAGATCCCTCCTTTCTTCCCCGGATCTATGTATTCTATATTTTTGGGTAGGTCAGTCGAAACCTCTTCCTCCATCGCTTCTTCCTCTTCCTGTGGGTGTGTATTATCTTGGGGCCTTTTTCTTCCCAAATTGAATGACCAAGCAGAGTGATCGCAGAGAGCATGCTCGTAGTCGCTTTTCACTTCTTCTTCGATAGCTTGAGGCCTTTTTCCCAATACAAGTCCCGGTGGGGCCATGGTCATGTTCTCGAAGTATCCCTCGGATGCGGCGTCTTGAATTCATCAACGAGATCTCGGCCCGATTCCGAGCGTCCGAAATGGCATCGATGTCTCTTTCCGCGAGAATGCCTCCATATTGTTTCAAAGTATGTCCATTGCACGGGCATCCATTTTTCTTTCAATCTCCGTCATCTCTCGCTTCTACTATTTTTCTCTTCTCGGAAATGGGCACAGCAGAGTGTTGGAGCGGCAGAGTCACTGGAAGTTTGTTGATTATGTCACCGTGTGACAAGTCCTTGTTGAGGGGTTCTAGCAACCATTAAAGTCATGTCTTTCGAACCTTTCCCTCAAAGACTTTCCTTCTTTTTCTCTTCTCGTTCTTTGTTTGTCTTTGCCTTTACAGTTGCGTCCTTCTTCTCGGCTATGGATTCTTTCAATGTTTTTAGGTATTCCTCTTCCCCCCTTTTTGGCATCATCAAATGAGAGAGGAACCCCTGGAAACATGCCAGCAAGCATGAAATCTAGACGATCGATAGAATGATGAGTTCTACTTGGATTCTCTGCGGAGTATCTTCGCTCGAAAGTCGAGCGGGTGGCTTTCAATTCAATTTGTCACCAACTTCATTTCAGCCATAAGAAGGCTGAATTTTGTATTCATGTTTTCTTCCACCCGCAGAAGTTCTTTTCGATGAAATTCGCGCAGCAGTTCCATTTCCGTGGTATGAGATTCATGCATTCTATCAATGTTTTCTTGCATTCTTCTCTTCATATCAGCGTTATCAGCGCTCCAAATCAGCATCTTATTGTACAATGCTTTGAAGTATCGAACTTGTTCCACACACATTGTTTGCTGTTGTTGCCACCATTCCCGTATCCTGACTACTATCCCACACAGATCGGCCGTAAGATTAGCATCTCTGTTATCGACCTCATGTCCGGGAGGCTGGTGCCTTTCCATCTTCTCTATTTTCGCAAAAATCGCCTTGAAGACTTCTCTAACCTCAGCTGTCACCTCCATCTCGGCTGGAGGCCAAGCAGCATCAAAGTCGAAATCTGCTGGAACGATGGTATCTATGGGAAGAACTGAATCTGGTCTACGGAAACGTTGTTGATATCTAGCTGATTCGTCATCAAGAGCAGGCAACTCTAGTGGGAAGGGGAACGTTTCTTCAAAAGCATCATCACGGACATAGGGAATCTGTTCAATGGTAACACGTGGCCGTGATGTGCCTAGTTGTGTCGATTCTGCTGCAGCTTTGGGAGCTCGATTGATTTGACCGTGATTCATTTGGGTCTGTTGTGGTATGGACCCGGTGGCCGAGCTCAGTTGTCTCAAGCAAACCGTTGGTCTCGGTGGTGTTTCCTGTTGAGTTGTCTGGTCCTCGGCCATATCAGTGGCGTCATCGGAAGATGATGAGATTTGGAGAGGTGGCTCATCATCGAAATTGAAAGTTTGGCGAGTAGCCTTAAGATCGGACTTACTCGTGCTTGGGAGAACATCCTCAGCTGAGTCTTTTGGATTTGCAGTGGGGGATGACTCAGCTTCATCTTCACCTTCAGATCCTAGAAATGTTACATCAGGATTGTCTTGGGAATCGTAAAGAGCACTTATCTCCTTCTCAGATGCATCAATGATAGTAGGAGGGATGTTCTGTGCTTCTACCTCTTTACTCCGGGAAGTCTCAACCTCCCATTGGCCTTCACTACCTCCTACAATCTCAACTGCAGCGAGGCCTTGGACAATACCTTCGACAGACTAAACTGTCTTAGGGTCTTCACGAGGTGGCATCCGGCTGGAGTCTCAACTCCATGGATTGCACTTTCATTGCCAGTGTTAACTCCGGGCGAGATCCATCATGTGCCTCTGCTTGCTTGAGCATGGCGTTTCAGAAACCGGAGCGATTTGCACTTTAGCTAAGACATCTCAGCTATGCCGAGCCTCATCGATGACAACTTCTTTGTATCATTTGTTTTTTTCTTCTCCACTTCGCCTCCTATATTCGTTTATGGGGTCACCGTGGCAAAGATTCTCCACCAGAGCCTAGGCTGCGGTGGAGAGTTTCCCCCCAAGACACCACCGGTGAGTGACTTGGAATGGGGTCACTCTTCTCCGGACTCCCGGATGTTTCTGTGAGTTGTCGGTAGTTGGGCGGGAGGTAAAACACCTTGATGAGGGGTTGGCTCGACTTGGGTCCCTGGTTCCCAATTTCATCGCCGATTACCTTAATGCCTTCATCGAGTGAGTAGGGAAGTGGTAGCAAACAACAACGATTTGCAATCCGTTTACCACTTCCATAGGATCAATCTCGGTTTGTGATTTGGAGGATTTTCCATTGCCTTCCATCAGTTGTTGATCATGTAGGATCCTGGATTCTCGCATGGCTTGCTGCATCTCCAATTCTTCAGTAGCAGCAGGAGGGTCCAGATCTTCATCGCTCTCTGAAAGCATATCAAGGTGTGGATGAGTATGATCAGTGGTTCCAGTTAGAGGACAGATACTGGCTTTCTCACGAGCTTCAGCTTTCTCTGCCAGTCTCTCCTTCTCATTCTCTTTGAAGATCTGCAAGATATCTATGCAGTTTTCTTCATCCAGTGCTTGGACCACTGTGGTCAAACCGAGGACATTCATCAGTTCTTCTTCTTCTTCAATAAACTCAGCTTCCACTTTGGAACTGTTCCCTTGATCGACTCAGGTCTTCGTCAACCAAAACAATTCTACGTCTCTTTTTCTGTTTCAAAACTCAACTCAGGTACGGGTTGCCCTATAGGGCGACCGGTCGAGCTTGAAACAAATGTGTTGTCCAATTTTTTATCGAAAATAAACTCCAAAAAATACTCCGAAAAATAGTAAAAACATTTTAAATCGATCGGAAGTATTTAGACAACATTTAGGAACATTGTTTTGGTTTAAAAACTCATTTGAACAAAATCATCAAAATCATGATAAAAATATTTATCTAACAGTCGATACACGAAAATCATATAAATTATAATTAAATTTTTTATTTAAAAAAAAATTCTAGTGTCAATTTTTTTAAAAAAAAAAATGTGCCCCCCCGGCCCTTGGGTCTTAGGGAGAATACACATTTTCTTGAGAGGTGTGAATAGATATAGGGAAAAGTCGCTGAAAATAATATGTTAAATTCTTCCCGCCCTTTTGCAGTTAATATAAAAAGTAATAAAAATAAGAAGTGATAAATATTTGATATTTCATTATTTTTGGTAGTCAACTTTCTTTAAATAATTTTTTTTAAAATTATATAAAAATATAATTATGTAAAATTAGCTTTTCAAATCTATGTGTGTCGTGAATTAATTATTGTATTTATATTTTTCTTTATTTTAAAAATAAATTAATAACTTTTGTTTTAATCTGTTTTGACGTATAATATATCAAACTAATCATTTGTTTACGATCTTCAACTTGACACCCACATTGCATATATAAAATAAAATAAACAAAATAAATAAAATATAAGAAATATTTTTTACTTTTTTTTTGTAATTTGTGATGAACTTTAAAAATTATGCATTCGGGATATTGGACATCAATTTGTATATCCATGTATTTTGGCTATTTGTGATATATGTACAATTGTTATTTGGGCTTAGCCCATTTCTTAATAATTAATAGAATTATATTTAAATTTCTTAAATTCAATTAAAAATTAATTATTTTAATTGAAGAAAACATCTCAAAATATGTACTCAAACTTTATATATCACATATATCAATACATAGTATTATATATATTTATGTAAGAAGAACATAAAGATTTATTTGATATGAAATTATATTCATAACAATACTATTGGAAAGGTAAGACAAAGTTCTACAAGGTCTATTGCTGCTACAAGTTGTAAATAAAGACGTTTGAAGGGGTTAAAATCATGTAAAAATGGAAATCAAGTAATGAAATTTTGGAAATGACACATTTTAGTATTTTGGCCATAACTCTCTCTACAAAATTGATATTAAGGTCATTGAAGCGGTTATGAAAAGCTAAGAGGTATAGCTACAATTCATAATATACACCAAGGCCAAATTCGATGTTTGGAGGTCGAGCGATTGTGCACAATAGACGTGCGGTCGCGCGCGCGATGGCACGATGCGTAACGGCCTAGCGACTGTGTGACTTACTCAACACGAAATTCGCGACTTATTTTTCTTTTTGGCTCTTCCACCTTGTATAGAACTCTAGGCTAATAAATAAGACTTTGGGAGCCAATATTTTCAATTAAATTACATTGAGGCAATTAAAGTCTAGGCCCCAAATAAATAACAAAACCCATTATTTTCCAATCTTCAAAGTTATGCAATTTTCCTAATGCGACTTTCATCTCAAAAGTGCGGCCACACGGACTCGACACCTCTAACGATTAAGGACTTCTTTTAATCAGACTATAGCAACCTATTGAGTATTAGCCCATCAACATACTCAAAAAATGAAAGCGGTGGAACAACCAATCACACAATATCCAGTCTCAATCAACCAAAACATATCGCCTTTTTGTGTATTGTTTACCATAAACATCATAAAGAGCCCTAGTGGCCTAGTCCTTCATAAAGTAATTTCAATATTATGAAAAGACTTGGACCGAAACCACATATTTGGGACGGGTTTAAAGTTTAAACAACTTGTTGTTTGTGGTGTTTGGGCTTCTCAAAAAATGGGCGAATAATGGGTACGAGAAAAGAAGTTGAGGCGAGAATTGGATTCTCTATCCGCAAGACGAAATTGTCCCGTACAAAAGTGCTAACGGATCTAGATAATCGTCTCTAAGATAGAACGACTTTCAAGATCGGTTTAGCAAAGACTTGCAAAAGCCGAACTTACGGTGAACTTAACGTATTTGAACTTTGAAAGTACATAAAAATAGATTGAAATAATATCTTTGAAAGTATGCAAATTTCGTATGTTCGATGTCTCAAACCGGATCCCAGGAGTCTGTTTATCTGAGTTACGGATGCTGTTGAACGGTGCATCCATTAGTCCGGATCGATCACGGGAATTTTGTTGGGTCGTGCCTTTTGATCACCGAGCTGTCGATGGTCGGATCGCATCTCTTCGAAGGTAAATAACCTTCTTGTTAGTCAGTGGCTACGATAATCTAGAGGGGGTGAATAGATTATGTCGATTTTTCGCAAATCACCCTCTTTTTCGAATCAACAAGTAAATGACAAGAATGTAAATACGGAAGTTAAACAACACTCGTTGATTTAAAGAGGTTCAACCCACCAGAGGCCTAATCCTCTACCACCTCAAAGTATCTCTGGGATGGATTTCAAAAAGAAAAAGATTTTATTAATTACCACAATTAATACAACACCTTGAGGATCACCACAATCCTCTTACAACACCTTCAAGGAGATTACCACAATCTTCCTTCACCACCTTTGAAGAGTACCACACTCTTCAAACACCTATCACCTAAATCACCCAAGTGTATTCTTACCACAAGAATACTCACAAGGATGTCTTGTGTTGAATGATGGACAAAATTCAAGATTACAACTCTATGAAACCAATACAAAGATTGAGTGCAAGTGTAATCAAGAATCAAAAAAGCCTAGACCTCAAAGATGTGCAAGTGAAAGTACTTAGGCTATTACAACAAGAGTGTAAAAATGAAAGCTTGAACAATTTGCAGATTTCTTGTTGTGTATTTTGCTTGTGTGTGTTGTATCTTGTGTCTTCAATTCATCCTCTATTTATAGAGAAGCTTCACCAACATAGGCTCTTCTATCTTCACTTTTGTCTACAAAAAGAAGATCACAAGATGTAGAAATATTGTACAAAATTGAAAAGCAAATCTTGTCATCACAGTTACCAACGGTTGAAATTTTTTTGTCAAAAAATAACATAGGCGGCCGGTTGCCCTATTGAAGATTTCGACCGTTTTTAAAAAATAGTGCGATCCAGGTAGGGGTTGCGGGGTCGTGCCGAGTCGAGGTGGGGTGCGACCGGCCGCCCTAGGGTGCGACCAGTCGACCTCACCTTGACCGGTCCCCCTCCTCTTTTTCAAGACTGTAAGTTACATTTCGTGCTTCTTATCTTGGTACCATTTCGACCACTTTGGGCGACCGGTCGACCTCATCTTTGAAATGTTGTCCGATTTTTTTCAAAAATAAACTTCAAGAAATACTCCAAAAAATTAGTAAAAACATTTTAAATCATTTGGGAGTATCTAGACAACATTTATAAACATAGTTTTGGTATAAAAACCAATTTAAACAAAACCATCAAAAGTGTTGTCCAATTTTTATCAAATTAAAAATTCTAAGAAATACTCCAAAAATTAGTAAAAACATTTTAAATCATTTAGGAGTATTTGGACAACATATAAAAACATTGTTTTGGTATAAAATCTTATTAAAACAAAATCATCGAAATCTTGATAAAAACATTTATCTAACATTTACTACCCACCCCTGCACACTGAACAATCGTGTATGCAGTCGTGACGGTGTGTCGATCCGCCATCGCGTGCCACGTGTCGCCATCCAGATGACTCTTGCCAAGCCCGCGCCACTGAGGCTACCCCGCCACGTCATCGGCTGGATCAAACCATGGTTTGATTTGTCAAAACTTTAAGGCTCCTCAAAGCTCCTTGCGACGTGCAAAGTGCGCCTCTAAAACGCCCAATGCGACTATGTGCGATATGCGCGGGCTCGGTGCTATTTGAGCCAACCAAACGCTAGTCAAAATTGACTTGGTCCACTAGGGTGTACCATAAGGAGCTCCACTTGATTACTCCTTATTAGTGGTGAAGCTCTATATAAACTAGTCAAACATTTAATATGTGGTCTGTGGCTTCCATATTCCCACCCTTTTATATTCCTTATATAAAAGGCATTTAAGTGGCTAACTTTATGCATTAATTTTTCATTCACCCGAAATTAGTTTTGAGAAATTCAAAATGCTAATTTCATTTACCCCGCGGTGTAGATTACGATTACATCATTTATTTTCCAAAATAAATAAATGATCACACTTAAATAATTGGTCAAACATGGGTCAAAACCCATTTAAAAGAAACCAATTTCCAACAATCCCCCACATGAATGAACATTAATGCATGCATGTATGCAGAGTCATTCAAAAGTTCCAACGAACCATTGTTGTATCAGGATATGTAGCTTGTGGCTTTGAACCTTCCTTAGTAAAGTACTATCGGATTTACTAGCTGTGTAGTGACACGATGTCTTGAACTATTCAGCCGTTTATGTAAACCATGACAACATCACTTACACAATAACTGTTCTAACACGTTTTATTCTCACGTTGTGTCCATTTAAATACTGAACCATATCTTAGATTCATAAGTGTTACAAGTAGAAGAGGTCATTTCTTCTCACTTACATAGGTGATCTCTATAAAAGTATCATGCCATACTCCACCTTTTAGGTATAGGAATCATTAAAAGATAAACTTAACCTCACCACACTCTGCGGGGTTTTTCTTGGGCGTTGCGGGAATGAGATGAAATAATTTCCA
Source organism: Rehmannia glutinosa (assembly GCA_016081115.2). Taxonomy (NCBI): domain Eukaryota; kingdom Viridiplantae; phylum Streptophyta; class Magnoliopsida; order Lamiales; family Orobanchaceae; genus Rehmannia; species Rehmannia glutinosa. The sequence goes on along the minus strand of CM071930.1, from coordinate 4,641,018 downwards.
TGTGTTCAGCTGAACATTCATAACTTAGTTATCCCATTGAACCAAGGTCTTGGGATGTCCAATTCACAAGGTTGGGTTACCGCTATGAACATTCTTATTTTGTGGATTTTAAACCCATTCCTCTTAACAACTTGTACATTTGATCTCGATTTATACCTTTAGTAAGCGGATCCGCTAGGTTTTCCTTTGACTTCACATAGTCAATCGAAATAACCCCATTCGAGATCAATTGTCTAATGGTATTATGTCTTTGTGAATATGTCTAGACTTACCATTATACATACTACTTTTGTGCTTCCGATTCTTTGATTGACTATCACAATGTATCGAGTACATCATGCGATGGTTTATTCCAACAAGGATTTTTTTCTTCTAAGAAATTTCTATGCCATTGACTTCTCTCGACTTTATCTAAAGCAATAAACTCGAGATTCCATAGTGGATCGAGCTATACCATTTGCTTAGAAGATCTCCATAACACCGCTCATCTCTTTTGTGTCTGATATCCAATTGGCATCACAGTATCCTTCTAATACTACTGGATATCTCATATAAAATATTCCATAGTTCATGGTATACTTTAAGTATCTAAGTACCCTTGTCAACGCTTTTGGTGATCTTACTCGGGTTACTTGTGAACTACTTAGCTTTACTCATTGAATATGCGATATGCCTGGTCGGTGTACAATTCGTTAAGTACATCGATCGCCAATTATCCTTGCATATTCTAGCTGAGAAACTGGTTCTCCTCTATTTTTGGCTAAGTGTAGACTCATATCTACAGGTGTCTCAGCCAGAGGACTATCAAAAGCATTAGACTTTCTAAGTATGCTTTCGACATAATGGAATTGTGACAAGACAATTCCATCTGAAGTTCTAGAGATTTTGATTCCAAAACTAACATCAGATAATCTCATATCTTTCATGTCAAAGTTTTTCTTTAGCATGTTCTTAGTATTCATGATTAAATCGGGACTACTACCCATGATCAACATATCATCTACATAAAGGCATACTATGACATAATCATTTGTAGTACCTTTAATGTAGACACAATTTCATAGTCGAGTCAAACTTTTCATGTCATTGCTTAGGTGCTTGTTTTAGTCCATAAAGTGACTTAACAAGTTTACACACCTTTCGCTCTTGTCCGGTGCAACGAACCCCTCGGGTTGTTCTATATAAATCTCTCTTCAAGCTCATCATTCAAGAAGGCAGTCTTCACGTCCATTTGATATATCTCAAGATTATGTAAAGGCTAATAGCAATGAGAACACGAATGGACATGATCCTCGTGAATGAGGAGAATATGTATAAAAAAAGTCATATCCCTCCTTTTGTTTAAACCCTTTAGCTACCAAACGGGCTTTGTACTTATCTATAGATCCATCTGCTTTATACTTCCTTTTAAGGATCCACTTGTATCCCAAAGGTTTGCAACCTGGTGGGAGATCAACCGACTCCCAAGTGTTATTTTGCATGATGGAATCTATTTCATTATTGACAGCTTCTTTCCAGAGAGGAGCTTCTGGACTAGACAAAGCTTCTTGAATAGTTCTTGGTTCGTTTTCTAACATATAAGTTAGAAAATCAGAACCAAAAGACTTAGCTATTTTTGTCCTTTTACTGCATCTTGGTTCCTCTTTATCATCACTTTGAGGTAATCTTGCAGTTTCATAAGTTCGTTTATTTGAGCTTTCTTCTTTCCATTGTTTATTCGGAAAGATATTCTCGAAGAATACAATATTCCTTGATTCAAGGATCATTCCTTCATTTATATCGGGAATAGTGACTTGTGCACTAGAAAGCGATATGCACTACTATTGATAGCATATCCAATGAAAACTTAATCGGCCGTCTTGGACCAATTCTAACTTGTTTCGGCCAGTACTTCGACTTTAACCAAACACCCCCACACTTTGAGGTATTTATATGACGGTTTACGTCCTTTCCATAACTCATATGGAGTTTCATTTTTATCTTTGTGTGAGATCTTATTAAGAATGTAGTTTGCAGAAATTATGGCCTCCCCCAACAAGTTTTGGGGTAAGCCAGAGCTTATCAATATCGCATCATCATCTCCTTAAGAGTACGATTTTTACGTTCTACTACACCATTTGATTGAGGTGAGTATGGAGCCATCGTTTGATGAATTATACCCACTTTCGAGCAGAATTCTTCAAACGGAGCAACATACTCTCTGCCTCTATCACTTCGAATCATCTTAATTTTCAAATTAAGCTGATTTTCAACTTCATTCTTATAAGTTTTGAAAGCTACTAAAGCTTCATCTTTACTTTTCAAAATATATACATAATAATATCTTGTGCAATCATCAATAAACGTTATGAAGTACTTTTTGCCACATCGAGTTTGCACAAGTTTTAAATCACACACATCTGTGTGAATTAACTCGAGAGTTTTGGTACTTCTCGTTACCGAATGAAACGGTGCTTTAGCCAATTTTGCTTCAACACAAACTTCACATTTGTCTTGTAAATTGGTTTTAAACATTTAGTATTAATTCAGATTCACTAACTTTTTAATTGTGTTGAAATTTACGTGTCCTAATTTATCATGCCATAAATTAGAACAATCCAACAAGTAAACAAAAGCAATATTCTTATTCTTCGCCTCTTGGCGGAAAACATTCATTACGGACATTTTGAAGAGCCATTTATCAAGTCTTTTGTTTACAAATTATAAAAACACCGACCATTCTTGGTCATTATAAACTTGTTAGACTCAAACACTAGTCTAAAACCGGCTTGCTTAACAGGGGGACGTAAACTAAATTCTTGTGGATATCCGGGACATGCAACACATCCACAAGCATCGACTCTTTTAGGAAGTCATCTTCAAGACAACCTTTCCAAGCCCCACGATGTTGGAAGTCGAAGAGTTCCCCATAAACAATTTTCTTCTATTGATTGGGGTGTAGGAGGAAAACATATCCTTATCGGCACAGATGTGACGAGTAGTCTCGGTATCTATCCACCACTCCATTAGGTTATCCACCATATTGGCTTCAAACACAATAGCGGTGAGATCAAGCTCCAACATGTCTATCGGAACAGACTTGTCCTCGGTCACATTGGCTTGTTGTTGGTTGCCATTTTGACTGCCTTTTTTCTTTGGGTGTCGGCAATCCTTGGCCATGTGATTCGGCTCGCCACAGTTGTAGTAGCTCCCTTTGAACTTTTTTTGCCTTCCCTTTAGCATTTTCGGATTGTTTCCATTTCTTGCTAGTGCTCGATTATGCAAAGATTGGCTTTGGCCTCCATTCGCTTTCTTTGGACTTTTGCCAGTTTTCGGTTGTCTTTCTCAATCCGAAGTCGAACAATTAAATCCTCAAGCCCCGTTTCTTTGCGCTTGTGCTTGAGGTAGTTCTTAAAATCTTTCGACAATGGCGACAATTTTTCGATAATTGCAGCCACTTGAAAGACTCATTCAGAATCATCCCTTCATACACTAAGTCATGAAGTATGATCGAATTTCTGAACTTGGTTGATCATCGTCTTGGTGTCAATTATCTTGAAATCCGAATGCCGACAATAAATTTCTTTGTGCCAACATCTTCTATCTTGTACTTCTTTTCTAAAGAATCCCACAATTCTTTAAACGTTTTGAATGAGTTGTAGACGTTATAGAGGGTGTCTTCCAGCCCATTCAGAACATAGTTGCGACACGAGGAAGTCGATGTTGTGCCATGCATCCACTGATCCACCTCTCGATTGTTTGTTTCTTCTTCACCAATGGTCGAGGAGTCCTCATTCAAGCGAGACAGGACCCAAAGTGGTCAAATAGAACATCATCTTCTATTGCGGCGCTTGAATACAACAGAAAAATTTCGCCAATTTTTTCTCCATCTCATGAGAGCAACAACCATCGGAGTGAAACTTATGTTAGCCATTTTTAAAGAAAATGAATTTTATCTTGCGATTGTTGTTTGTGGTGTTTGGTTTTCTCGAAAAATGGGCAGAATAACGGGACAAAAAAATAAGTCGAGGTGAGAATTGGATTCTCTATCCACAAGACGATATTATCCCGTACAAAAGTGCTAACGGTTCTAGGTAATCATCTTTAAGATACAACGACTTTCAAGATCGGTTTAGCAGCACTTGCAAAAGCCAAACTTACAGCAAACTTAACATATTTCGGAACTTTCAAAACTGCAGAAAAAATAGACTGAAATAATATCTTTGAAAGTATGCAAATTTCGTATATTCGATGTCTCAAACCAGATCACGGGGGTCATGTTTTATATAGAGTTACGGATGCTGTTCGAGCAGGTGCATCCATTGGTCCGAATCGATCTGGACAGTTGGATCGTGCCTTCTGATCAACAGGCACAATCTGATGGTCCAGATCGCATCTCTTCCGAAGGTACACAACCTTTACTATGCACCCATGCATACCGAACAATCCTATCCAGTCAGTGAACAGGTGCGTCCAATCATTGCCACCGCGTGCCACGTGTTGCCATCCGGACGACTCTTGCCAAGTCACTGCCACCTGAGCTACCCTGCCATGTCACCGAGCCACTAGATCAAACCATGGTTTGATTTGTCAAAATTTTAAGTCTCCTCAAAGCTCCTCGCGACGTGCAAAGTGCGCCTCTAAAGCGCCCAATGCGACTATGTGCGATGTGCGTGGGCCCGGGCCCAGCTCCGGCTCCAGCTCGGACGGTGCTCCACACCATCCTCGGTATTATTTGAGCTAGCCAAAGGCTAGTCAAAATTAGAGAATTATTAGTTTTTTTCTTGTTGTCCCCAAGTCGGGACCGACCAAAAGTATTATTTAAACGAGGTTATTAATTAATTGAGTATTAAATTGTCGAGGTTATACTGTATATGTAATCACTCTCAAAACTCATTCTCAGTTTTTCGAAACATTTCTTTTACGCTATTTTCTCAAATAATGAAAGCGGCGAAACAACCAATCACACAATATCCAGTCTCAATCAGCCAAAACGTATCGCTTTTGTGTGTATTGTTTACCATAAACATCATAAAGAGCCCTAGTGGCCTAATCCTTCATAAAGTAATTACAATTTTATGAAAAGACTTGGACCCAAAACCACCTTATTTGGGACGGGTTTAAAGTTTAAACAACTTGTTATTTGCGGTGTTTGGGTTTCTCGAACAAATGGGCAGAATAACGGGATAGAAAAATAAGTCAAGGTGAGAATTGGATTCTCTATCCGCAAAGCGAAATTGCTCCGCATACAAAAAGTCATAACGATTCTAGGCAATCGTCTCTAAGATACAACGACTTTCAAGATCGGTTTAGCGATTTTGCAAAAGCCGAACTTACAATGAACTTAACGTATTTCGGAACTTTTAAAAGTGCGAGAAAAAAAGAATCTGAAATAATATCTTTGAAAGTATGCAAATTTCGTATGTTACGATGTCTCAAACGGATCCTGGGGGTCTGTTTATCTGATTCGGATGCACATTCAACGACGGTGCATCCATTGGTTTGGATCGATCCGGACTTTTGGATCACGCCACGATCGGTAGGCTGTCGATAGTCAGTTGCATCTCTTCCGAAAGTACACAACCTTTACTACGCACCCCGCATTAATCTGAAAAATCGTGTTTAGTCGGTGAATAGGTGCGTCGATCATCGCCACCACATGCCACGTGTCGCCATCCAGGATGACTCTTGCCAAGTCATGCCACTGAGTACGCCCCGCCACGTCATCGAAGGCACTGGATCAAACCGAGGTTTGATTTGTCAAAACTTTAAGGCTCTCAAAGCTCCTCGCGACGTGCGCCTCTAAAGCGCCCAATGCGACTATGTGCGATGTGCGCGGGCTCGGGCTCGGTGTTATTTGAGCCAGCTAAACGCTAGTCAAAATTGACTTGGTCCACTAGGGTGTACCATAAGGAGCTCTACTTGATTACTCCTTATTAGTTGTGAAGCTCTATATAAACTAGTCAAACATTTAATATGTTTCCTATGTGGGATGTGGCTTTCCATATTCCCATCCTTTTATATTCCTTATATAAAATACATTTAAGTGGCTAACTTTATGCATTAATTTCTCATTCACCCGAAATTAGTTTTGAGAAATTCAAAATGCTAATTTTATTTATCCCGCGGTGTAGATTACGATTACATCATTTATTTTCCGAAATAAATAAATGATCCCACTTAAATAATTGGTCAAACATGGGTAAAAACCCATTTAAGAGAAACCAATTTCCAACACAACTAAATTGGTATGGGGCGGTTAATGTGTACAAATTTTTAGACTTAGACTAATCTGGGTTGGGTAGCAAGTTTAAGAGGCTCCATCACATATAATTTATTTATATAATATAATCTTAGTTAGGGTTGTGCCTATAGATTTGAAATCCAAATCCATTTAAATTAAATAAAGAATGAAATTAGGGTCAACTTTATACTTCAACGATAGAATCTTGTGCTATCAGGGCAGACGATTGATCCGAGTTTGATCTAATACGAGTGTGCGTTCTGCTTTGATTTTTTAAAAAAATGCAAAAAAGTGCAAAAGAAATTTCCTAGGATGACCTTATATAAAGTAAGTTTAGTTGGAAATAAAGAAAAAAGAAACAAAACAGGGTTGCTGGCATTAATTTGTTTGCAAGGTTCAAAGAGTGGACTTGCTCAAAATCCTCATGAACAGGTAAAACCTCCACGGGTTAGTACGCATAGACCCACCAATAAAAGCCTATTGTAGAGTTGAATAAGCCAAGCCCACTAGCCCATTGACTTCCAACTCTACTATTATTGCACATGATAATGCACCTGGTTGTAAGATCCGATGATGACAGCTGATCATTTAAAGGCTTTGTGAGAATTGCGACTAGTCAAAAGAACAAAAGAATATTTGGGAACATTTTGTTTCTCTCAAAAAGAAAATTTACTTGGCAAATATTATTTGGAGAACATATTATTTCAAAATGATTATGAATTATTATTTTAATAATTGTATATCCCCACTAATACAATAAAACAATATTAAGTACATTCGCAGTCAATGGCGGAGATAGGGGGCAACCGGGGCCTCCCCCTCTTTTTTTTAGTTAATATTTATGTGTATTTTTTTTAGTTTTTATCCTGGCCCACCCCAATTTCGTATATCTACCATTCCATAATAATTTCGACTACACATCGATTACAAAAACCTCCTAAAATGCATCCCATTATTCTTTCTCAATAAAAAACCTAAAATATATTTGATTCTCCACACATTCTCGAATTGCACCGTGTTTTCAAAATATTTTCTTGAACATGCTGACTGCTGAGGTTAACACCTGGCTTCCCCAAGTGGCCAAGTTGATATATTTGTGGTTCACAAGTGGCCATAAAATTGCACCAAAACCCATAATACTACTTACAAAATCACTTCTATTATTATACAAATAAATCAAGGGTGGCGTACATCCCTAACCTTATTAAGGCATCCTTATTAAGGCATTAACGATTGTGACTTGGCTCCACCAGGACCTATTGCCAAATTAACTTGTGATCCAACAATTTCCGTGCCACACCTTGTGAGACAATTGATGCCATCTTACATAACCCTAGTCTTCCCCACAGAAATTGTTCCCGTTGATAGGGACATATCCAGGAAAGGAAAATAAGATTTTTAGTCGTGTAAGTTTGACCTTTTGGAGATTTTGGTCCTCTAAATTGTCACATTCATTTTTAGTCTTTAACTTTCACATTTCTAGTTATTCCTTTAACTTAACAATTTTATTTTTGGTCCTAAAACTTAACATATTTGAAATTTGGACCTATAACTTAATATATTTTAGAAATTTAGTCCTATAACTTAGCAATAGTTAAATTTAACTATTTTATAGGACCAAATATAAAATAATTAAATTTCAATGTTTGGAAACTAATTAAATTATAAAAATAATTAAAATTAAATCAATTTAATTAATAAAAAAGTTTGAATAAATAGAAATTTCTAAAATAATTAATGAATTCTAGGAAAATTAAAATAATTACATCAAATTAGTAACTTAAGAATAATTTGTCATATTTATGGAATTAACCTTTGGTGAGGATAATTATCTCCAAGAAATGTAAGCGTAGACTAGTGTACAAGATGCATTTAATTGAGGAAGGTTTAAAAAATTAATGCTTAAATATTTTTTAAAAATTTAATTAAATTAAAAAATGATTAATTATTTTTTAAAAAATTAATTGTTAATTAAAATCATTCAATTTGAAAAATAAAATTAATTTAGAAATAACCTTTTAATAAATTAATTAAATTTAACAATTGTTAAGTTATATTACTAAATTTCCTAAAAAAGGTTAGAGGACCAAATTTCTAAAATATGTTAAGTTATATAGGACCAAATTTCTGAAATATGTTACGTTATAGGACCAAAAATAAAATTGTTAAGTTAAAGGACTGAATATCTAGAAATTTGAAAGTTAAAGGACTAAAAAATGAATGTGACAATTTAGAGGACTAATTCTAAAACATGTCCAACTTACAGGACTAAAAATCTTATTTTCCCTATCCAGAAATATTTTATAATGATTGGGAGCACAAAATAAATACAATTATAAATTACTTTAAAAATAATTAATAAGGCACATTTTGTTTTCAAAAAAAATTATATCACACTAATTATGTTATCCAACACTATTAAAACTTTATTTAATAATATTATATAATAATTTTTAAATTTGTAATATTATAATGTTATTATACATTAGTGTTATATTGCTTATGATGTTTTATAAACTATAGTTTTAGGCATAAATAGAATAGCTAAGAAAAAAGAAACCGAAAAGGAAAATCCATGGGGGCACGTGCCCCCATAGAAGGAGGTTGTCTGTCCAGGTGGAATCGAACTCGAGACATTTGTTGCCATCGTGTAGCTCAATGATCTCTCCTCGGTGATTGTTACCGCTAGGAATTGAGCCAAATCGGAGAAAATTCCCGCTCTAATCGAACCTGGGCCTTAGCTCTAATTAGAGTTGTCAAATGAGTCGGTCCAGTGCCTTCTAGCGGGCCAAAAGCAAAAATCGAGCTTGGTCAATTAAGGCCATGTGCCGCTATTTTTGGAGTCTAGCGCACGCAAATATGTTGGAAAATTCGGACTACTTGGCCAGAGTCATTTTGGGCCTAAAAAAATATAGTCCAACCCGATCTTTCACATGGTCAGTCTGAAATTGACCGCTCTAGCTCTAATACTACTTTTAGGTACATAAGCACTACCATTTCGTCTAATTAAAATCAATTGACACCTGGAAAACACGTACCCTTAACTTTATAGTGTATATGAGCAAGCGTCCATGAACTCTATGCGGACTTGACCGCCACACCTTGTGAATTCCGAGTTGTGACCCAAGCCAACAAATAACAATATACATTATCAAACCAATATACACGACAAGACGCAAGAATTTAGATTTTATTTGAATGCACATCATTATATTGGATTCTGTACGTTAAATCTGAAACTAGTAAAGCCTTAGTGATGTTGCTTTTAAGAGTAGATCACTCTAAAGCTAAGGTTTCGACAAAGTTTTTCTTCCTAAGAAGGAAGTCTTCAAGTCTTCTTCTCCGGAGGCTGAGTTTTGCAGGACGGAACTTGTCGCACATACACAAAAGTTATCGGGCACGGGGTTGTCCCAGGGAGGCCCATCCGTCTCTCAAGTCAGCACGGTGTTCGAGAGAGAATAGTACAATAATCAAATATTGAATTAAATGCGTCAAAGTAATTATGAGTGAATGTCCTTACAAATGAAGAGAATGGACATTTTTATACCACTACAAAAAAACAGGTTTACCTACGATAAAAATCAGAGGTAAGTATTAAGAAAATCGTAAAGTGTAGGTAAAATCATTGTAGGTAAAATATTTACCTACATAATCTAAAATTGTTGGTAAATACCTACAGAAAATTTGTCGGTAATTGAAAAACTGTCGGTATAATTTGGGAAAAAATGATATTTTATTTTGTAGGTATTCTATAGGTAATTGTAAAATTTAGTGGCAAAATCATTTCTGTCGGTAAATTATGTCGGTTAAACTTGAATTTTCTTGTAGTGTACTTGAGTAGCGGGCCTCGTGGGTCGCGTAGGAAAATCGGCCTATGGACCAGTCCCAGACTCCTTTGGACTGGGTTATTCCATTAATAGCCCTTTGGGAAATTAATATTAAATTAATATATAAACCGAATTATATATTTAATTATTAAATGTCGTTTTTGCTCCCAACACTTAGCTAACTTTATGTTTTCCCTCATTTTTTAATCCTATATTTGCAAAGTTCTTCTATTTATCTGAAGACATGAAATATAGATGCTTTTGAACTAGTTCAAAAACTTCTATCTTTTTATTCTAATAATTTATGCAAAATACTCAAAAAAACATGTTGAGGAATAAAATAAAATTGAAAGGTATGCAACTATGCAAGAAAATTAGAAATGTCAGTCCACATGCATGCATGCGCAGAATTATGACTGGGAAATGATAAACGTAGTAATGAGGAAGTTCCTTAACGTTTAAGTGAAGATATTGCTTTGAGGTCCCTTCTTATAAACACAATCCCAAGAACCGGATCGAACAATTCCAGCTATTTTAATTATCTATATTTATGTGAATTAATTATAGCTCAATTGGTTGGGCATTTATAACTTATAATAAAAAAGAAAATATTTATTTATGAAAAAATATTATATTAATATAATAAAAAACTACAAACATAGGGGTGTTAACCGTATCATGTTTTGTATTCGCGGTCAGTATTTTGTATTCCCGGGTCGTGTTCTGAAACGGGTATTACATGTTTGACACGAACACAAATAACACCATTAATTATTCTTGTCAAGATACATGGAACGAAAATGACCTGTTTATGACACCAGTAACCCGACACAACACGAAATACCTATATATATAATTTAAAGTTGATACGAAAAAATGGAGTAAAAAGCTAAATTACAAATATTAAATTATTAGAAAGTGCATTCAATGATTTGTCCAACATCATATAACCAAGTATCACAAAATATGAAAATAACATTGCACTATAGAGTTAAATGGGTTAAATAGGTCAATTATATTGATACGCGGGTCAACCTGACTTGGCCTATTTTTTCCCATTTTAAACGTGTCCGACCTAAATTTGACCCGAATATGCTAAGTGTTTGCCTATACCTACTAATTCGTGTTAATTAGGTTTATATCGAGTTATTGTGTTGTGTCACAAATTGACGCCCCTAAACAAGAACAACAAAAGAAAAAAAAAGAAAAAGAGAGAGAAAACAAGAAAATCTATTGCTAGTGGAGTTGGTCAAAATATTCCTTTAGGTAACATTTGAATGAAATGATAATTAATTTGAATTTGAAGGTGTAATTTAGGGATAAGATTTTGAATGACTCTACCATGTAATTTAAAATTCATCATAATAACTTTAAAGATAGTTCAAAGTATGAGTTTAAAGATTTTAATCTTTTGTAATATGAGATTAACCAGACAAATTTAATTATTTGAGCCCAAAATTTTAATTCATTGTATTATGAATTTATCTATAAAAGCTCAATGAATTTTTTACTATGAAATTCAAATTCTTATATTAAAAACCCATAAATTCAAATGTTGTATAAAATAATTCATATGTATGTGAGATTTTGTTCGAGGAAGATCAAATTAATTAGTTGTTACGCAACGATACATGACAAAAGCGAGATCATCATTGCACGTGTTTTATCCGGCTCGGCTCCATTACGAAGTTCTTATTCTAAAGATTAGTTAAATCTAGTTAGGTTTAAAATTTATATTTTAGATCTATGTAGATTTATGATCTTTTCACTCGTTGTAACCAGTTGTAAGATCTGTTGTGAAAATCCCCGCCTAGCCCCAAGAATTCTCTATCTAGGCACTAGACTCCCCATGCCCGCGTACGTTTTTCTTTCGATTAGGCCTCGCCTAATTCCGCCAATGTTTCGTCTAGGTGTTAGGCCCTAATCTGTCGCTCAATTAGCGCCTAACACTTTTTACAACATTGGTTGTAAGTTTCTTTTGATTGATGAATGATATTCATTTTGATTTCTCAGAACATGCATATATAAAAAATGAGGGTTTCACGATTTCTGATATATAGAAACTGTGTGGTACCCATTTGCCAATAACCGGCTCATATAAAACCCAAAGGAAAATCAGCCCCTCACATGGTTGCCCTCAATTAATCAAGATTATTTTTCTTTTTGTTTAATATATAGGAGTATGTATTATTTATCTATATACACGGTTCTTCGTTAGGACCCACTTCATATTTGGCAATTATTTGGGACTAAAACACAACTAGACATGAGCTTTATATATCGTAATTTTTTTGGTCGCTTATTGTCTTCATGCATGAATCATTTTTATTCTTTCTCGTTTTTAATTAATTTTTTATGACTTTTGCATTTAATAATTGATTCTTTTTAATTATTTAATAACTGTAGCTTATGAAAATTATTTAGTATTTAATAACTCTAACATTAGTACAATAAATTTTTTTGTCAAATTATTAATATTATTATAATTTATTTTTGTACAATAAAGTTGGACCACTTTTTTCTTAAGGCAAAAACTTGTATGAGACGGTCTCATGGGCATTGTCCATGAGACGGGTCCTCTATGTAAATAGAATTTCTACCCAAAGCCATAAAAAAAGACTCATATTTTTTTGTTTTGTAGGATCCTCGTCTCATGAAATTAAGTCCATAAAATAGTCTCACATAAGATCTCCTCTTTTGTTAAAGTCTGTATTACGTTTTTTGTGTAGAGCTGTTAGGCTTTATGAGCTAGCTAGCATGTATATAATTAATGAAACTATATAATACTTGCTAATAAATTGAAATCTACGTAAAGACACTATGCATTGTAGTGGTTCAATTAATGATTATTTTGGAGTTGACGGTGCAAAAGAATAATTAGTTAATTCTTGACCCACCATTAATTATAAGGTAATAAATTTCCATTTTCGATTTAATGAACAATGATGGGCATGATGAGGATTTGACTTCTATTAGTATCCGAATCAAGTTTACATAATTGAAAATTGTATGTTTTGCATGCAGGTGTATATGCAGTATATATACAATATGAAAATGATTGACAATTACGCCATGATAGTGGACACAGATAAATGAATTTAATTTAAACCCAAATAATTTATCTGATTGAATTTAATTAATTTCAGAAACTATAATGCTTGGAGCAAAATTAATTGTGATTGGTGGAGTGATTTATGAAATGAAGAAAAATAACAAACTTAGTTAGTTCACAAGTTTTGGAGTGAATCATGTAAAGAAGAAAGTTAATCTTTAGTTAGTTCACAAGTTTTGAATGATTTAAACTATTAAGAAAGTTCACAAATAATGATTAATAATCAATCAAATTATATTAATCAAGTAAAAAACTAAATTTTGTTTTTAAAAAACCGATATTTCATGTTCCCACATTGACTAGTCCGTCTGGAAAATAGGACCAGCCCCTCATCAAGAACTGCCCCATGTAAACTGGGAGAATGCACAATGATCTCAGGTCCCTAATATCCTCAACTAACGGGCCCAAGTAGTCGTCCCCCAAGTAGGGATGGCAATTTCCTCCGAACCCGACGGAGGATTCGATGCACCCGACTCCCAACTAACGGAGGAGGGTATGGAGGGTAGTTTTGTACCCAATTAAATAAATGGGTACGTGGGTATGGGTATTTTCGGGTATGGGTATGGAGGTGGGTCTAGGTACATCCTACACATACCCTACCCGATACCCGATTAAATAATAATATTATATATATAATATATCTACATATATATTTATTTATAATATTTTACATTTTTTTTATTTATACAACTATATTTATTTATATTTAAAGAAAATGATTTTTTCCCCAAGTCTCAATCAAAATCTACAAACCCACTAACACTTTTGTTTAATCCTTTTTAATATTTTGCTATATTTTTATAATATTTAGTTCGCTAATTCTTATTTGTATTCTTTTTTCCTTATTGTTTCCTTAGGAATTTAGTAAATATCAATATCTTTATTTAAATAACTCAAATTTCTCTTTAAAAAAGAAATAACTTAAATTTAAAAAAATACAATTGTAAGTGGTAAGAGGGTATGGGTAGGGTATGAATACCCGATCATCCGATGGGTATGGGGATGGGTATGAAAACAGAATACCCGATGGGTATGGGTATGGGTATGGGTATGAGTATAATAAATGGGTATGGGGATGGAGGATGTAGAATCCTACCCGAATCCTACCCATTGCCATCCCTACCCCCAAGTGATTGCCCCATGCTGGACTCCCCTTTATCCAGCCGCAGGTTCCCACCGAGTTCCAGCCGGCCCCTCAGGAACTGCCCCATGTAAACCGGAAAAATGCACAATGGCTTCCATACTGAACTCTCCTCTATTCCAGCAGCAGGTTCCCACCGAGTTCCAGCCTCCCACACTGCTACTTGATACCCTCAATATTAATTGTTTCACCATTGTGCCCCGGGTGCTCAACCCTTGGCCTCTCTTTACCTCACATCAACCAATTGGTAAGAATCATGCCTAATTCCTATATATAATAATATGGATATTAACAGACAGGCATACCCCAGTGCACCCTTTTTTTTCCTTTAACAAACTCTGTCAATAGTCAGTAGTAATGTAGTATAAATCTCAGACGAATTAAACCCACTTTTGCAAGTGTTATAGTCCTTTTATAAACAGCTAAACACAATTTTTTTAGAAATATTCACACATTCTTTCATTCATTCATATTCAATCCAATTATCTGGTATGTAAATTATGTTCCATTAATTCTTTCCACTTTTTTTTTTTTTTTTTCAGTTTTGTTTGCTTAAAATCCCACTTCATATCTGCTAGTTTTTGCTGTCATTTACATTGTTATATGTACACTAGTTTCAGCTGTATCAAGATTCATTGAAACCCAGAATTCAAGATTTAAATTTATAACGTGGATTATATATATATATATATATATATATATATATTCTCATAATTCAAGATTTTAAGGCCTCTTATCACTTTTTTTTTTTTTGCTACATAATATATTGCTTTGGGCTTGAGGATTTCTGACATATTTTGCAGATACAGAGGTTTTGTAAGGTCATTCTTTGAAAAACTTGGGTGAAATGGGGTTGTTATATTTTGTGTCAATTTTGGCCTTTTGGGGTGTGTTATTGGTGAAAGCAGAGGATGCTTATAAGTACTATACATGGACAGTTACTTATGGAAGGGCTTCACCACTTGGCCCTTCTCAACAGGTTAGTAAATTCTAAGGTTTAGTTTTGTCTCCAAGTGTGTGTGGTGTGTGAAAAAAGAGTAGTCTTGATTTTTTAAGAGTTTACAAAATGTTTGTATTTTCAGGTGATCCTCATCAATGGTCAATTTCCTGGTCCTAGGCTTGATACTGTGACAAATGACAACATAATCCTCAACCTTATCAATAAGTTGGACCAGCCTTTTCTTTTGACATGGTGAGTCACATCATATGTTTTGATTCAAATTATCGAAAGATTCGTTAGAGTGTGACACAATCGGGGAAATGGGATTTTCGGGAGATGGCGAATGACACAAAACTATATATCAATCTTTTCTATATTTGAATTTGATTTTATACGTTAGAAGAAATTTAGACGTTAAAAAACTAGTTTATATTTCAAAATAAGCAAATACTCTCTTAATCAGGGACTAAATCAAGTGGGGATAGCGGCACCCCCCTCCCCCTCCCCTCAATTTTTCTTCATAGTTATTATAAATTTTGTATTATAAAATTTTATAATTTTACCTCCCTCAAAAAATGAAAATAGCGTTTTTATATATTAGTTTCAAGAAAAAATATTTCCCCCCAGTTTTTATTTTTTGGCTCCGTCCCTGCTCTTAATATATATTTCTGTTTTACAAATTGCACCACTGAGGGATAGTTTTTTCAACAAATACAAACCCCAAGAGGGTATTTGCGATTTTTCTAAAAGATTATTAACTGAACTTTTTTGCAATAAGCTAAAACTTAGGGGTTTCCCCATAGATTATCAAAATGTTGAGTTTAATTTGGATATGATGGAACTATTCGAGTGATTCTTGTTGTATGAATTAGGAATGGGATAAAACAGAGAAAGAATTGTTGGCAAGATGGTGTGTTGGGAACAAATTGTGGCATCCCACCAAACTCAAATTTCACATACAAATTCCAAACTAAGGATCAAATTGGTAGCTACACATATTTCCCATCAACTTTGATGCACAGAGCTGTTGGAGGATTTGGGGCACTTAATGTGTATGCAAGATCAGTGATTCCAGTCCCATATGCTAAGCCTGCTGGAGATTTCAGCCTGCTTATTGGTGATTGGTACAACACCAGTCACAAGGTCAGATTTTGTTTTTATGTACCAAATAAGTTATTGATTTTTGAATTTTGCAACATCTATCCATTAATATCTCCATATCTCTGTCAAGAAACTATATTTAATTTGTGAAAATGGTTGAGGAATATGGTCACAGATATAATCCCTAAGGAATCATGTTTGTTAGTTGTTATGGGTTATTGATGAAAATAGTGGTAATTTTATCTCTCATATTTTATTTAAGAATAATTATAAAATTACCATTAAGGTTTGGCCTACTCACAATGAAAAAAACAATTTATCTTTCAAATTTACTAATACTCCTTTAAGGTATAATAAACAATCATATTGTTAACCAGCAAGGGTTGCCAAGTTGGTGGAGTATGTGAGCGCGGGACTGAAAGATCACGAGTTCGATTCTCCCTACCGACACTTTCTTGGTTGAGCCTGTCACACAGGGCTTGCCTAGTGTGGTTTACCTAGTTGACCTAATTTGCAGGCTAGTACGTCTAGTTCGAGGGTTTTCATCAAAAAAAAAAAAAAACACCCCTATTGAGGGTGAAATTGTTAATATGAAACACGTATCAATGGGTATTTGTGATTGAAAAATAATTGAATTTTGTTTTTCTTTTTTTGTAATTCGACTAAACCTTAAGGATAATTTTTATAATTAACCCTTTTATTTGAGTGAAACTTCCCATGAGGGAAGTTTTGCATAATTTTTCACCCTCTCGCCTTCCCATGATATATTTTATATGAATAAGGGATAATTACAAAAAATTCACTCAAATTTGGGCTAATTACCAAAAAAACCTAGAGATTTTTGAAAACTACAAAATCCCCTTTGAGGTTTGACCCGTCATACATTTTTCTCCTTCAGAAGCGAAAAACATTCAAAACTCCTCTAATATTTGTAGTAATATTTAACTCCCTCCCCAGTCCCCTAAATGTAAGACAAAAATCAAACCTCAAGTAATATTTTGTCATTATAAAAAATCTCTGGATTTTTTTGTAATTAGTCTAAACCTCATGGTCTTTTTGGTAATTATCCATGTCAATAATATTGCCAAATTTTACAGGCGTTGCAACAAATACTCGATTCAGGAAAGCCACTGCCTTTCCCCGATGGCATCCTTATAAACGGCCAGGGTCGATCCATCTTCAATGGTGATCAAGGTCATCGATCTTTCTCGATCTAATTACAAATAACACTACAAAAATCGTGTCAGCGTTTTATGCACACAAACTCTTACCTTGTATTTTCAATAATTATTTTCCAGGTAAAACGTACATGTTCAGGGTTTCAAATATCGGGTTGTCCACGTCTTTTAATTTCAGAATCCAGGACCATAAATTGAAGCTTGTTGAGGTTGAAGGATCTCATGTACTTCAGAACATATACGATTCTCTTGATGTACATGTTGGCCAAACTGTGACTGTCCTGGTCACTTTAGATCAATCTCCACACGACTATTATATAGTTGCGTCTACAAGGTTCACAAAAACGGTCCTTAATGTCGTTGCATTATTGCGCTATACTAATTCTAATGGTATCGCTTATGGACCGATACCGGCTGGGCCGACGGGCGGAGTTGAATGGTCCATGGATCAAGCTAGATCTTTCAGGTATAACTCGCAAGAATCATACTTAATTAGACTCATCTATATATTATTGGCAGCTTTCGGCTGGAAAAAAAAATTGTATGATATAAGTGCTTTAGACTCGTGATTTTATTTTTTGTTTGACTTTTTTTACACAAATAACACACTTTTATAGTTTATTGTTGACCAAAAACTCTATTTTAACTTATTCAATTGTTAGCTTATATTTTCAAATACGGGAAAATTGAAAAATTGGTCATGTTCATTTTAAATTTTTTTTGTTTGGTCTTGTAAGTTTTAAAATTACTCAAGTTTAGTCCTAATTTTGCCGGAATGTTGCAAAATCATTGGAAATTAACAAGTATTTCCTTAAAATTGTTTTTTTTTGGGGTTATTTTTCGGTGGCGTGGTAGACATAAAGGGATGTGTTTATGTCAATATGCCACCCAAAAATATCCAGAGATCAAAGTCCCCAACTTTAGTGAATCAAGTGCGACTTACATGTCTATTTCTGGTTGTTGTGCAATATTCCGACGGCAACAAAACTAAATTTGAGCAATTTAAAACTTACAGAACCAAATCAAAAATTTAGAAACGAATAAGATAAATTTTGACACTAGATCTCCCTAGGTTACATGACACAATTTTCCAATTTTGCCTCCAAAAACTGCCAATTTTCGATTCCTAATTCCAACTATTTTTCGCTTCTGACACAATAAATTACTTAATCTAAGCAAATATATCTTCCCTCACTCACCTTTCATCATTGAAGCCCATAATATAAAAAAATCACCTCTATTCTTGACACCCCAAACAATTATTCTCAACGGATTTTAGAGAGCCTAATTTCATTTTTCAGGTGGAATCTAACCTCAAATGCAGCAAGGCCCAACCCTCAGGGTTCTTTCCATTATGGGAAAATAAAACCATCAAGGACTATTATCCTGGCTAATTCAGCACCTGTTATTAAAGAAAAGCAAAGATATGCTGTCAATGGGATCTCTTACATCAATCCTGAAACTCGCTGATTATTACAACATAAGTGGTGTTTTTAGCCTAAACTCCATCAAGACTGCACCATCTGGCAGTGGCGTTAATCTAACCGCATCCGTGTTGGGAGCTTCTCTACATCAATTTATTGAAATCGTGTTTCAGAATAACGAGGATACGATTCAATCGTGGCATCTTGATGGTTACGATTTCTGGGTTGTCGGGTACGTTTACGTTATAACATTTGCAAAACATTGTTTTATATAAGTTGATATAGGGGTGCACTTAATTCGATTAACCGACCAACATGGGCGTAGCCAGGATTTCCGACCAGTGCGGTCAGAATTTTTTTCATTTTGGAAGGACGAATGTCGGACCGATATTTGAAGAAAAAATAGAAAAAGTAGGTAAATATACAACAATTCTTTGTGGTTTTTATAATCTCTAATTGTGGTTTCTCTAGAATGAACTTTGGATAAGTGACTTATCTAAAAATATATTCTAGATTAACCACCAAACGACTATTATTATTATGAAATAGACTTATATACATAAATTCATTTGAAAAATACTTCCAAAAAACTATTCATTATGAAGTTTGGAACATATATCCATGTACATAACAAGATAATCATTTATCCACTAATATACCTTAACTGAACGAGGTAATTCTTAATATTTTGAGCCAAGACAGTAAGGTTTTATTGGCCGTTTAAATTTAACTCAATATTTTTTATATGAACTAAATTTCCGGTTGAATTTTCAGTGCGGTCAAACTTAAATTTAACAAGGTCACTCCGCGATCGAGTGCGGTCCGCCGACCGCACTTGTCCTTAGGTAGCTTCGTCCATGCCGACCAAACCAAATCGAACTGAAACTGAACCAGAATTTTTTTATTTTTTCGGTTCAATTTTGGTTTTTGGTTTCGGTTAGCCGAACTAAAAACAAAATTATGTATATTTTCTATATGAGCAAGTCTCTTGTGAGACGGTCTCACGAATCTAAATCCATGAGACGGACCTCCTAAGGGCTCCGCCATGAGAACATGAACCATGAAAATAAATTTAAAAATAATAATGAACCATAAAGAAATAAAAATAAGCCCTAAAAACATGAACCATGAATAATAAACCCGAAAAACAAAAATAAACCCAAAAAATAAAAAATAAACCCTAAAAAAACTAAAAATCCTAAAAACCCAAATCAATTAAAAATAAACCCAAGAAACAAAATAAACCCTAAAAAACAAATATAAACCCTAAGAAAAATAAAATCTGAAAAAAAAAATATTTAAAACTTTGTGTAAGGGCTCCGTCTCACGGATCTAAATCCGTGAAACCGTCTCACGCAAGTTTTTGTCTTTCTATGTTTATATATGATTTTATACTTATTTTTTATGTATACACTATTTTTTTTGCTCACAAAAATTTTAAAATAATATTTTTTATCTATGTTTTATTTTAAATAAAAATTAGGTTAACCAATAACAATAATTTCGGTTTCAACCAACTCGAACCGATTAAATTCAGTTCTCAGTATAAGATTTTGGTCAACTGAAATCGAATTTCGGTTTGACCGAATGTGCACCTTTAGTTGTCTGATGGCTTAATTGCAAAATTGGTCCTGTAGCTATAGAACGATGGTATTTTAGAGCTTTTATTTTTTCATTTTGCAAAAATAGAACTATAATTTAAGAAAATATATCACAATAAGGAGAAAACTCTTATCGGAAATTCAGAAATTGGTCGGGATTTGATTATGGGGCTGCCACATTATCACCCCCTAATTGGGGATTTTCAAATTTTCAGCGGAATTAGTATTATAGATGCTAATTGGGATGCATTTTGTATATAAGCTCCATTTGTGCATTTTGCATCTTAGCATTCACTCAAAAAAAATCTTAGTCAGCATTCACATTACTAATTCCATATGAAATTGAAAATTCCCAATTAGGAGTGATGATGTGGTGGTCACATCATCACATTCCAGCCAATTTATGTATTCCCAGAAACTTTTGTACTTAATGTGCCGTATCTTTTAAATTACAATCCTATTTTACAAAGTGAAAAAATAAAAGTTGTAAAATGTCACTAGAGGACCAATTTTGCAGTTATACCTTGGTCTGACCGAGACACTTAAGTTTTTTTTTTTAGTTACTCACACACACTTTACTAGGGATTGAACCCCTGACCTCTCACACACACTTAAGTTCTTTCTCGTTTGTTAAGCAGATTCGGGACAGGACAGTGGACACAAGCTAGCAGGAAGGGATACAATCTGGTTGATGCTTTGACCAGACACACTACACAGGTAACATTAACCTTAAACATTCACCAAAAGCAACATTTTTCCACATATCTGCCATATCATAATTTTTAAGTTCTTGTTATAATACAGGTATATCCCAAATCTTGGACTGCTATATTAGTATCATTGGACAATCAGGGCATGTGGAATTTAAGGTCTGCAATGTGGCCAAGACAATACCTTGGACAACAATTTTATCTACGAGTTTACAATCCAATACCAAGTTTAGCAAATGAATATGATATACCAACAAATGCTATACTCTGCGGCAAAGCTGTAGGTAGAAAACATCCTTAATCATTAGTCCGAGGATTTAATTTGTTGAGAATATTTATTTTGATTTACACAGAGAAGGAAATAATCAGGACTCCTTTGATTTTAAATCTCAAACATTAGACTAAGTTATCTTACTTAGCTTGTTCATTTAGACTCGGGAAAATGTAATACTTAATTTGTGCAACAGAAACGTCATTAATTAAGTTCTATTTCCATGTAATTCTTTCTCCTTTAATGTAATACATTGACTTTTATTTTTGTTTTCTTATATTGTATCCGTTAAAAATAGGTCAACTTTTTTTTTTGGAAGAAATTTTAAACTTAGTATTTGACCACACACACACACACACACATGATTGTTTAGATTTTTATAAGATATATTTTTTAATTTGTTATTTAATTTTTCTAAACTTTAAAATTTCAACACATAACAATTAATCTACTAAAATGTTTTACATAATATAATAATAAAATATAGTCAATTTTCGTTCGTTTTCAACCTTTTAGAAATTAAATTTAAAATTTTATCACATTTTTTTTTGTTTAAAAATAGGCTATAATCTTATCAAATCTAACATCACAAATTGCTAACTAGTAAGTTCAACTGTTCAAGTAGACTACAAGAGCTAGCTTTCAAGTATTTTAAACCATCTTATACTAGCAAACTTAAAGAAAGCTAAAAGTCAATCAACATCAAAATCACAATAAATAGTACTACACCACCACCTTTTTTTAAAAATAGCTTAAAGCTCATAACATCTTATTTTGAGAGCTTATAAAATCTGTTTTAAAAAAATTACTAAACAAATTTAAATATCTTATAAGCTCAGCCAAAACGCTTAGATCATAGTTCCCAATTTCCGTTTCTTTTATCAATTCATCACCGATGGCGTATGTAATCTAAAACCAAGCATATACATTCAAGAAAATACTTAATGAACTTGACATTTATCCATATGTAATATAACACAGAAGATATAAAATGGAAATCATGAGCAATATTTGTTGCCAATCTCCAACAAACACGAACATAAGTCGTGTGGTTTCGACATCATGGCCATATGATCCGAACCGTTTATCACTTTCACCTCATCTGGCGGATTGTTATCAATCAACCACCTTTGCATATCCTTCATCAAGTTGTCCTCATCACAAACAACGTAGACACGACGAACGGAACCATAATTTTCTTTTGTAAGAACAGTTTCTTTCGACGGGCAACGAAAATCGACGAACAGAGGGGATGGCCTTATCAAGAATGTTGCCAGAGTCAAATCCTATTTTGTCATCAAAATCAAACAACCAGCATAAATCCAGTTTTCAATTCATCTGGAATAGTTGAATCAGATAGAAGGGATAATTACAAAAACTACCCCTGAGGTATAGCCTGACTACCAAAAAAAAATCCAGTTATCTGTAAATTTGAAAGATAACTGGGTTTTTTTTTATAATTAGACTAAACCTCAGCGGTAGTTTTTGTAATTATCCCTAAGTATTATATCTTACCTCAGGTGGTGAAAGTTGATATAGTTCAGATTCCAAGAACTTAGGGCCAATTAGGTAAGAAGTTGGAGGTTTGTCTTCTCCTTGGCTGTAAGTATACTGGTTGTCCATGGGAGAATCCAATCTTCCCTCAAACTGTCCATTTTAAACGATTTTTTTTTAGTACAACGGGCGGAAATAGAGGAGGGGACAAAGGCACTCATATGCCATCGAACCCGGGTCAATCGCGCTTACAACACACGTCTCAACCACTGAAGTACAAGGTGGATCACTCCATTGTAAACGAGTTAAATCAAATGGGATCAACTCTAAAAAAAATTCTTACATGTATTATTTGGAGACTTGTGATTAGAATATTTACGAGCACATATTTATCTCTGTATCAAATCGATCCAAAATGTAGAATACTTTGTTGAACATGAAAAGCGAAATAGAAGATATTAAGCTGCTAGACAGACTAAAAGGGTGTTTGTCAGAGCTTATAAGCTCTTTAAAACACCTTATAACTTGTTTAAGAGTTTATATAAGCTCTTAAAACATGTTTGATATTTTTTTTTTTTTTTTGAAACAGCTTACAAGATCATAAAGAAAATTATTTAGGACCTTATAAGCTGTTTTTAGAAAAAGTACCAAGATCCCAACTTTTTCTCAAAAACAAAATCTTACTTTAACAACCTTCTTTAATTTTGATCATTTTACCATTAGGTCCATTTCCGACATCTTAAAAGTTCTACCATCATAGTTTATCCAAACACTTCTACAACCTATCTTTAAAATATGATCTAATATCTCATTGGTTCTAAGAACATCTTATAACACGTAGCTTTTAAATAAGCTTAGCCAAACACTCTCTAAAACCGGAAGATTCTACAGAATACGGGCGAGTAAACTGTTCGAAACCACCACAACTATCTTGCCTCAATTACTATATAGAATAAGCTCAATTACTATCACTTGTCAACACATTACAATACATCCAAACTGTTTATATCAAATTGCTTTTCATCTATTTCCTGAAAAAAATAAAATGAATGCTTTATGCAAACACAATACAACAATACCTCTTTAGAGACAGTTGGAAGATCAAGATCAGGGCCAGGCATGGAAGCAGTAACAAAAACAGCTACAGCAATTTTTTCAGGGAATCTTTCCATGGCAATGGAAATGTCAATTCCACCCCTGCTATGCCCAACCAAAATAACTCTCTCCTCCATTGGTAGACCCTCCATGAATAGCATTAGAGGCTCGAAATAGTCGGTGATGGACCGGACTTCTCCGACCCGTTTGAGGTCCGATCCGCAGCCCGCCAAGTCGAGAGCGGTGACTTTGTGATGTGCAGATCTCAGCAGAGTTGTCAATTTGTACCAACACCATGCTCCATGGCAATCCCCATGAACCAGAACAAAATGGTATTCATTCTTGTCCATTATTTCCCCTGACATTTCCTGGTTTATTTAAATAAAAAAAGGCAAAAAATCATATGAGATGGTCTCACGGGTCCAAATCAGTGAGACGGATCCTAAATTGACCGATGTTAGTTAATCCATGTAAATTTGGATCTAACTTGCTTTGATTTATAAATGGATTCATGTACTTAAATCCGTGAGACAGTCTCACGTAAGACTTGCTCAATAAAAAAATACATGTAAATGTAAAATCTATTATATTTGGAATATGCATTACATATGTGTCCCAATGGCTAACAATCAGCAATCCCGCGGGAAAATTGAAAATCCCTAATCAGCCACGTCAATAATACAGCAAATTTTATAATTTTCCGGCCAAAATTGTCCTCAATGTGCTGAATTTTTTAGATTATAACCCTAAATTACAAATTTACAAAATCCTAAAATACCACCACTCGAAGTTACAGGACCAATTTTGCAATTAAACCTTATGTTGGCAACAACGAAAACATTTCCAAAATGAAGTATAAAGGTGTGCCAATTAAATAAGACTTGTTCATAACTTAAGCTATCTTCAGTATAATGTAAAATTTGTATCTCAAAATCAATTAACAATCATTGGGTTGAAAATTACGCTTCTACAGTGTGAAACTGTTCTCTATTTTCCAAAAGATTTCAAATACAAAGAGTAAACTAAAATTGATCAGCAAAAACTCTCATTTTCATAGATTAACTAAAATTTGATAATCAACAAGCAGACACACACAAACACCCAAGATGTGTACGTAAGAGATTAAAGGACGAACTCTGGTGGAATCATAATTGCAACATACTGAAAAAAATTCGAGTAAAAATGTAAAGTTTTACCTTAAAATTGACCACGGATTTTGGAAAGTTTTGAGACGATAAATCCGGTGGAGTTCACTGTTCAGTTTATGACATTGACCCATAAATATTGGAAAATGCACCCACGTGAATATTAATTAAAAAATTGTTCTTGAATTTTTTTATTTTTATTTTTTTGAATTGTTTGTTATGGTAACTTAAGTTAAAAATGTTCGCGTATTCCCACAAATCATTAAAAGAAATCAAATATACGTCATATTATCTCTTATTGGGGTTGATAAGCCATGTTATCATGGGTAAACCCATTTTAGAATATGGACTAATGATACCCGAGTCGAGCTGGCAAACAATCGGTCCACATAGCTCTTCAGCTGGTAATAATATGGGACCACCAAGATGATATAGACCGAGTTGGTGACGTGGCGCGAGGCAAGCTCGGATCTTCGACCTAAGGTCCCAATGGTGGACGGCCCGAAGATAACCATTTCTCTAAGCGAGTCAAGATGTCACTTGTCAACAAGATAAAGAGATGAGTCAAGAAGATCAAATATGCAAAGCAGGCCTATCCAGAAGAGGACATGTGCCCCCTTGTAGCCACTCTATAACCCCTTGTAACCAATCTATAACTAGGGGCAATGATGATTAAAGCACCCTAATTGTATGAGTATAAATGGGCTTCACTTGTTAAGAAGGATGGAGAGGATCGAGAGAAAAAGCACTTGTAAAAGCTTTATCGTCAAAAAAACGATATCCGACCAGGATAAATCATGCTCGGCTTTTATATATAAAAAAAGCGAGAATTAGTCCTGTTTACAAAATCTTTTGAGTGTCATTTCATTTCCATATCATATTACTCAATTAGTTTGCTTGTTGATCCAAGACGTACGTCAACAAATTGGCGCTAGAAGGAGGGCTCATTTTGGTTCAGCTGAAATTTCTAGTTATCTAAGTTATTCCTACTAAGGTAATTTTATTTTCTTGCAAAAATGAGTCAAACCACTCGAAATGCGCGTGAACTGAAGACCCACCGCAAAATAACCAAACAGGGCAAAACACTAACGGTCAGAATGTGCCCCCGACGGAAATAGGGAGCGCAGTTTTGTTACCTTTCACTCAGTTGTTTACGAACCCTGCATTCGAACAACAGATGAACCAACTTATTTCCCAAACTATTGAAAGTACTCCCCCACAAATACAACCTCCTCCACCCGTAAATACCCACCAAATCAACCCACCACTAAATATTAATCCACATGTCCCAGCACCTCCAAACAATGAAAACCATGAAGCAAGTTCACATAACGAACAGCCCGTCGTGCGGCATAACAGAAGACGACCACGGGATGACGCGAGCGAGCAAAGTCGGGTAGCAGAATCATTACTATTACTCTCGTGCCCTCGTCGTGCCCATTCGTGTTTGCATGTAAATGCGGGACTTGACCCAGTCGACCGATTCGGTCGATCAACTCCAGACTCCGATTTCCTGATGATCGGGAGCATGTTTGGGCCAACTTGGCTCAGGATCATAGCCCGGTAAATGAGCGAGAGGCGAATATTACATCTCCACCGCCGCTTAGACGAACTGGAGGAAAGTCCCGATGATATTCAGTACCAGCGACCAAGCCTCGTGACAGGCCAACCCGTTGTCGTGTCACCATTTGCTTCTGGTATTCTGTCAACTCCTTTGCCAGCGAAATTTAAGATTCCTCAAATCGGTCTATACAATGGAGAGACTGACCCCACGACTCATGTCCACAAATATCTTGCGTGGATGGAACTATACAACCCTAGTGATGCCATTTTGTGCATGGCGTTTCCACTGACTTTGGGCGATCGAGCCCACCGGTGGTTTCAGACCCTAGCACAAGGTTCTATACGGTCTTGGGGAAATTTGATGCCCGCATTTACAACCCACTTTTTGACATCTAAAGTTCGAGCTGCTCCCAAAGACTCCCTTGTCAATATCAAGCAAGGCAAGGAGGAGCCATTGAAAAGTTATATTTCTTGATTTAATAAGCAAGTCCGAGAGATGGAGCCCATCTCGGACAACGCAATACTCATCGCAGCAATGGTCGGACTCACACCCCACATTTGGTTTAATTATGCTATCCACGAGTCGGGCGCGACCTCGTTTTAAGAATTCATCATCCGTGCAGAACGGCATATTTGTATTGTTGAGGCCATGGCCAGTCAGCATCCCGAGCCGAAGACTGAAGGTGTTAAAAAAGATAATAAGAGAGAGAACGCATCTGGCTCGCTCGGGATCAGGGTTCAAATCATTCAATGAGAACCTATCCACAGGATATAAATCATACCAGGAAGCTCGTGTCGAGGTTGCAGTGCTGAGGAGCACTCTGACGCATACTCCATCAGCCATATGGAATGAAATCACATGTTATTACCACTTGTAAAATCTCTACTTTACCCTTTAATTGTGAAGTAATATGACTAGTGTACCCCTCATTTGGTGGGAAGAAGGAATGTTTAAATTGAGAGGGTAATAAAGATCTTTCACATATAGTTTTACCAAACGCATATATTAATTTTTTTTAATTTAAAAAATATTATCTCATTCACCATCTCAAACACAATATTATATGGAACAATGCAATTTTTATCCTATCATTCTCATCACAAAAAAACAAATGAGTCCTTAGGGCACTTTTGTTCCTCCGGATAAGGCAGGTTATCACGTAGAATTCTTGTTTGGCTTAGGGGTTACCGACCCATGACTTGATGAGAGGCTCATGACCATATAATTAAAATGGTTCATATTGTATATATCCCACCCTCCCCATGATAATATTATTATCATACCTTTTAATTGGAAGTGATTTATCAATTTTGCTCCTAAAGTGCCCTATTCATTGGATAATTGTGTGTTGACCAGATTTCAATAATTGGTTCATTGCGCTATTTGTTGGGTTTATTGATTCCAACAAGACCGCCACGGGACGGAAGCGTACGCGGTAGTCGATGTGAAAAGGCGGCTACTGTAAAAACCCTAAGGCGACACACAACTCCTACTGAGAGGAGGACATTTATCCCTAATGGTATAATTGTCAAAACAAACATGTGGGGGACCGTTCAAATATGGAATCAGTTATTAGGAGAGAGAAAATCACGTGGGGAGAGAGAAAATCGCGAGAAAATCGCGCTGGAGAGAGAAAATCACGCATGTGCTCTGCCATGCAGTATGTTGTACACTTATCATATATTTGCTGTATACTTAACACTATTTTACTGCATATTAAAATAGTCAAACAAAAACATGTGGGGACCGTGAATCAAGGAATCAGTTATAGAGAGAGAATCATGCTCATTAACATGTGGGGACCGTGGATTAAGTAAATCAGTTATAGAGAGAGAGAGAAAATCACGCTCATTATTGTACTATATATTTAACACTATTATGTTGTATATTTAACATATTTGTATTGCATATTACAATTGTCAAACAAAAATATAAGTATACAACAAAACACATATAAGTGTACAGCAAAACACATATAAGTATACAACAAAAAACATAAGTATACAACAACATAAATACATACATCAAAATTTAATTACTTATACAGCAAAACACATCTAAGTATACATCGAAAAACATATAAGTATACAATAATCTTCACTGCCTCCCAGGCCCTCGTTTTCTCCACGTCAGCATCGTCTTCTTCACCAATCCTCCCAGGCGCTCGGTATTGTACTGTAAGTTCTTAAATTCCCCAAGCTCAACTGGAATCTCACCGAAAAAATAATTTTCGGAGAGCTGTAGACTTTTGAGCTTACTCAAAAACCTGATTTTGGAGAGATTTCCATGGAGACGATTCATCGAAGCATCGAAAAACTCGAGATTAGTTAAATTACTCATTCCTGGAGGTAACTCCCCCGTCAAATCATTCAAGTAAAGCTCAAGATTACTTAAAGATGATGTGGAGAAGGATTGATTTTCTAATAATTGTTCTTAGATTTCCATGGAAGATGGCGATAGATTTTGGCGAAGATAACGTCTTCTCGAGAAGAATATGGCGATAGATTTCCATGGAAGATGACGTCTTCTCGAGAAGAAGATGATGAAGATGGCGATAGATTTTCTATCATAACCCAAAATCTTTGCATTTTAATAATCAGGGTTATTTATTTATAAGCAAAACGACCCGCATTTTTATATCTCATATTCATATTTGGATACATGCAAATTATAGATAATGCTTTTCTTGACTAAAATAGGCATGCATGTGACGTGTGATATTCTCTCAAATAGTATGTTCAATTTGGAATATAGATTATGTTCCTTTGAGGTTTCTAGAATCCATTATAATTAAAGTAGGGGGCAAGTTAGTGCATTAAATTTTTAATTCTTATTGTTTAATTATCCCACTAGACCGCCTCAATAATATATATGCGTAGGAATGTGTTTGTACATAGAACCAAGACATAGTTTGTTTACTTGAAGATAAGATTGATTTAAAAAAAAAAGAAAAGAAAAACAATATATAATTTTAAATAGAATAAGGGCCACCTAGTATGTTTTGTGATGGGTATGAACAATATATATGCTTACATGTATCTTTCTTTTACTTTTTAAGTTGTTTGAACAGTGAACACGTATCAATTAGCCGACTCAAGAAAATGGATTATACACATATTTATCGGTTACTAGCATGCACACATCAACACACACGACCGGTGCACAAGAGAGAGTGAGAGAGAAAGAAGGGATTAGACGAAAAGAGGTGAGTATCTAAATTTAGTTGCTTCCTTTATTCAATTTAGTTATCAAGATATTAAACTAGTTCCTTTATTTAATTTAATCAGAGATAGAATCAACTCATCTGCTACTTTCATATTTGTAGGAAAAAAAAAAAGAGAAATCCTTTGTGTATTTTACATATGAGGGCTGCAGATTAAGTTGTAAGAAATTCTTAGTAAATTGGTTAAATTGTGGAGTAGAGTGTGGCTAACAATGCATGTTAGTTTTAATTAAGTTATAACATTGTTGCGTCAATTCATATTTGTTTGGGGAATAAGACATACTGTAAATGTTTTTAATAGATTGAGTTAACTCTAACTTATCATTATAATTGATGGTTAAAGAATTAAAATAATAATAATAAGGGTTAGTCTCCTGTCAGACCGTCTAACGGATTTAGATCCGTTAGACGGGTCTAAATATCCTACCCATCTTGAAGACCTGATCCGTATCCTCGAAAAATAGAAAAAATGGCACGCGTCCTCAGCCTCAGTTCGAGAATCTCTCTTCCTCAGCCTCAGTTCGAGAAGATTGTGGAGAACACCACCACCAACAAAAAGATCTCATCCCCTACCGCCGTTGCCGCCACCCTCTGTCTCTTCTTCCACGACTGCTTCGTCGGCGGCTGCAACGCCTCCGTCGTCATCTCCTCCACCCGATTCAGCAAATATAGCCATTGGAAAGAGAGAACAACAAGAGAAGATCGATCGAAGTGATTTTTATGGTTTTTGATTTGGTTGGTGTGCAGATTGATCTTGTTTATATATATGATAATGAATCTTGCGATCTTGGTTTATAATTAGGCGAAATGTTATGCGGGGATTATGGAATGTAGATGAGTGTAGATGGAAATGGTCCACTAGTTAAGGATTCATCTCTCAAGAAACACAGAAGTTTTGCTATGTTTTTTTCTTCAGGGATAGTTCAGAATGAATATTTGATACAAGTATTAGTATCAGCTAATACTTTTATGGAGAAACACTAATACATTTTATAAGAAAAACTAATACTTTGCAGGAGCACTACTAAAATACTCTCTAAGAAATTACTAATACTTTTTTGAGAAACCACTAATACTTTTCCGAGGGACAACTAATACATTTCGAGAGAAAAATTTAATTATATTTAGGGGAACTACTAAAATACTCTCCAGGGAACTACTAATACTTTTTCGAGGAACTACTAATACTTTTTTGAGGGACTGCTAATACATTTCGGGAGTATATTCATGATAAATACTAAAAAAACTCTTTCGGGAACTACTAATACATTTCAGAAAAACTGCTAATACATTTTTAGAAGGATGACTAATACTTTTCAGAATGACTGTTAATACATTTCAGGAGAAAAATTTAATTATATTCAGGGAAACTACTAAAACACTCTCTAGGGAATTACTAATACTTTTTCGAGGAACTACTAATACATTTTTGAGGGACTGTTAATACATTTCAGGAGTATATTTAGGAGAAATACTAAAATTCTCTTCAGGGAACTACTAATACATTTCAGAACAACTGCTAATACTTTTTAGAATGACGTCTAATACTTTTCAGAAGGACTGTTAATACCGGTGGTGCCTAAAAACTACTAAAATACCACTGCTAATATTACGAAAATGTCACCGGATTCGCGGGTCAGATCCGTCTAACAGGTCAGACCCGTTAGACGGTCTGACATGAGTTTTTGTCTAATAATAATAATAATAGTAATTCAATGAAAAACAAAAGGGAGCCCCAGATTATTAGTTTTATTAAATTAGTAACCAATTCTTTTTCCAATATTGGCTAGGCTAGAGATTGAGATAAAATTAACAATTTTATGGTAACTTAAGTTAAAAATGTTCGCGTATTCCCACAAATCATTAAAAGAAATCAAATATACGTCATATTATCTCTTATTGGGGTTGATAAGCCATGTTATCATGGGTAAACCCATTTTAGAATATGGACTAATGATACCCGAGTCGAGCTGGCAAACAATCGGTCCACATAGCTCTTCAGCTGGTAATAATATGGGACCACCAAGATGACATAGACCGAGCTGGTGACGTGGCGCGAGGCAGGCTCGGATGCCGACCTAAGGTCCCAATGGTGGACGGCCCGAAGATAACCATTTCTCTAAGCAAGTCAAGATGTCACTTGTCAACAAGATAGCAAGATGAGTCAGTAAGATGCCAAATATGCAGCCAGCAGGCCTATCCAGAAGAGGACATGTGCCCCCTTGTAGCCACTCTATAACCCCTTGTAACCAATCTATAACTAGGGGCAATGATGATTAAAGCACCCTAATTGTATGAGTATAAATGGGCTTCATTTGTTAAGAATGATGGAGAGGATCAGTAGAAAAAGCACTTGTAAAAGCTTTATTTGTAAAACGTATACCGACCAGATAAATCATGCTCGGCTTTTATATATAAAAAGGCAGAATTAGTCCTGTTTACAAAATCTTTTGAGTGTCATTTCATTTCCAAATCATATTACTCAGTTAGTTTGCTTGTTGATCCAAGACGTACGTCAACAAATTGGCGCTAGAAGGAGGGCCCATTTTGGTTCAGCTGAAATTTCTAGTTATCTAAGTTATTCCAACTAAGGTAATTTTATTTTCTTGCGAAAATGAGTCAAACCACTCGAAATGCGCGTGAACTGAAGACCCACCGCAAAATAACCAAACAGGGCAAAACACTAACGGTCAGAATGTGCCCCCAACAGAAATAGGGAGCGCAGTTTTGTTACCTTTCACTCAGTTGTTTACGAACCCTGCATTCGAACAACAGATGAACCAACTTATTTCCCAAACTATTGAAAGTACTCCCCCACAAATACAACCTCCTCCACCCGTAAATACTCACCAAATCAACCCACCACTAAATATTAATCCGCATGTCCCAGCACCTCCAAACAATGAAAACCATGAAGCAAGTTCACATAACGAACAGCCCGTCGTGCGGCATAACAGAAGACGACCACGGGATGACGCGGGCGAGCAAAGTCGGGTAGCAGAATCATTACTATTACTCTCGTGCCCCCATCGTGCCCATTCTGTGTTTGCATGTCATCTGGGACTTGACCCGGTTCGACCAGCTCGGTCGATCAACTCCAGACTCCGATTTCCTGATGATCGGGAGCATGTTTGGGCCAACTTGGCTCAGGATCCTAGCCCGGTAAATGAGCGAGAGGCAGAAATATTACGTCTCCACCGCCGCTTAGACGAACTGGAGGAAAGTCCCGATGATATTCAGTACCAGCGACCAAGCCTCGTGACAGGCCAACCCGGTGTCGTGTCACCATTTGCTTCTGGTATTCTGTCAACTCCTTTACCAGCGAAATTTAAGATTCCTCAAATCGGTCTATTCAATGGAGAGACTGAAGAATTTAGTATTTTGAGGTGTTGAAGAATTTAGTATTCTTTAAGTCGGAAGATTGTGGTAATCTTCACAAGGTGTCGTTGAAGATTGTGGTAATCTTCAAGGGAGATTGTGGTAATCTCCAAAGAGGTGTTGTAAGGTGATGTTGTATTAATTGTGGTAATTAATAAAATCTTTTTTCTTTTTGAAATCCATCCCGGAGATACTGGGGTGGTAGAGGATTAGACCCTAGGTGGGTTGAACCTCTATAAATCGACGCATGTTATTTACTTCCCGCACATTTATTCTTGTCTTGGCTTGTTTGATTCGAAAAATAATCGAGAAAACTGAGATAATTTATTCACCCCCCCTCTAGATTATTGTAGTCGCTTGGACTTACAGACCCCTCTATTGTTTTAATTTGTTTGGCCTTTATTTTCTGAGTCTATTGTTGTGCTATTAATTTTTTCTTTCAAATATTGTAAAATGCTCAAAAGTGTAAATCACACTGTTATTACTCTCATTCCTAAAGTCAGTAACCTTTCTTCTATAGCCCATTATAGGCCGATTAATTTGTGCAATGTGGTCTATAAAGTTATTTCAAAATAATTGTTGGTAGAGTCAAATTTGTGCTTCATGTCTGTATTAGTGACAATCATTCAACTTTTATTCCGGATAGACAAATTGTTGATAATATTGTAATCACTCACGAATGTATTCACTATATTAATGGGCTTATAAAGAGTAAAAATATTGTATGACTCTTAAATTGGATGTATCAAAAGCATATGACAGGATTGAGTGGAGCTTCATTGTTTCTGTGCTACTTAAAATGGGGTTTGAGAGAAGATTTGTCAATTGGATTTTTCTTGCGTTAGTTCCCCTACCTTTTCTTTTAATTTCAATGGGAAAGTGGTTGGATATGTGACCCCTTATAGAGGAAATAGGCAAGGTGGTTCTATATCGTCTTGCCTATTTATTATTTTCTCGAAAACTCTCTCAAATTTTATTAAACAAGCCAAAAATCTTTTCTTTTTCATATATGGGCTAAAATTGTGTCGTGCCATTCGATTACTCATCTTTTCTTTGCCGATGACTCAATTTTGTTTCGTGATGCTTCTATTGGTCAAGCGGACTATTAAATCCATTCTTGATAGATATTGTAGGGTTTCCAGGCAAGTAGTCATTCTAGAAGAATCTAATGTTCTTTTTAGTAAAAACTCTCCTACCTCTCTTAAGCTTGCTAGTTGTAATATTCTTGATGGGGTCTCGAACAAAGACTCCCAAAGTATTTCGGTCTTCCTTTTGTGATTGGTAAATCTAAGAGAGAGGTTTTCCAATATGTGTCGAATGTGTGAATAAAAGAGTGTATGCTTAGAGTGATATGTTTCCTTCTCAAGCTAGTACGGAGGTTTCTCTTAAAGTTGTTATTAATGCAATGCCAAATTTCGTTATGTCTTGTTTTAAACTTCATTTATCTACCTGCCATGAGCTTTGAAAAATTACTTCTAAATTCTTGTGGGGGATGTCCGCTCAGGCGAGAAAAAAATTGTGTGGTAATTTTGGGATAAATTGATTATGCCTAAGAATCGGGGTCATTTGGGGTTTCAAGATTTCTCTTTATTCATTGAAGCCTTTATTACTAAACAATTGTGGAGAGTTGTTACTAAACCAAATCTTCTAATTAGCAATGTGTTAAAACCAGATACTTTTCACATGGGGGCTCTTGCTTGTTCCATTAGAAATGGGGATTCTTGGTTGTGGAAAGAGTGAGTTAAATCGATTAGGGCTTTGGGTTTGGGAATTAGGTACCAGTTGGTGATAGGTATTCTACTAGAGCTTTTGAGTCTCCTTAGCTTTCTAAACCCCCATCCTTAAGCCTAATTCTTTTGTTATTGCTATCAAGAGGGAATGAGCATGAAGGAGCTCATGAGAGAGGGGAGGAAAGAATGGGATAGGGAGGCGATTCTTAAGCTTTTCTAGATTGAAGATTCTAACATTATCTTGCAATTCCCTATTTCTCAATAGATCGCAAGGACAAACTTATATGGCATTGGACCAAAAATGGAATGTTCTATGTTGTTTACGCATATCATCGCAACTTATTTTGGAAAAAAAGACTCGACTTTGAGTCCACGAAACAAGTTACGGGGATCGGTTGTAGCTACGGGATGGAAATGATTTGGAAATTGAATGTGAAAGGGAAAATGAAGCACTTTCTTTGGAGATGTGTGCCAAAAGTCCTCCCTACAACAACTCTTACGGAAAATAGAAGGATTGATATTGATTCTATTTGCAAATTACGTGGAATTCTTTGGAGAGTCCGTTGAACGTCTATTATTCCTCTGTGTGAGCTAAGCTTACTTGGAAATTGCCCCTGTGCATTGGAGTGGGGTGAAGTCTCGGACTTTTCGAGTGGGATGTTGGTGGAGGCATATTTGTGAGTTGGATAAGAGTAAAATCTCCCAGGACATAATTAATTTATCGTCTATATATTGTGGTGGCTTTGGAAAACCCAAAATCTCCGGGTCTTTCAAAGAAATTAAGTGGTTAGAAATTGATATTGTGGAGAGAGCGGTGATTGATTGGCAAGAGTTCGAGAAGTCTAATGTGAAGTTTCTTCTTTGAAAATGAGGATTTCAATTCACCTTAATAGGATCGTTTTTATAGTTGTTAGTGTGGGGTTGATTGTGAATAATTGTGCGAGTTCTTGGTGGTTGGATTTGTCATAAAAATGGTATTTTGGTACAAGTTTGGGCTGCTTTAAGGGATTCCTTTTGTGATCCGATTGAAGTTTGTCATTTTTGGCATTCGTCATGTTTTTGTCTTTGCATGCGGAGATAATGACTCAAGAATATCTCCATACATATAGATGATGAGGATATGGTCTTAAAACTGAACTCTAAATCTCCTTTTGAGTTGGGTACTAAGAAAATAGTCGAAGACATCTAACATATTATGCTACTTGTTCGAGTATTGTGTGTTTGATGTCCTTGATTTGAAAAGTTTTTCTGTTTGTAATAGATTAGCTCATTTTGTCGTGATTAGTGGTGTTGATTTGAATTGGGTTGATCAATTCCCCGCTTGGCTCAATATGTAGCCATGTTGGTTCTTAGCCATTTGGCTACGAAGTTTGTTATAATTACTTTTGTTTGAGTTTCAATTTTATGAAATAACTATCGTTTTAGAAAAAAAGAAAAAAGAAAAAACGATAGTTAGAGTTGTCAAAACGGGATTTGATACATATTTATAAAATAAATTATATTCAGATAACTAATAATATGTATTTATTTTATAGAGTTCATACCATACGTTTAAACAATAAATACAAGATAAAAAAAAGTAGAATAAAAATCTTAAACGACCGAATATGTTGGGTAATGTGAGAAACAAACAAGAGACAAGAGAGGGTGCAATATCTGTATGAGAAATTAAGTGGTGCATAAATGAGGCAGGCTGCAGCGATTAGTAGGCGGTTAAAGCCTAAAAATTTGGCGGCCTATAATTATAAGCCGCCTTCTGCATAGTAATTTATGGCTTAATAATAAATATATATAAGCTCTGACTATATATACTCACTTTAGATGCTAAGGCAACCGACAACAATTTTGCCATTTAATTTCCTACAATGAATTTATGTTGTTTTTATCTAATACTCCATTAATGAATCAATGGAATATTAGATACAACGTTGGGCGACAAATGGTATAATAATATATACCAACTAATAACTAAGCCCGTATAAATGTCTGATCTCAATTAAGGATATGTGCAATTGTGCACATTATTGTGTATGAAGTAATTTCAGAAAATCGGATGGCATCTTCTATTCCAGAATGGTATTTCATATTTTTTTATATTTTAGTTTATAATCCTAAACTAAGTTTAACAACATTAAGGATATTCAATTTGGTTTGTTTTACAATTACATATCTGCAGTCAATCCAAAAATTGGCAGCAACACTAATCTTAAATGACAAGTGTATGATTGATTAACATGAATTAGACAATCAACTAAAGTAATACAGGAAAGCTAAAATCGATTATAATGACTATTGACTTGTGAACTGTACTAAAGAAAATATTCAATTAAAGAAACTAAATTTGGACATTGCTTACTTCTAAATTGTAATAAAACAGTATGTAACTGGCAGGACAAGGATGTAAAAATTCAAGCCATCCAGACATAGATTACATAACCAAACAGATATCATGAAGGGTTTTTTTTTAACTCTTGACACTAAAACTATAAAGAAAAAAAAAAAGAAAGAAAGAAAAAAACAAATTCATTTCAACACACTCCCGGGTGTGGAAATAGCAAGATCTGGCAAAGCAAAACAATCCCCACTTCCAACAAAACCACCATCTCCACTCTCCAGCTGCCACGTGTGCCCTCCGACGCTGGACACCCCACCATTCCCACTAGTCGACCCACCTGAAAAAGGCCACACAGCCCTTCCCAGCCCAAAGCCCATATCACCAAGTCCATTATCAACCCCAAGCCCAAACCCACCCAACGCCAGAAGCCCACTCCCCTGATGACTACCGTTCAACAAGGAAGTAAAACTCCCACTCATCTTCCCATCGGTCACGTACGGCGGAGAACCGCCGTGATCGGCGCCGGAGAGTGGGACCAGATGCTGGGAAGCCGGAAAGTGACGGAAGTCGTGATGGGCCGACGAGAAAACAGCGGCTCCGCCGGTACTGGCGGCGGCGGCGGTGGTGGTGGTGCGAGAGCGTTTGGCGTTTTTCCGGGTGCCGCCGCCGACGGGGATGTCGCGTAGGGTACCGCCGTGAGTCCAGTAGCGGCGGCAGGACTTGCAGAAGTGGCGGGGCTGAGAGAAGTTGTAGTTGTTGTAGTAGCAGAACTTGGTGTTGGTGGAGTCGCAGCGCGGGCAGGGGAGGTGCTCCGGCTCCGGCGGCGGCGCGCGCCGACATGGGTTAGCTTTGTTGCTTTTCTTTGACATGTATCCGTTGCCATTTTTTTTTTTTTTTTGGCTGTTTTGCAGTAACAAGAATCTGTTAGTGAAAATGTGGTATGTGTAAGTGTAATGGGGATTTATTAAGGAGGGTTAGAGAGAGAGAGAGAGAGAGAGAGAGAGAGAGATTCTGTTAGTGTGTAGGATTATGCAGAAATGTTGTCTGAATTGTGAGACTGGTGAACAGCTTTTGCAGAGGTTTTTGTCATGTGGAATGCAATATTTTCAGTCGGCTCCAAATAGGCTTTTTTGGGTCGGCTCTCTTGTTGGGAGGGTATATATATATATATATATATATATATTAATATCTTATATATTATTGGGCTTCGTTTGATTGAACAATAAGATTGAGTTTGATTATTTCCCACCAACTTTATTGGCATTTTCCTATAGATTTATTAAGGTCCAATAATGTGTTTTGTTTGAGTGATTGGATTGTTGGATTGTAACGGATGTCTATTAAATTATTTGGTTCAAAATAGATAGTAATAGTCCACTAAGTATTGAATTACCTTATTGCCCTTAAATTATAATTCATATTCATATATCACCCTACACAATTACAAAGATAGTTGTAAATGAGGGTATATAGGTAATTTGTAATAGCAGGATATTGGGATGTATTCCTCATCCCATCTAGGAGGTGGGATACCTATTACTTCAATGAGAATAATAAAGAATCGGGTCATGCTAATTTCCAGGGCCATGGATGTGTGAACCAAACAATATAATATGAGCGAAATATTAGAAAAATAACTGATCTCTTCTATTATGTTCAGCCAAACGAAGCATTGGTTTAAATGCAATCCTGGTTTCTGGGAGATTGCATATTTAATTTTGTAAGTGTTATGCGTAACAATTTTAGTCTAGCAAATATAAAATAGATAAGGTATGTGGTCTTGTAAATATCCTATGTATCATTTTTGTACCGTAAATTTTGATTTTCGCGCAAGTTTGGTTCCATAAATCTAATTTTGTGGAATTTTGGTCTCGAAAGGGTCAAATATTAGAGTACCCATTTGGGACTAAATTGCACAAAATTAGAAACTATGGATCAAATTTGAACAGATAAAAATATACATGATCTAAATTGGTACATAAGATACTTCAATGACAAAATATACCACGGTGATAGATTTACATGACCAAATTATACAAAAATTAAAACGCATGGGATCAAATTTGCTACATATAATACTTATAGGATCAAATATATCAGTCACTTATATTTACAGGACTAAAATTGCCATTATGCTTATATTATATATGAATATAAAATTCCTTCATTTCCCACCAATAATAAAATACAGTATTTTGAATTGAAATAGTTAATGATGGGTTCACTAGGTTGCATAGCCAAATGTACGGGCCCTTGCCTAAATTTAATTGCACTTACTCACTTAGCCATTTAATATGTTACAACTGCATTATTCGGTTGTTGTTCATGTTGTAATTATAGGATATGCATTTATTAGCAACATCATTTATGATCATGCTTTGTGCGCTGATGTACTGTGATCAATTTAGTTATAATGTCTGTGGCTAGCACATATATATGGGGGGCTATTGTAGTTCAAATCGAGTCTGGTTGTATGTGATCAATGTAAGATAAATAGAGTTATATTTATTGTGTAATTAATTCTCGTTTTAAAATAATAATCAATTACTATAAATTAATATAAATTGTATTTTTCTTGGGCGTCACTGAATGCTTCTGAATTTTCGAAATTGATATGCTGAATAAATTATGAGCTCAACAAAGGTATCCAATACAATTGGAAGCCTTCAAGCCCTATATGAAATTATCTACTCGAATAAAAGCTAGATTCCGAAATCCTTCAACAAATAACTACGAGGCTCCATTTGAGTAATTGTTGAATTTGAAGCTAAGGATTTTAAATTCAAAATAACAAATCAATGAAAGTTGTTTGGATGAAACCATTCTGTAATGAATTTTTAAACGTTTGAATCTATTTTTGGAGTTATTTTTTAGGATTTTAAATTCATTTTCAATAAAATCATTTGAAATCATTTCCCAAAATTTTCTCCCCAAATTTTAAAATCCTCCCATCCAATTGCAACTTAAAGGTGTATATGCACCATTTGTATGATTACTATTTCTTTTTTTAGTACATATTCTAGACGGGAATGAGTGAATAGTGATGATAATCGAACCATAAACCTCTGATTTTGAGAGTCTTATCCTCCATCACAATATGATTCTCTTTGATCACTATTTGTATCCACATGCATGAACTACAAATATTCCCTCTTATTTAATATAAAATATGATTTTTTTTCTCTTTCTCTCCCCTTTTTTTTCGGCCTCTATGCAATTTGAGGTCTTTTGTTTTTATAAAAAACGAGTACTAATGCAGTCAACATTTAGTGCATGTGTACTTCCATATAGGGGTGACTACGGCTCCGGAATCGCCGATTCCAGTTCCTCATTTTGGATGAATCGTAACCATTGCCTCACGGTTTCAGTTCTAAAACTAGAACCGGCAGTTCCGAGTTCGGTTTGGAACCCCGTTCCTCCACGATTCCAGTTCTGATTTTAACCGGAATCATTTGCTTATCTTTTGATTATTTTTTTTTATTTTTTTTAAATGATTTATCAATTTCAGTTACAAAAAAAAAGGAAAAAGAAAGAAAAGACATGGACTTAATATTCCATTAAGTTTTGTACTTAATATTAATAATAATATTAATAATAATATTAAGTTGTCTATAAATATACTATTAGAGTATAGATGAATCAAAGTTCACGCAGTTCATTTCCAACATTTGGTTTAAAATGTCGTTGCGAATATAAAATATCATAATAAATATTTAACATTTCTTCTAGCAAATTTTTACCAAATAAAAAATAAAAACCATTGGCTCAACCTTGAAACCGGCGGTTTTAACTGTCGGTTCCATCGACAGTTCTAACTGATGGTTAAAATTTTCGGTTCCACGGTTTTTGAGACCAGATCTGGAACCGGAACCGACCTATCCATTTTCAATTCCAATTTTGAAACT
Source organism: Rehmannia glutinosa (assembly GCA_016081115.2). Taxonomy (NCBI): domain Eukaryota; kingdom Viridiplantae; phylum Streptophyta; class Magnoliopsida; order Lamiales; family Orobanchaceae; genus Rehmannia; species Rehmannia glutinosa. Next base: position 4,599,621 of record CM071930.1, on the reverse strand, counting down.
GTTGACCAATTAAGGTTCAGATGTGGAACCCAATTTCGGATCCATTTGGCGACCCATATATCAGAGATTTTCCTATAAATTTTGTGATTAAGAAAATAATTTTGGGGAGGTCTCTTGTGAGACCTTCTCACGGATCTAAATCCGTGAGACGGAGCCCCAAAATACCCAACTTATTGGAAAAGCCCAAAAATAAATCCAAAAAGCCAAAACCCTAAACCTAAACCTAAACACAAAGCCAAAAAAATCAGCAACCACTTTTTTCTCTCTCTATACATCTGAGGAGAGCAAATCAATAGTCATTTTTTTCTTCTTTCTCTCTACATCGGAGGAGGAGTAGCCACCCCACGCCACACCGTCTCCATAGTCGATCTCATGGGTGGGAGCACTCTACCACAACACAAACTTTTCTATTATTTATTCACAGCTAATTTGCGAATTGGTATGCTTTCTACCAATACAAATCAAGAAACTGAAGGTAACATCTAGAAGAAGAAGAGAAGCAGTGATACGTCAAACTCACATCCATCGAATGAGTTCAGTTTAAAGACTCTTAATCCTCGGTTGTTTTAGTAATTTTTTGTCTTATATAATGGTTTTGTATAAAAATTATGGTCCTCCTATTGTAGAGATTGTTAACTCATAAAAAGGCAGTCGTTCAATTTCTATCCATGTTATTACTTTAATACTTTTGTAATAAAAAGTGATATTTTTATGCTAAAAATCCCATACTTTTAGGCCAAAATTGATACTTATGAACTAAAGAGAATTAGTGTTAATTGTGGTATTTTTTTAAAAAAGTGATACTTTTGTAATAAAAAGTGATACATTTAGACCGCAAAAATGATACTTTTCTGCCAATGAGAATTAATGATGTAATCTTTTTATTTATTTTAGAAGATACTTTTAAGAACATAAGTGATACTTTTAAACCAAAATATGATACTTTTAACTGGAAGGAAATAGTGATGCAGTCTTTTTTAATAATAAGGCAATACTTTTATAGTGAAAATCAATACTTTTAAACGAAAAATGATACTTCTAAAATTACGGCAAAATAGTGGTATTTGCATTATTTTGTTGAAAAAAGATGGTGATACTTTTAATTCAAAAAGTTATACTTTTAAAACAAAAAAAGATACTTTTACAATAAAGAGAAAAAATTAATTCGGTTCCAGCGACCATCATTTACATAATAATTCAATACCAATTTAATAAAAAAAAGTTATACTTCTAATGTGGAAAGATAAAGAATTTTCATTAATTTTTTCACATGTTTCATCCTCAAAGTACAAAAAAATCATTACATCTAATACAACATATAAAACACTGTCAAAACGAAATGCGATACTTTTAGAACAAAAAGTGATACTATAAGAACACAATTGATACTTCTAACTGAAAGAATATATTGATACTTTCAACTGAGATTGATCGTCGAGCTTTGAAGAACTGAAGAAGAATCGAAAAACCAAACTATGCATAACAAAAAAGAGAAGAAAAATCCCAAGAAAAAACATGAGATCGCAAGAAAATCGTAAGAAAAGAAGGATTCAAACTGAAGACCAAAGAGACAGAGAAAAGAGAAGAGAGAGAAAAATCAGAAGAAATAATTTCAGCGGTATTTAGGTGGTTACCAATGGGCGGGTTCAGGTATTTGAGTTTCGGCTCACGAATCTAGATCCGTGAGACGGTCTTACACAAATTTTTGTGTATAAAAAATGCATATGTGTGGCAATGAATGAGGTCATCATAGTTGGACTGTAATATAATTATGATACTAAAATGTAGTGGGTTTCACATAATGTTGCACCTTGAGTGAAAGTGGGATTCTAATGCATTGGGATTATGATAGTAAACATTTTACATATTGTAATAAGTCAACATTTAATAATCTTAGTTCTTGGTCATACTAGTTATCACTACAAAAGTTGGATTTGCTGTCATTTGTTCTCTTCTGAATTAATAATTATTTTATATGTTATTTTATTAAATCAAATGATGATCTGATCTGATAGTGTGAAAATTATGTCGTTTGGAATTTCTAGTGCATACTAAAGTAGGTAGTAACATATTGACAATTGTTTGATGACATTATTTCTTTTTTCAAATATGTTTTAGACACGTTAAATTAAAAGGACTACTACGATTGGCAAAATCAATTCTTTCGAAATATCACATAACACAAATAATTATTTCATATAATAAGTTTCAGAGTTTAAAATACATCAATCTAAGTTCGATATAATTTTTACGTCAAAAAAAAAAAGTTCGATATAATTTTTATATTATAAATTCTATTATATTTTCTATTACACTATTATATATATCATGAAAAAAAAGTTAAACATATAAGACATAAAATTTTACGCAATACAAAGATAGAGATGATAAAATAAATATTTCCAATATAAAAGACAAAAGTCACAACTTAATAACCTCGTCCGATTTCCCTTTTTTTCGTTGGCAATTTGGGTCATCGAATTGTGTTTGCATTTAGTTTCTGGTCAATTTTGTGTTATGTTAAAACAAATTAAATAAAATATTAGATATATTATTTTAAAATAATTTGATAACATTGTGTAAGATTCGTGTTCGTGTTAAAATTTCTCATGTTCTTATTCGAGTTTCTCTCGATATCTTCCACTCTCATTATCGTATTTCATCCCTAATTTTTTCCGATAGCAAATAAAGACAGTAAAACGATGGGCAATGGAGACGAAGGGGCAAGATGAAAATCGAAATGGCAGAGGCGGGAATAACTGAATAATGACTGTGAGCGTGTAAGAATAGGAAAAAGATTTAATATGATTGAATTAGGAGAGACAGTCATAATGATGAATGTCGGAATAGCGTGGGGGTGCAATTATTGGATTGCTTCTTCTTCACCTTGGGACCCGTCGTTTTCATTCTCTTACTTCAGATTCCCGCCGTACTCTAATTCTTGCCGGATTTCTCGTTCCCCTGTCCCCACCAACTACAAATGTTGTCCCCTCTCTCTCTGCCGCACTCCCCACTGTAAATTATTCCCACTGTTATTTTTTTAAAATTGTTTGAAAACAATAGGGGAGGTATGGATGAGTTTCCAAGTCCAATTTCCAATTTCTAGTATTGTAAAATGAATTTTTAAATTTTATTGGTTTTGTGTGAGAATTGAGAATATGTTTGGTTTGTTGTCTGAATTTCTGTTTAGAAATGAAAATATGTTTGATTATAGTATTTTTGACATAGATTTGCGTGATTGTAGTGTATTTTCATATAGATTTGCGTAATTGTGGTGAAAACTTGTTTGATTATATTTTCAAAATAATATTTCCATAAAAAATGAAAATTGAAAATGATTTTATTTCTATTGATATTTCTTAAACAAACATAAATTCATTTTCTGGAATAGTTAAAAATTGGAAATTTGCATTTGAAAACAATTCCATACATACCCATAATACTGTGCCAGAATGCATATTTAGTAGTATATTTTTTTTTTCAAAAAAACGTTGTTGAGAATAAATATATACACTATCACAAAATATATTATTTTTCTTAGCAAATAATAGTAAATTATAACAAATAGAAACAAACAAAAAGTTTTTCTCTCTAACCATTTTTTCTCCCCCTTCTTTCTAACCCCCCAAAAAAACCCTAGCATTTTTCCCCATCCCTCTCCCATTCAGTAGCCCTCCTCCCTCTCCCCTCTCTCCTTCCTCCTCCTCCCCTTTCATGTTTTCTATTGGAGGGATACCAAATGACGGATCCAGGCGTATGAAGGTGGCGGAATTTTTGGTCCGGGCGCGCGGGTCGGAGCTTCACGGAGGTGTCTCAAACGGAGAAGACGATGGGTACTGCGTGCAGAGATTTGGGAGAGGAGAGGCCATTTTTGTTTTTTTCTCTAGTTTTGTTAGTAAAGTTGTTGTTTTCTTTTTTTTGTGTGTGTGCTTTTCTTTTTCTCGGTTGATTTGCGAAACTCGTAGGTGTATCGGTTTTTACATCTGCGGAAGATGTAGTGGTTGCTCGTGCCCGATTTTAGTTTTTTTACGGTGTGTTACGAGTCTCCTTTGGGAGCGGCTGAAGTCTCCCGACGTGGAGTGGTTAGATTGGAGTGAGTAGTTTTTTAGTCCATGTGAATCTGAACTGGTTTTACCAATTCCCGCTTGGCTCTTAGTTAGTCTTGTCGGCTCTTGCTTATTGGCTACGATTGTAGTTGTAATTTTAGTTTTTGAGTTGTTATAATAAAATTCTATCGTTCGACAAAAAAAAAAAAAACAAACAAAAAGCATTCCCCAACATCAACAGAGTAGGGTCATGGATAGCTAGAGCTGCTTAGGTCGGGTCGGCCATCCTGATCCATCGGGCCATCGCAAAAAATCAGATAGGATCTGGTCGATATGAAAATCGCTCGAGCCATAATTTCCCATGGTCCAACCAGGACCCATTTTATGCCTAAATCATATCGGGATAATAGATTTTGGGCCTCTTAGGTTGGGTCAAAGTACGTAGGTCGGACCCTTTCGGGACTATATAAATGTAGCCCAATTGGACATATCCTAGTGTTAGGTATCTATCTGTCTCAGATTGTACAAATCGAGCACAAAAATCTGGACTAATAGTATATCTATTATACAAACCAGTACTCTAAGACACAAAAAATGAAATTACAACTGAACAAATACAGGTAAAATCAAAGTATATGGGATAAAACCCTAAAATGGACGGGCCTGATGACAAGTTCAAGACACACGGGCAATATACTCGGGTCAGGCAGATCCAGATCAAGAATAGGGTTGGTTGCTTTTGGGCTTTGTCTCAATGGTGCCTGGACAAATATGAAATGGTCAATCTGGTGGGCCATATTCTAACATTCTCCACCTCGCACATTCCGATTCTGTTTCACACACTTCGGAACATACACACATAATCAATCATAGCATCATTAATAATAGCATCGTGAGGTAAAGTAATAACATGAGACATGTTAGAAGGCTCCACCTCACTTGGAATATCAATATTTTCAGAAGTAGTTTGAGGGGGAGGAAGATTCAAACATGGAAACTCATGTTCATTAAACACCACATCCCTACTAATCACAGTTTTAAAACCAGGTTCCCCCTTATACCATAATCTGAAACCTTTTACACCTTCATGATACCCTAAGTAAACACATTTTAAAGATCTAGGTTCAATTTATCATGTTTTTGGTGTACAAAGGCCGAGCATCCAAAAACTTTTACGTTTGAAAAATCAATTTCTTTCCGTCCAAACTTCCTCAGGGTATTTTCCATCAAAGGATGAAGGTGACCTATTTATCAAATAGGTTGTAAACAATGTAATAATTTCACCCTTGAGAACTTCTTGGAAAGACCTGAGGTAGCCAACATGCTCCTCACCCTTTCCAGGAGAGTTTTATTCATCCTCTCAAAGAACCCCATTTTCTTTGAGGGAGTAAGGCACGTGTTTGTGCCTTTTAATACCAAATTCATCACATAGATTGTCCATCATTTGATTACAAAATCCAGGCCGTTGTCGATTCTTAAAACCTTAATCCTTTTGCAGTTTGATTTTCAATGAGAGTTTTCCAGGTTTTGAACTTATAAAAACATCGGACTTATTTTTCATTAAAAACACAAACACTTTTCTCTCGGAATAATCATTAATGATGGACATGAAGTATTTATTACCACCATGTGTAGGCACAAAATAAATACCCCAAACATCATCATGCAAGTATTCAAGTATATCACAACTAAATTTTTGGTTGTTTTGGTTGAAGGGGAAGGGAATTTCACTTTTTGTTGTTTACCATACACACATGAATTCTGAAAGATAAAGTGTTCAACTTGTCTTTAACATAACAACTTTTATTACGCAAAATTCAAGACCATTAGCACTAATATGACCTGGCCTTTTATGCCATAAATCGGTCATATCATTCGCAGTGAGTTCACAAGTTTATTAGCAAAAATAAGCACATAGGATTCATGTTTAGCATGCAAAACATACAAATTTCTGGTTTTGGTTGCCTTAGCAACAATCATTGAACCTCAAGAATTTTCATCACACCATTCCCCATTTCCCTTCAAGCCCACTGATTCAGCGAACCATTGGAAAATCAGGTTGTTACTAAGATCAAGAACATGTCTCACATTTTTCGAGTTAAAACACACGGCCCAATATCATTAGATATATGTTTTTATCATGATTTTGATGATTTTGTTCAAATGAGTTTTAAACCAAAACAATGTCCCTAAATGTTGTCTAAATACTTCCGATCGATTTAAAATGTTTTTACTCTCTTTTTAGAGTATTTTTTTGGAGTTTATTTTGAAAAAAATTGGACAACACATTTGTTTCAGTTTCGGCGGAGGTCGCCCTATAGGGCAACCGTACTGAGTTGAGTTTTGAAAGAGAAAATGGGATGTAGAAAAAATGAGGAGCGGCCGGCACTGGAGTCCTCTTTTGGTTTAGTCTTCTCTGCATTTCGTTTTTTATCACCCCTAACCGGTCAACATCAAGGGCGACCGGTCGAACCTCTTCGACCGGTCCCCCCGTGTAAAAATCACGAAATTCAATTTCAAACTTATCTTTGCGACCGGTCACTTTTTATCAAAGCAAACTATCCGTTGCATTTTGAATGACTTTTCCCTATTTTGTAGGATTGATTTCTAATATCTATATTGATGATTTTAAATGGTTTCTTTTTAAAGCAAATCACTCCCTGAGGAGGAGCCTATGTCCTGAAATCAAAGCCAAGACCTCTCCTATAAATAGAGGCCATTCAAGCAACAAGATACAACACTCTACACAAGAAAAGAGCAAACACTTTAATATATCTTGTTGTATTAGCCTTTAAGCACTTTCACTTGCATACATTTGAGGTCTAAGGCTTTCAATTCTTGATTACACTTGTACTCATATTGTATCATTCATCATTGAGTTGTAATCTTGATTTTTGGTCATCATTTAACACAAGACATCCTTGTGAGTACTCTTGTGGTAAGAATACACTTGGGTGGTCTAGGTGATAGGTGTTTAAGGTTGTGGTAATCTTCAAAGGTGTTGTAAGAGGTTGTGGTAATCTTGGTGGTGTAAGAGGGTTGTGGTAATCCTCAAGGTCAAAAGAGGGTTGTGGTAATCCTCAAGGTGTTGTATTATTAATTTTGGTAATTAATAAAATCTTTTTTTCCTTTTTGAAATCCATCCCGGATATACGTAGATGATTAGGCCCTAGGTGGGTTGAACCTCTTTAAATCGAAGTGTGCTATTTATTTTTGCACTTAAAGCATTTCGTATTTGCTTGATTTTTTGAAAAAAAGGGCAAAATCAAAACCGAGATAATCTATTCACCCCTCTAGATTTTCGTAGCCACTGGACTTACAAGTGGTATGAGCCAAACTCTTTGGCTAGCTCGTTAAGTAAAGAGGAAAGATCCATAGCTACAAATGATACTTATCTCACCACCTAGGCGCATCCACCAACAAGCCACCACTATTCGACGCCAACAACTACGCATTTTGGAAAGACCGTATGGAGTGCTTCCCACGAAAGTGCGGGTTCGACATTTGGAATGTGGTCATTGAAGAATTTGATCAACCAACAAAGAAATCGGAGGATGGCACCTCGGCTCCTAAACCTTTCAAGGAGTTCGATTAAAACGACAAAAAAACTTTTCTCTAAACGGTAAGCGCCTTAAATATTTTGCATTGTTCTTACCGCCACCGAGTACAATCGCATAAGAGGCATAAGATCGGCACATGAGGTTTGGGAAAAATTGGAGACAATCTATGAAGGGACGAAGGTCAAGCAAGCAGAGAAAGACCATGCTTGTTAAAGACTTTGAAAACTTTAACATGCGTGATGGTGAACGTATCTCAAGATGGTGGAAAGGTTTGACAATATTGTCAATCCTCTTATGGCCCTCGGTAAAATCATCTCCGAAGAAGACAAGGTGACTAAGGTATTGAATGCTTTTCCCTCATGGTCCGAAAAAGCCGCGGCAATCACGGAGGCACAAAATCTTGAGACACTCAAGTTTGACGATCTTATTGAAACCTCCTCATCTGCGTGAAGTCTATCTCAAGGAGAGGAAAAATTCCAAACCATCCATAAATCAATCGGGTATGCAAATTATTCCTAAAGGTTTTGCTTCTTCTTCTAATAATGCATACTACGATAATGATGATGATGATGAGAGGGCCGCACTTGTTCGAAAATTTGCAAAATTTGTGAATAAAAATAAAGCAAGAAAACCAAGAGATAATGCTTACTTTAAATGCGGAAAACTAGGGCACTTCATTGTCGATTGCCCAAAACTCGATGAAGAGGAACAAAGAAAAAGAAGCCTTGCGAAAAAAAAGAAGGCTCTAAATCACGGAGGTCAAAACGGGATGAACTACTCGGAAACAACCGACGAAGCGAGGAAGGAGAGACCGAACATGGTCTCATGGCATAAAGCGATGAAAATAATGGTGCGCTCTAATTCTTTCTACTTCATCCATAGTTGATGATTTGCAATGTGATTTTGATGAATTGCAAATTGAGTTTCAAAATTTAATTGTTAAATACAAAAATTTGAAAAAGGAGCATAAAGAGCTTAAGGTTGAAAATGAAAAATTATTTACCTCTTACGAATCACTTGACAAAGCTCATTCACTTACTCTTACTAGAGTTCACTCTCTTGAAACCTAAAAGGAATTGCTCACAAAAAGATATTGAATATTTGAAAAATGATGTGCATCGTTTCAACATAAGCACAAGATAAAGTCACAAAAATTTTAGATGCACAAAGAGGTGAGCATTCCAAATTGGGACTTGGTTATAAGCCATTTCAAAGTGTTTTTAAGAAAAATAACCAAGGTCCGCTTTTGTACGTCTTTAGTAGTTCTAATACTCCTACTTGTTTTTATTGTAGCAAAGTTGGACATTATGCTAATAATTGCAAATTGTGAAATAACTCTAGTTATGTTTGGAGACCCAAAGGTCTCAAGACTAACCCCCATGGACCCCAAAATTATAGGGTACCTAAAAGAAATTCTTTTGTAGGTAATAGGAGCTATAACAACAATGGAAGATTCAAATGGCTCGTGGATGCGGATGTTCACGCCATATGACTGGGAGGAGAGAACTTTTACCAACATCAAGCTCAAGAAGAGGGTATGGTCATGTTTGGCAATGGCGAAAGGAAAAATTCTTGGAAATGGAGAAATTGGTAACTCTTCTTTCTCTCTTAGTAATGTTCTATTAGTTGAAGGGCTTAAGTTTAATTTGATAAGTGTTAGCCAACTTTGTGATTCAAATTATGATGTTTCATTCATTAAAGAAAAATGCCTTATACTTAAAAATGGTGAAATTATTTGTGAAGCAAATAGAAAAGGCAATCTTTACAAAATTTGTACAAGTGATTTGGTTAGTCAAAATGTTTCTTGTTTAGTAAGCCAATAATGATTTAACTAGTTTATGGCATAGGAGACTTGGACATGTTGGATACAAGAATTTGAAAAACATTTACAAAAACCAACATGTGAAAGGACTACCCAAATTGAATTTTGAAAATCTTGACTTATGTGACACTTGTCAAAAGAACAAATTAGTTAAAAGTAGTTTTAAGCCCAAAATGAAATTTCCACAACTAAACCCCTACAATTGCTTCACCTTGATTTGTATGGGGATATTGGTACTGGGCAAGTCTAAGTGGAAAACATTACACTTTCGTTATTGTCGATGATTTTCTAGATATACTTGGGCTCTTTTTCTTACTAATAAAAGTGATGCCGTTAATGAGTTTGTTAAGTTGTGTAGACTTATTGAGAATGAAAAGGAATATATTATTAAGTCTTTCAATGCGATCGAGGTGGAGAATTTGATGGTGAATTTAGAGTCTTTTGTGAAACTAAGGGATATGCTCATAATTTTTCGGCTCCAAGGACTCCTCAACAAAATGAAGTAAGCGAAAGGAAAAATCGGACACTACAAGAGATGAGTCGGTCCATGCTCAATGAATTTTCACTTCCAAAATATTTTGGGCGAAGCCGTAAGAACCGCTTGAAAGTTATGTTATTAATCGACTTTATATTCATCCTAAAATGAATAAAACTCAATATGAGCTTTGGAAAGGTAGAACTCCAAATATTAGTTATTTCAAGAAATTTGGTTGTAAATGCTTTATTTTGAATACCAAGGATCAATTGGACAAACTTGATCTAAGGCCGATGAAGGGATATTTATGGGATATTCAACAAAAAGCAAAGCATATCGGGTTTACAATAAGATCGAGTGGGGTTGTTGAAGAATCCATCCATGTCAAATTCAATGAAGCCGGGTGTTGAAAAGAATACCCAATGATGAAAGTGATGAAGAGGATATTATTGAACCAACTGTTCAAGTTGATGATCAACCGTCTACATCAAATGATCAACCATCACTTCAAATGGTCCTCGAAGATAGAGGTGATACGCCGGATCTTCCATTTGCATTGAAATTTAAAGGAGATCACCCAAAAGAACTTATTATTGGTGATCCCCTTGACAAAGTGATGACCGGAGAAAATTTGCCCGTAAAAGCTCTTATTTCTCAAAAGGAGCCTAAAAATGCTAAGGAGGCTATTGAGGATGAGGATTGGTTCTTAGAGATCGCAAGAGGAGTTGAATCGATTTGAAAGAAATGATGTATGAGAATTGGTACCTTGTTCTCCATCTCAAACTATTATTGGTACAAAATGGGTATTAGGAACAAACTTGATAATCAAGGTAACATTGTCGAAAAAAAGGCAAGGTTAGTAGCTCAAGGTATTGTCGAGAAAGAAGGTATTGACTATGATGAAACTTTTGCATCCGAAAGACGTTTAGAAAGCGATTCGTATTTTACTTGCCTATTCTTGTTATAAAATTTCAAACTTTACCAAATGGATGTTAAATCCGCTTTCTTAAATGGTATTATTCAGAAGAAGTCTATGTAAAACAACCTCCAGGGGTTTGAAATTTTTCTAGGCCTAATGATGTTTATATACTTAAAAGGCCTTGTATGGTTTAAAGCAAGCATCTCGTGCATTGTATGATAGACTTAGCTCTTTTCTTTTTGCAAAATGGTTTTATAAGGGGTAAAGTTGATACAACTCTCTTTGTTTTTGAAAAAGGGCAAGATTGTTTACTTGTGCAAATTTATGTTGATGATATTATCTTTGGTGCTACTAATGATTCTTTGTGCAAGAAATTCTCTAAGTTGATGCGAGGTGAATTTGAGATGAGTATGATGGGGAGCTCAATTTCTTTCTTGGACTCGAAATTAAGCAATGCCAAGAAGGCATATACATTTCGCAATCAAAATATACAAAAAGAACTTTTTAAAAGTTCGGCATTGAAGAAGGAAGAACCGTTTCTACCCATGGCAACAAATGTCAAAATTGACAAAGATGAAAAATGCAAGTCCATGGATGAATCAAAGTATCGAGGTATGATTGGTAGTTTACTTTATTTAACCGCTAGTAGGCAGGACATTCTTCATGTCGTATGCTTATGTGCTCATTTTCAAAGCAATCCCAAAGAATCTCATATGAGTCATAGTTAAAAGGATTTTTCGATATTTGAAAGGCACTATTCAATATGGTTTATTCTATCCAAAGAATTAAAAATTTCTCTTAAAGGATATAGTGATTCGGATTATGCGGGAAATATCGATGATCGGAAAAGTACTTAGGATCATGTCAATTTTTAAGCGATTGTCTAGTTTCTTGGTTTTTAAAAAAGCAAAATTGTGTTTCATTTTTCGGCCCGAAGCGGATATATTTCGCTTGCTTTTTGTTGTACTCAACTTCTTTTGATGAAACAAACCTTAGCGAATTACAAATGTTAA
>CM071930.1:4359869-4587686 GCA_016081115.2 Rehmannia glutinosa | reverse complement strand
AACTATGCCTCGAATATCTCCATAGGTTGTTGCATGTGACTGTCCAGCCGTTGGTTAAGAGCAGCAAATCCCTTCTCCATGTTTTCAATTTCTGATTAGATAGTCTTGAAGGCTTTTCGAAAGTCTGCTGAGTCAGTTGACTGCTCGTCTGGCCATACAACATCAAAATGAAATCCAAACAACACTACTTGGAGATTATTTACAACTTCAACTTCTTCAGGGTGGATTTCCACGGTGTACTTAGCACTTTCAGCAGCGGACTCGGTCTCAAGAGGCACCTCAACTACAAAAGAAAAGTAGTATGAGAATAGATCATCTGGGATAAAATGAATTTCTTCCACTCTTCCTCCAAGAGCCTTTCCTTTTCCATTGATACTTGCTTCGACTCTATGTGTCTCGTTGTTTCAGCTTCATCGACAGTCGCAACTATATTAACATTCGGAGCTGACTGGTCACCAACTGTCTTAACAGCTTCATTAGACTCAGTTGTTGTTTCCTATTGAGTAACTGGTGCCTCAGTTTCCTCAACAGTGTCATGGGATGGCGACGGCACCACAGAGGGTGGGCCATCAACCAAAACAAATTTCGTGAGAGCAACTTTCTCGTTTGCCTTCCTCATTTTTGCGACAAACCACCTCAATTTCTGCCCTCAACTGGTTTTTCTTTATGAGCGAACTCAGCTTCATCTTCTATATCAAGAAATTATACAGAGATATTTCATTTCCTCAGAGTCATGTATCATACTTATTTCTTCCATTTCAGTTGACTCTGGGGGAGAAGCTGACATTTGTCTTTCTTCTTCTACCACTTTAACCAAGGAAGTCTCAACCTCATTTGGGCCTTCATTACCCTCAACAATAGTCTCAACTGCTATGGGGCCTTCTACATTCCTTTTTACAGTCTCAGCTACAACAGGATCTTGGACATTACCTATAGTAGATGAAGCTGCTTTGGGGTCTTCATTGACATCCTTCGAGGTCTCAACCTCTTGGATTATTAGTGTCTATCTTGTAGTGCGTGAGAGTTACTTGTGCTTGTTTGTGTTTGTGTGTTTCAGTTGTTTGGTCTCCCTATGGGAGTGATTTGGTCCCCCTTTAGAGGTGTGACTTTATCTTCTTAAGTAGAAGTGTTTATTGATGGCTCAAAAGCTACCTTTAAAACCGTAGGCAAGTGCACCTATCGTTTTATAGTATAGATTATTGAGTACCGAGTGTCATTCCCACGAGGATTGTAAGTACTAATAATTACCGTCTTTTTGTTATTTAATCTAACAATTTTCAGAGTTTTTGTTTGATGAAAAAGGAAAACAAATTATAAATTGTAAAAATGAAGGAAGATTTGTAAAATAAGAAATCAAGAGATAGAAATGTGTTTGAATGTAAATCCCTCTAGAATGTTTTTGTGATTTGACAAGTTAAAAATACAACCATAAGCCCTTAAGCAAAAACCAACCTCTTTTAATAAAATCTCATGTCTTGTGACCGTAGAAATTCCCAATTTAAGTTAAACCCTTTCTCAAGCGAAAAACTTCTAATCTCAAGTTGATTAACTGAAATCTCTTTCTAGTTAAAACCCCCAAGACAAAGATTATAACGATTTGTGAATTCCCATATTAGGTTTGACCTAATCTAGAAGATTTATGTCGTCCTATATCTAGGATTGCATGCAACTCTTTTCACTTATATATGTTCTATTTCACCATGAATCTCTCGATTTCCCGGATGAAAAATAAACTTCAAATCAATATTGCGCATATATCAATTCGAATGAACGAAGCATAATATAAGTGAATCACACAAAATATGAAGATTTTATTAAAAACATACACACCTTAATCACAAATCCATTCTAGAGTTCATTACATTCAAACACTAGAGTTTAGCTACACATGATTTTGACCAAAGAATAAATTACACAAGAAGATTTAAGTATTGTAGACATGGTGTACTTATCTTTCTCAAAATCTCAATTGACTTCTTTCTTGATTGATGATGTTGCTCCAAGCCTTCTTCTCTCCAATATTGCCCAAGCTTTCTCCTCCAAGACCCCCGATCTCAATTCTACTTAATGAAATGAATACAATGAATATTTCATGAGTATCTAATGAATGCCTCTCTCAACTTCAACCGCTTGGCTTTTATAGGCAACCAATACATTGATAAGATTTATTTTATTAAACAATCACCCCTATTTTCCTTGTTGGTTGGTGAATTCTTGTATTCAAGTGATGAGGAGGGGACATGGAGACATGTTTTAGCAAAATAGGGAGTTAAAAGTGTACAAAAGTGGCCAAAATGGATTGGTTGGTGAGTTTTCCCCAAATTCCGCAAAGAAAAGTGACAGAGAAAGTGGCCCCGACACGGCCATGTTGAGGCGTAGACGGCCAGGCCGTCTTTGCACAAAAAATCAAAATAGGCCTGACATGGCAGTGTTGTCCAACACGGCCAGTAGTGTTGTTTCGACACTGGCCGTGTTTGTCACGACACGCCAGGCCGTGTTCGGCTGTTTTCTGCAAAAATTTCGAGTTTTTAGCTCCGTGCGGAACACGGCCGTGTTGCCCGACACCCCCTGCCCGTGTTGGACCAAAAAGGCCCCGAAATGACGTGTTTGGCTTGGAATTTCGAGCGTTTTTGCATCCTTAAACTCCCCGGTATGTTTTGACATGGATCCATGGTCCGAAATTCACCGAAATTAGCCCCAAATGGTCAATCTACATCAATAAAAGCACATCGGAGTAATATGAACTATATACAATCAAAAATTTACAAAACTACCAATAAAATAACTCGAATTCTACTCAAATATACACATAAAACGTGCATAAAAAGACCTTTATCAAACCATCTCCAACTTTGAACTTTGCTTGTCCTCAAGCAAAACATTATATCAAAAAGATGGATTCAATAAATCACAACATACAAAGATGATTTTTTTTTTTCAACATATTGAACATAAGTAGTCAAATTCTTGGCATTCTCAACCCGAATTAACCATTAAGTAAAAACATAGTTTTGTAAAACGATCATTGATCGAAAAGAAAGACTGTAATATCGACAGGCATTATTCAGACTTGAAATCATCACTCCACAAATACTGATAGTTATGAACAACTTCAATTCAATAACGCCATGAAAATACAAGAATTCAATAGATCATTGTAGTTAGCTTACTAGTCATATAACCAAGCTTCTTGAACTTTATTGGAATGAGAAGTCAAGGAGTATTCATTCTCCTCTTTTTTTTTCGTTTTTTAGGACCTTTGAAGCATGCTTCCACTAGGTTTAAATTTTGAATTTGTTCAAACCTCCTGGTGGTTTCCCATACTCATATTTGTGTCGCCGTTTTACGTAAAGGCAAACATGGGGCTCATGAATGCTCCTAGTTACTAAGCAACAACAAATAGAGGAGTATAACCTCGATTGGTCCATTTTTTTCATTTTTCGCTTTCTCTTTTTTTTTTTTTAAGCTTGGTTTAACAACTAGTTAACCACTACTAAATCACGAGTTCTCGGGCGTTCATAGCGCTAGGTATCGTCGTATATGCATTAACACATCAAGTATTTATAGTGTTAGAAATCTCATCAAAATTTTGCCTGCATCCACGTCAATCTATCATAGACAATCAATTGCTTCACCTTGAAAACACAAATTAACAAGTTAATGTAGGTATAATTGGGCCAAGTTATTGACTAGCAACATTCAATTTGTTAAATAAAAAAAATAAGAAACACATTTCTCACAAAAAGCAAACAAGCATTAGAAAATGTTATTGTACCCACTTCAACTTTTAAAATTTACATTGTCCTCAATGTGAAACAAAGAAATGGACAAACACACACCAAACACTCAAAAAGCAAAGAAATTAGAATGATATAAAAGAGGTGGAAAAAGAAAAATACGACCTTACTACAATAGTGGAATCGGTGTTGAGCGACCATTGGGTTGTTTTGGTACGGGACCTTCAATGACATCTTCATACCTAATCAAAGTTAAGCAACGCACAACTCGAATATCGTGAAATCTCAAATATTCCCAATTAGGACAAGCAAGAAGATGTTCAAGAGTTATTTTTTTTTTTTTATGATTTGAAAATGACTCTAAGGACTTGTGATTATTTTGAAAGAAAATAAAAAAAATAAAAATAAATGAAAACAATTGCACACAAACATCGGGTTGCCTCCGGGTAAGCGTTTCTTTAACGTCGTATAGCCGGACCATTTCACCTAAATGTGAAGATTTAATCGCGAGCCTTGAACTTATGAAAAATTTATCTCTTTGAACAACATCATCACCCGTATCGATTTTTCGAACAATTGACCTTCATGGTCTGTTTTTACGCATGTTATTCTCAAAATGGGATTCATCTGTGGAAACTTTTGCACATTGAACATCACATACTTTCAAGGATTTTTTAGAAGACATATCAATCAAAGAATCATTTATCCTTGTCTCAATCAAGTTTATAGGAAAACAAGTATCATTTATAGGATTTCTCAAAGGAATTTTAAAGATAACTTGTTCACCCCTACTCTCAAAGTAAGCTTTCCATCATGCACATCAATGAGAGATTTAGCGGTAGCCAAAAATGGACGTCCTAGAATTAAGGGAACTTATATTATCATGCATGTCAAGAATAACGAAATCGATTTTGAAACACGAATTTATCAATCTTGACTAACACATCATGAATAATACCTCTAGGATGTTTAATCGATTTATCGGCTAATTGAATGTCCATCCTAATAGGTTTAAGTTCACCTAATCCCGCATGCTTAAATGTTTCATAAGACATCACATTGATACTAGCTCCCAAGTCGGCTAGTGCCCTATCAACAGGTAAACCATCAATTGTGCAAGGAATAATAAAGCTTCCGGATCATTAAATTTTTGTGGTAGTTCATTGGAAGGACATTTATCATTCAATTGCACATTTGATAATTTGTTAAGCTTATTTTCACTAGGAATGATGTCATTAAGATCCCTAACATGCTTTGAAGGAGGGTCAACAAATGGAATATTAGTATGTAATTGCTTGAATGACTCAAGGTACTTACCAAATTTGTCCTCCTTTCTATCTTCTTGATTAAACTCCGGTAAGGATCTTGGGCTTGTATTCGACGACCACCTTTTTCATGGGATTTTCTTCGGTAATACGTCGTCCCTCCACATATTTCGCATGGTGGTGTTGGCATAATCATGATCATATGGAAAACCGATGGTGATTGCCTTTACGTGCTCCCTTGGGTTTGGCTCGGTGTTACCCAAAAACTTCCTTGTGGCCTTTCGAAATCATCTTCGTGTCCGCCTATTTGGTTTTCCGGATTATGGATAGATGCCTCTTGATTTCTCAAGGATGTTTCCACCGCTTGGAATTGGGTATCTGTTGATTGCACAAACTTTGTTATAAGATCTTCTAAGTTAGGTTTACCTTGATTTGGTGAGATCCGGAGACGTGTGTAGATCGATTAGGATTAGGTCGTGGTTGGCCTTGATTTCCCCAACCAAAATTAGGATGTTGTCGCCACCCAGGATTATATGTGTTCTTTGTAAGGATTACTTGGGTAATTTCGCCTTGATTCCCAACGTAATTAGCATGTTCGGCGTGAGGTATTGTGTGTGGGCGATCTTGATGATTATGCAATCCGCCGCAAGTTTCACAAGATAAAACGTGCGGTGGTGGTGGTTTAGGAGCCGCTAGATCGTCGATCTTTTGGGTCAAAGCCGACTGTCACGGCAGCTAGTGTAACCACTCGATCTGCATTATAAACACCAACCGACTGTTATTTTTACCTCGTATGGATTGCCATTGGTAGCCATTCATGGCCATTCCTCAATCAAATCCTGGAGCGGCTTCCGGCGTTTTGTTATTAAGAGTTCCCCCGCCAGATCGATCATTTGTCTTGTTGCGAAAAGTAGCCCATTATAAAATGTTTGGACTTGCATCCAAATAGGTAGGCCATGGTGTGGGCATTTCCGCAACAATTCTTTGAATCTCTCCCAAGTGTCGTCATAAGGTCTCGTCATCTTCTTGAGTGAATGAAGAGATTTCATTCCTCAATCGTGCGCTTTTGGCGGTGGAAAATATTTCAAAAGGAACTTTTCGGCCATGATGTTCCACGTTGTAATCGTTCCCTTTGGCAAAGTATTTAGCCATTGTTTAGCCCGGCCCCAAGAGTAAATGGGAATAGGCGTAAACGGATGGCATCATCGAGACCCCATTTATTTTGAATGTATCGCAAATTTCAAGGAAATTCGCGATATGATTATTTGGATCTTCGTCCGGTAGGCGTCGAATTGAACAAATTGTTGCACCATTTGAATGACATTCGGTTTGATTTCAAATTATTGGTCAAAATGGGCCTTACGATACTTTTTAGCGATGTGCCGTCCATGACGGCTTGGCGTGTCATACATGGTTCTTTGTTGTTCATCCGCCATATCGGGATCCTTGCTTTCGTTAGTATCCTCCTCGTGGTCTGTACTAATACTTTCCTCTGTGTTGCTACCGGCGGTCTCGCGCTTCCAAATTCGGCGACGAGTAGGCATGCACTGTAGTAAACAAGGAGGATAAGTATAATCCAAGACTTACAAAGATAGATACCTAGAAAGACAATTGATGAAAAAAAAATGATTAAATTAACAAAAATAAGGTGTTCTTAATATTACAATCCCCGGCAACGGCGCCAAAAACTTGATGGCTCAAAAGCTACCTTTAAAATCGTAGGCAAGTGCACCTATCGTTTTATAGTATAGATTATTGAGTACCGAGTGTCATTCCCACGAGGATTGTAAGTACTAATAATTACCGTCTTTTTGTTATTTAATCTAACAATTTTCAGAGTTTTTGTTTGATGAAAAAGGAAAACAAATTATAAATTGTAAAAATGAAGGAAGATTTGTAAAATAAGAAATCAAGAGATAGAAATGTGTTTGAATGTAAATCCCTCTAGAATGTTTTTGTGATTTGACAAGTTAAAAATACAACCATAAGCCCTTAAGCAAAAAACCAACCTCTTTTAATAAAATCTCATGTCTTGTGGACCGTAGAAATTCCCAATTTAAGTTAAACCCTTTCTCAAGGCGAAAAACTTCTAATCTCAAGTTGATTAACTGAAATCTCTTTCTAGTTAAAACCCCCAAGACATCATTATAACGATTTGTGAATTCCCATATTAGGTTTGACCCTAATCCAGAAGATTTATGTCGTCCTATATCTAGGATTGCATGCAACTCTTTTCACTTATATATGTTCTATTTCACCATGAATCTCTCGATTTCCGGATGAAAAATAAACTTCAAATCAATATTGCGCATATATCAATTTGATGAACGAAGCATAATATAAGTGAATCACACAAAATATGAAGATTTTATTAAAAACATACACACCTTAATCACAAATCCATTCTAGAGTTCATTACATTCAAACACTAGGAGTTTAGCTACACATGATTTTGACCAAAGAATAAATTACACAAGAAGATTTAAGTATTGTAGACATGGTGTACTTATCTTTCTCAAAATCTCAATTGACTTCTTTCTTGATTGATGATGTTGCTCCAAGCCTTCTTCTCCAATATTGCCCCAAGCTTTCTCCTCCAAGACCCCTTGATCCCAATTCTACTTAATGAAATGAATACAATGAATATTTCATGAGTATCTAATGAATGCCTCTCTCAACTTCAACCCTTGGCTTTTATAGGCAACCAATACATTGATAGTACTCTATTTTATTAAACAATCACCCCTATTTTCCTTGTTGGTTGGTGAATTCTTGTATTCAAGTGATGAGGGAGGGGACATGGAGACATGTTTTAGCAAAATAGGGAGTTAAAAGTGTACAAAAGTGGCCAAAATGGATTGGTTGGTGAGTTTTCCCCAAATTCCGCAAAGAAAAGTGATGCAGTGGCCCCCCGACACGGCCATGTTGAAAGCGGCCAGACGCCGGCCGTCTTTGCAAAAAAAAATCAAAATAGGCCGACATGGCGTGTTGTCCAACACGGCCAGGCGTGTTATCCAACACGGCCAGGCCGTGTTGTCTGACACTGGCCGTGAAGTGTTATGCGACCCGGCCAGGCGTGTTCGTTTTTTTACGCAAAAATTTCGAGTTTTTAGCTCCGTGAACACGGCCGTGTTGCCCGACACCCGCCCCGTGTTGGACCAAAAAGGCCCCGAAATGACGTGTTTGGCTTGGAATTTCGAGCGTTTTGCATCCTTAAACTCCCCGGTATGTTTTGACATGGATCCATGGTCCGAAATTCACCGAAATTAGCCCCAAATGGTCAATCTACATCAATAAAAGCACATCGAGTAATATGAACTATATACAATCAAAAATTTACAAAACTACCAATAAAATAACTCGAATTCTACTCAAATATACACATAAAACGTGCATAAAAAGACCCTTATCAAACCATCTCCAACTTTGAACTTTGCTTGTCCTCAAGCAAAACATTATATCAAAAAGATGGATTCATAAATCACAACATACAAAGATGATTTTTTTTCAACATATTGAACATAAGTAGTCAAATTCTTGGCCTTCTCAACCCGAATTAACCATTAAGTAAAAACATAGTTTTGTAAAACGATCGATCACAAGAAAGACAGATATCGACAGCATTATTCGACTTGAAATCATCACTCCACAAATCTTGATAGTTATGAACAACTTCAATTCAATAACGCCATGAAAATACAAGAATTCAATAGATCATTGTAGTTAGCTTACTAGTCATATAACCAAGCTTCTTGAACTTTATTGGAATGAGAAGTCAAGGAGTATTCATTCTCCTCTTTTTTTTTTTTTTTAGGACCTTCAAGCATGCTTCCACTAGGTTTAAATTTTGAATTTCTGTTCAAACCTCCTGAGGTGGTTTCCCATACTCATATTTGTGTCGCCGTTTTAAAAAGGCAAACATGGGGCTCATGAATGCTCCTAGTTACTAAGCAACAACAAATAGAGGAGTATAACCTCGATTGGTCCATTTTTTTTTCATTTTTCGCTTTCTCTTTTTTTTTTTCGCAAGCTTGGTTTAACAACTAGTTAACCACTACTAAATCACGAGTTCTCAGACGTTCATAGCGCTAGGTATCGTCGTATATGCATTAACACATCAAGTATTTATAGTGTTAGAAATCTCATCAAAATTTTGCCTGCATCCACGTCAATCTATCATAGACAATCAATTGCTTCACCTTGAAAACACAAATTAACAAGTTAATGTAGGTATAATTGGGCCAAGTTATTGACTAGCAACATTCAATTTGTTAAATAAAAAAAATAAGAAACACATTTCTCACAAACAAGCAAACAAGCATTCCGAAAATGTTATTGTACCCACCTCCAACTTTTAAAATTTACATTGTCCTCAATGTGAAACAAAGAAATGGACAAACACACACCAAACACTCAAAAAGCAAAGAAATTAGAATGATATAAAAGAGGTGGAAAAAGAAAAATACGACCTTACTACAATAGTGGAATCGGTGTTGAGCGACCATTGGGTTGTTTTGGTACGGGACCTTCAATGACATCTTCATACCTAATCAAAGTTAAGCAACGCACAACTCGAATATCGTGAAATCTCAAATATTCCCAATTAGGACAAGCAAGAAGATGTTCAAGAGTTATTTTTTTTTTTTATGATTTGAAAATGACTCTAAGGACTTGTGATTATTTTGAAAGAAAATAAAAAAATAAAAATAAATGAAAACAATTGCACACAAACATCGGGTTACCTCCCGGGTAGCGCTTCTTTAACGTCGTATAGCTGGACCATTTCACCTAAATGTGAAGATTTAATCGGGCGGAGCCTTGAACTTATGAAAAAATTTATCTCTTTGAACAACATCATCACCCGTATCGATTTTCGAACAATTGACCTTCATGGTCCTGTTTTTCTGCATGTTATTCTCAAAATGGGATTCATCTGTGGAAACTTTTGCACATTGAACATCACATACTTTCAAGGATTTTTTAGAAGACATATCAATCAAAGAATCATTTATCCTTGTCTCAATCAGTTTATAGGAAAACAAGTATCATTTATAGGATTTCTCAAAGGAATTTTAAAGATAACTTGTTCACCCCTACTCTCAAAGTAAGCTTTCCATCATGCACATCAATGAGAGATTTAGCGGTAGCCAAAAATGGACGCCCTAGAATTAAGGGAACTTCTATATTATCATGCATGTCAAGAATAACGAAATCGATTTGAAACACGAATTTATCAATCTTGACTAACACATCATGAATAATACCTCTAGGATGTTTAATCGATTTATCGGCTAATTGAATGTCCATCCTAATAGTTTAAGTTCACCTAATCCCGTGCTTAAATGTTTCATAAGACATCACATTGATACTAGCTCCCAAGTCGGCTAGTGCCTCTCATCAACAGTAAACCATCAATTGTGCAAGGAATAATAAAGCTTCCTGGATCATTAAATTTTTGTGGTAGTTCATTGGAAGGACATTTATCATTCAATTGCACATTTGATAATTTGTTAAGCTTATTTTCACTAGGAATGATGTCATTAAGATCCCTAACATGCTTTGAAGGAGGGTCAACAAATGGAATATTAGTATGTAATTGCTTGAATGACTCAAGTACTTACCAAATTTGTCCTCCTTTCTATCTTCTTAAACTCCGTAAGGATCTTGGGCTTGTATTCGACGACCACCTTTTCATGGGATTTTCTTCGTATGCAACCCTCCACATATTTCTCGCATGGTGGTGTTGGCATAATCATGATCATATGGAAAATCGATGGTGATTGCCTTTACGTGCTCCCTTCGGCTCGGTGTTACCCTAGAAACTTCCTTGTGGCCTTTCGAAATCGTCTTCGTAATCGGCCTATTTGGTTTTCCAGATTATGGATAGATGCCTCTTGATTTCTCAAGGATGTTTCCACCGCTTGGAATTGGGTATCTGTTGATTGCACAAACTTTGTTATAAGATCTTCTAAGTTAGGTTTACCTTGATTTGGCTGAGATCCGGAGACGTGTGTAGATCGATTAGGATTAGGTCGTGGTTGGCCTTGATTTCCCCAACCAAAATTAGGATGTTGTCGCCACCCAGGATTATATGTGTTCTTTGTAAGGATTACTTGGGTAATTTCGCCTTGATTCCCAACGTAATTAGCATGTTCAGCGTGAGGTATTGTGTGTGGGCGGTCTTGATGATTATGCAATCCGCCGCAAGTTTCACAAGATAAAACGTGCGGTGGTGGTGGTTTAGGAGCTGCTAGATCGTCGATCTTTTGGTCAAAGCTTCGACTGTAAAAACTAGTGTAACCACCGCTGATCTGCATTATAAACACCAATCGACTGTTATTGTTACCTCGTATGGATTGCCATTGGTAGCCATTCATGGCCATTCCTCAATCAAATCCTGAGCGGCTTCCTGCGTTTTGTTATTAAGAGTTCCCCGCCGCCGCATCGATCATTTGTCTTGTTGCGAAAGTAGCCCATTATAAAATGTTTGGACTTGCATCCAAATAGGCGGGCCATGGTGTGGGCATTTCCGCAACAATTCTTTGAATCTCTCCCAAGTGTCGTCATGGTCTCGTCATCTTCTTGAGTGAATGAAGAGATTTCATTCCTCAATCGTGCGATTTTGGCGGTGGAAAATATTTCAAAAGGAACTGATGTTCCCACGATTACGTTGTAATCGTTCCCTTTGGCAAAGTATTTAGCCATTGTTTAGCCCGCCCCAAGAGTAAATGGGAATAGGCGTAAACGGATGGCATCATCGAGACCCCATTTATTTTGAATGTATCGCAAATTTCAAGGAAATTCGCGATATGATTATTTGGATCTTCGTCCGGTAGAGTCAGAATTGAACAAATTGTTGCACCATTTGAATGACATTCGGTTTGATTTGAAATTATTGGGCCGCAAATGGGCCTTACGATCTAGACGATGTGCCGTCCATAGACGGCTTAGCGTGTCATACATGGTTCTTTGTTGTTCATCCGCCATATCGGGATCCTTGCTTTCGTTAGTATCCTCCTCGTGGTCTGTACTAATACTTTCCTCTCGTGTTGCTTCACCGGCGGTCTCGCGTTCCAAATTCGGCGACGAGTAGGCATGCACGTAGTAAACAAGGAGGATAAGTATAATCCAAGACTTACAAAGATAGATACCTAGAAAGACAATTGATGAAAATAAAAAAATGATTAAATTAACAAAAATAAGGTGTTCTTAATATTACAATCCCCGACAACGGCGCCAAAACTTGATGGCTCAAAAGCTACCTTTAAAACCGTAGCAAGTGCACCTATCGTTTTATAGTATAGATTATTGAGTCCGAGTGTCATTCCCACGAGGATTGTAAGTACTAATAATTACCGTCTTTTTGTTATTTAATCTAACAATTTTCGAGTTTTTGTTTGATGAAAAAGGAAAACAAATTATAAATTGTAAAAATGAAGGAAGATTTGTAAAATAAGAAATCAAGAGATAGAAATGTGTTTGAATGTAAATCCTCTAGAATGTTTTTGTGATTTGACAAGTTAAAAATACAACCATAAGCCCTTACAAAAAACCAACCTCTTTTAATAAAATCTCATGTCTTGTGGACCGTAGAAATTCCCAATTTAAGTTAAACCCTTTCTCAGGCGAAAAACTTCTAATCTCAAGTTGATTAATGAAATCTCTTTCTAGTTAAAACCCCCAAGACATCATTATAACGATTTGTGAATTCCCATATTAGGTTTGACCCTAATCTAGAAGATTTATGTCGCCCCATATCTAGATTGCATGCAACTCTTTTCACTTATATATGTTCTATTTCACCATGAATCTCTCGATTTCCCGGATGAAAAATAAACTTCAAATCAATATTGCGCATATATCAATTCGAATGAACGAAGCATAATATAAGTGAATCACACAAAATATGAAGATTTTATTAAAAACATACACACCTTAATCACAAATCCATTCTAGAGTTCATTACATTCAAACACTAGGAGTTTAGCTACACATGATTTTGACCAAAGAATAAATTACACAAGAAGATTTAAGTATTGTAGACATGGTGTACTTATCTTTCTCAAAATCTCAATTGACTTCTTTCTTGATTGATGATGTTGCTCCAAGCCTTCTTCTCCAATATTGCCCCAAGCTTTCTCCTCCAAGACCCTTGATCCCAATTCTACTTAATGAAATGAATACAATGAATATTTCATGAGTATCTAATGAATGCCTCTCTCAACTTCAACCCTTGGCTTTTATAGCAACCAATACATTGATAGATTTCTATTTTATTAAACAATCACCCCTATTTTCCTTGTTGGTTGGTGAATTCTTGTATTCAAGTGATGAGGAGGGGACATGGAGACATGTTTTAGCAAAATAGGGAGTTAAAAGTGTACAAAAGTGGCCAAATGGATTGGTTGGTGAGTTTTCCCAAATTCCGCAAAGAAAAGTGACAGAAAGTGGCCCCGACACGACCATGTTGGCAAGACGGCCCCAGGCCGTCGCACAAAAAATCGAAAATAGGCTCGACATGGCGTGTTGTCCAACACGGCCAGGTACAGTTATGACACGGCCAGGCCGTGTTCGGGTCAAGTTTTACGCAAAAATTTCGAGTTTTTAGCTCCCGTGAACACGGCCGTGTTGCCGGACACCCCCCCGTGTTGGACCAAAAAGGCCCCGAAATGACGTGTTTGGCTTGGAATTTCGAGCGTTTTGCATCCTTAAACTCCCGGTATGTTTTGACATGGATCCATGGTCCGAAATTCACCGAAATTAGCCCCAAATGGTCAATCTACATCAATAAAAGCACATCGGAGTAATATGAACTATATACAATCAAAAATTTACAAAACTACCAATAAAATAACTCGAATTCTACTCAAATATACACATAAAACGTGCATAAAAAGACCCTTATCATTTATATTTTTTTGGGTGTTATTTTACTCTTGTCAAATAGTGGGGTCCAACCCAATCCATTGCAAGCCGTGGCTAGGCGGGCCCGACCAACCAAAAGATAAAAAAAATTAATTTTTTCGTATATTATGTATTTTAATGATTCAACTAACAAATAATTTAACAATCAAATAATTAATTCAATAAATCAATTGATAAAGTCCACGAGGAATTCCAAAATACAAAGTTCAAGTTGTAGTAAAATATAAAATACTACATAAACAAAATTAAAAAGTTAAATATAATTGTTGATGATAAATATACATATAAAAAATATTATATACACTTTTATAAAGAGATGAAAATATCAATTCTACTATTATTTTTCTTCTTTTTTTCTAGCCCGTTGGCCGCTCTGCCAAGCCGCGGCCCGTGACGGTTTAGCCCGTTCAGCCCCTCTTAGCGGGCCACTAAACATCTAACTCGCCTCCTAATTTAGGTGGGGCGGGACGGACCAGTCCGACAGGCCTTGTCCATTTTGATAGCATTACAAGATGACTCTTTTGCTAGTTGACAATAATTGTAAGTTCGTGTTTGAATTTGCAATAAAATATCTATCATGTTAAAAATTAAAAAAATCGATATATATCATCAAGCTGTTTTAGTCATTTTATTTTTAAAAAAGTAATTCTTTACAAAGATTAATGTTTCTTAAACTGAACATTTTTTTTATACATGATTATTTGAATTTACGAACTTTGTTCTATATTTTTTTAGTATATCATAATATTATTTATATAATATAATAAAAATAATTAATTTTCTTAAAGGAATCGTACTTTTAATTGAATGAGATCAAATACTTAAACTAATGACATAGTAAAATTGATTTGATTATAGATTAAACTTAAAATAATTAATTGTATGATGTAAAAAGAAAGCTAAGTTCAAAAAATAAACACATACATAAAACATTAAAGCTAAATTCTTTTGAGAGAATTGCATAGCTATTTATTAATAATTATGAAATGTCAGCTATTACAATTTCTTCAACCCAACGGGGAAAATCTTCATTCGTCCAACAAAACGACGATAAAGAAAAAGCGGAAAATGAAGCTAATCTATGAGCAACTCTATTAGCCGTGCGCCGAACGTGTGAAATCGTAGTTACTCCAAGAGAAGCCAAAGAATGTTGAATATCATGAATCAATATCCCATTGTAACTGAGGTCCTCGTTAATGGTTGTGACTGCTTGCACTGCCATCAACGAGTCCGACGAAACCAAAAGCGGCCCAATATCCTTGCCAAATGCCTGGTTTAACCCATCCTTTATTGCAACTAATTCACCCTCCAGGACACTCTCCAATTTATCATAGTGCTTGCCAAATGCCAAAATA
The DNA here is from genome assembly GCA_016081115.2 of Rehmannia glutinosa. Lineage (NCBI taxonomy): Eukaryota > Viridiplantae > Streptophyta > Magnoliopsida > Lamiales > Orobanchaceae > Rehmannia > Rehmannia glutinosa. Next base: position 4,572,404 of record CM071930.1, on the reverse strand, counting down.
GCTTGTCCAAGTTCATTCCTAATCACCCCACCCGTACCGAAACGGTTTTCCTTGGCGTTGAAGCACGCGTCCACGTCCAATCTAAAATACCCTGAAGATGGTTTACTCCAGCTATCCTTTCCGGTTCCAACCTCCCCAACAGCACTGCAGCTGTCATCTTTCTGTGCAACCTGGTATGCAGCAAGAAATGCATCCACCCAGCGAACATTCGTTGCTATAGAGGTCTGCTCGCTCGCGTGGATGTATCTTTGCCTTTCCTTCCATGCAGCCCATGCCGTGCAAACAAACAGCTCAAATTGCCCCTTCCTCAGCTTATCCTTCATCCAAAAATTCACATCCCAAATGTCTCCACCTTTTGCCACCTTTAATAAATCCCAGAACCCAGCCTCCTTCCATATCCTTCTGATAACAGGGCAAAAGAACAAGGAATGTGTTGTGGAGTCATTATTGAAATGGCATATGGTGCAACCCCCCGTCACCGGTACATGATGTCGCAATAAATTCGCGTTAGATGCAATGATACTATGCGACACCTTCCACCAAAAAATACGCACCTTAGCCGGAATGGATAACGCCCAGATAAACTTCCACCATTTACCCATCTCCGAAGAAGAGCTATGCTCGTGTGTCTGAAAGAAACCCATCTCCGCCTGGTATCCCGACTTAACCGAGTAATTTCCTTTCGGGTCAAATCTCCAATATCTATTGTCTACCCGCCTGGGATTAGGATTTGACATCTGCAAGATCCCATCTGCCATATCTTTGCGAACGCCGGATCAACTCTGCATCCCATGAGCTACCTTCCATCAGCCTGTCGACCGTCTCCTCTTCCAGCCCTCCTACTGGCCCTCTAGGAATTTTGCTGTGTAGCGATGGGACCCATAGATCCTTATAAATTCGAGCGGACCGACCATCACCAATTCTCCAAATTTCAAACCACTTTCTAACGACTTCTACTCCACAACAAATGATCTCCATATATACGAAGGTTTCGAGCCCAAGCCTGCATCCATGATATCGCCATGTCGAAAGTAGCGAGCCTTAAGAACACGGGCCACCAAGCTATCTGGTTTCCGAATAATTCGCCAAATTTGTTTAGCCAATAACGACTTGTTAAACTCTATTGAACTCTTGAAACCCATACCCCCCAATCCTTTAGGCTGACACAAACACCTCCATTTCTTCCAATGTAATTTTCGACTACCTCCCTCCATGCCCCACCAAAAATTCGCACATGCACGTTCTATCTCCTCGCATATTGAACGCGGTATTTGAAAACACGACATGGCATATGTCGGTATAGCTTGTAAGACCGATTTAATCATTACCTCCTTACCACCCTCCGAAAAAAATTTGCCACTCCATCCCGCAATGCGCTTCAAAATTCTCTCTTTCAAGTAGCCAAATTGCAACCTTTTACTACGCAATGATATCGTAGGTAAGCCCAAATACACCTCATGTCCTTGCACTACTTGTACCGTAAAGGTTGTCTTGAAGAAGTCCACTATTTCATCTTTTGTGTTCGGCAAATGTAATCGCAGATTTATCATAATTGATCAACGCCCGATGCTCTCTCATATGATTTGAGTATGTCTCGCTGCACGGCTACATTCTTCTTTGGAGCTCGCAAAATATCAAGCTATCATCGGCAAAGAAATGGATGGGAAATCGGGGGCATCGCGGCTATTCGAACACCATTTATCCATCTCGATCCCAAGTGGTAATTGAACATCGAAGAAAGCCCTTGGGCACATAGCACAAATAAATATGGCGACAGCGGGTCCCCTTGTCGCAATCCTCTACTCGGTATAACCGAACCTGCCACCTCCCCATTTAAATAGAATGAATATTGAACCGAGTGTACACAGTTCATTATTAATTTTATCCACTGATCCGCAAATCCGAGCTTTGTAAGGATCGCTTCCAAGAACCCCCATTCGACCCTATCGTAGGCTTTACTCATATCTAATTTCAACGCCGCATAACCCCTGTTACTCTGCCGATGGTTGCGAATCCAGTGAATACATTCAAATCCCAAAATTATATTGTCCGTGATTAATCTGCCCAGTATGAATGCACTCTGAAAATCATCCACTACATATTGTAGCACTGTTCGAATTCTGTTGGTAATAGCCCAGGCCACGATTTTATAGAAAACCGTACAAAGGCTAATAGGGCGAAACTCCTTCACAAGAAGAGGATTACTAACCTTCGGAATTAATGTTATCGTCGCCTCATTCCACCCAACTAAGCTGCCATTATCGTTGAGGATGTGCGAAATTTCTTTGTAATATCCTCCCTACAACGGCAATATTTCGGTAAAATAATGCCGAAAATCCATCGGGTCCGGGCGCTTTGTCCGCACACATATCAAAAAGCGCTTTCTTAACTTCTTTTGCATCAAAAGCTTTGCATAGAAGTTCATTCATCTCATCCGTTACCTTTCTATCCACGCAGACCGTAAGACATTTCCTCGTATTCCACCTCCGTCGGATTACTCGTTGTGAATATTTCATTGAAGTAATCCGAGATGATTGCCAACATCGCCCCGTTATCCGTCACGTAATCCCCCTGCTTTGATACTAATCCGCTGATCGTATTCTGAGCTTTGCGCTTGGAAGCTTGGGCGTGGAAATACGGAGTATTTTTGTCGCCATGTTTCAGCCAATTATTTCGACTCCTCTGCTTCCAAAAAATTTCCTCCTGATACGCCAATTTTTCAACCTCACCCTCCAATTGGATGACTTCTGCCCCAGAGTTTTTCCAATTGATATGTTTTTTCAATTCGTTGAGCCTCTTACGTTGCGTCTTGATATGTCTTGGAAGATATCGAAATTTACGATCGCCCATTCCTGAATTTTCACCTTACACTGATAGAATTTCTCCTTGAGCGTCTGACAAAGACCTTCCTCGCCGATCGACCACCCACCGTGATTATCCCGAAAAGTCGTTCCGTCGTCCAAAACTTCTCGAAGCGAAACTTGTTTGCTGCTTTGCTCCGTTTCGCTGTCTAACATTATTTTTCCAACCCTGCCAAATAATCTCGACTGCTCTATGGTCCGATGAAAAATATTCCAGCGTAAAGGAATTTGCTGTAGGATAGAGGATCCTCCAATTGAATGTGCTGAAAAATCTATCCAATTTCTCGAAAATGATATCACTTCCCGAACGTCGATTCACCCATGTAAAGAACTCTCCAACTCCGTATATTTCTCTCAGCTCGCATTCCTCAATGGCATTTCTAAATAACTCCATCTGGTTCTCGGGTCGCAATCTACCTCCAAATTTTTCATTCCGACTACATATTTCGTTAAAATCACCCCCCACAAGCCACGGTACCTCTTTAATCTCCAGCATGCTCGCTAACCTTCTCAACAAATTCCACGACTCGTTCCTCTTGTTCGGGTCCGGATTGCCATAAAACCCCGTGAACCTCCACACTGTCTCATCCTCCTGAATAATACTGTCAATATGTCCCGGTGAATATGATTTAATAGATACCCTCCGCGCACCCTTCCATAAAAATATCAAACCACCCTTTTTGCCTTCACAATCTACTATAAACATACCATCAAATCCTAGTACAGTCCTCCAATGTGCACAATTACAAGCTCTCATCCTTGTTTCACTCAAGAATAAGAGATTTGGGTCCTTTTCGGCAATAAGCCGTTTAAGCTCCCGGAATGCTCGTTGGTTCCCAAGCCCCCGAGCATTCCAAACGATGCAACTCATTGATATTGGCGGGGTTGCGTCGCAATCCCCGCCGTTTCATTAATATCCATATCCTGACCTTCACTACCTACAGTTTCAGTGCTTATCCCCCTATTCGGTTTTTTCCTCGACTCCGTAAACACCATATCCAGGTCCTCCAATTCGCAAATGGTCCGCTTGGTCCCTTTCTCAGGTTGCTTAAGTACCTTTGTTTCATGTCCTTTGTGTCTTGCCATTTTCTTCCACTTCTTAGGGCTCCGACCCGTAGATATATCCAAAGTAGTTTGCGAGTTTGTCGATAGATTGCTTTTCTCAGCCCCTTGAATAGTGTTTTGACTCACTACAATCATTCCATTCTCCCTGGTTTTCTCTATATCACCCTCTCCTTCCGTCTGTTTCTTATTTGTCTCCCATTGCACGATAGCCTTTGTAGTCACCATCGTCTGATAGTTATCCACTTGCTCCGGCTCCCCATGGAGCACCCCCACGTTCAAGATCGGCTCCGGTGAATCCACTACCCCCTCTCCATGCTTCTTAATTTCCGCTTGGACGTTTTGCGAAGAAGTTCTATTCGGGCTCTCCTCTCCCGACTTCTTTTTATATCGACCCATAGGTAAATTCGCCCTCAACCAACTCCCGTATTGCAAGTCAGACGACACTCTCTCCCCCAATCCGCATTCTCTCCATGTGTGGCCCACTTTACCACATGCATAGCAAAAATCCGGTAATTTTTTGTACGTAAGGAGCACATAAACTTCTTCCCCTCCGTCTTCTTCTTGGATGATGATATGGCTCTGCAATGGCTGATCGATTTGCAGCCTGACTTTGATTCTGGCAAACCTCCCCAATATTGTTTCCTGATCGCCTTTATCGATTTCCACCACTGAACCAATTTTATTTCCGATCTGTTGCAATACCTCCTCTTGCATATACGCCACTGGTAGATTGTTACATTGGACCCAAACCTCCCAAGTGGAGAAATCCAATGCTTCTGGACTTTGAATTCCGTTTAACTCCTGGAAGACAATGAGGTTATTGAAAAAATGCCATGGCCCCCCTCGTAAAGCCCTACGTCTGTCAATAGGATTGCCAAATTCTAATATGAATAGATTCTCCCCGACGACTTCTATATCTATCCTTTTGACTGCTTGAAGAATCCGCGGTAGATGCTGTCGAAAAGTATCCCTGTTAACCAGTTTTGAAGCGAGGATTTTCGCCACCAAACATTGTGCAATCCGATTCTCACCTTTCCGTCGCAACTCGTGTTCTAGGGTTAATGTATTTTTTTCGCCCTTGTTTGAGATTTTGATATTGGCTATACGTTTCAAGATCTCGTCATGATCCATGCTATATCGTTGATGAAATTGCTCCGATCAACCACCAAAGATTTTAGCAAAATCTTGATGGTAGAAACCTACACGCCGGTAGGATGTCTGCCCTAATTAGGTTTTCGCTCCACCGAGAGAAACCCTAAGAGAGATAAATTGTTGCTTAGGATACTGTTTGAAAGTTTAAAACATGCTTAAAACATTTTCAATCGTTAAAGCAGGTTAGGGTGAAAAATAGAAATAAACGAAAATTGCAGAGGTCCACCTAACCAGCGATGAGCTAAATTCCACGCATCGGAATGTGAACATAAATCAGATAAAAAAAAAAAAAATCCACCGACGCCGTCGCGGGTCGGACCTGTAAACTCTCATTATCTTCTACCTCGTTGCTTCACTCTCCAGATCTTTCCCTCTCACACAAATCAACAATACACACAAATCTACGTGTATCTATACCGTTGCTCACACACCACACGCACATATCCACCAGATATTCAGAATTCTGCATTTTATTCAATCCTTGGTATACAACGACGCGGGAAGAGGGAGAGGATTGATTGGTCTCGTGTTTGCAAAAATTATAGTGATTGTAGATTTGTGGTAAATGGCGGTGGCGGTCCGCGGCGGTCGTGTCGGATCGGGAGGCGGATCCGTGATCCGAAGCTTCTTCAGCTACCGGATCTTTGTTTCCGCCATGTTCACGCTCCTATTTCTAGCTACTCTCTCCGTCCTGCTCTCGTCTCACCCATTTCACAACGAAGCCGTAAGCACTCACAATTTCTCCCTAATGCGTGTTTTTCAGTGTTTCCTGGGAAGATGTGTGTGCATTTATTTCTTAAATTGTGGTTCCGTGATTTATTGGGCTGGAAAAGGGAACTTTGCATTTTGTTCAAGCTAATAATATGACAGTGTGCTCGCATTTTGGTATTACTTTCCTGTCTGTCTACTTTGAGAATTGGAATGTATTAGAAATCAAATATTTTCAGCTTTTTCTTTTTGTTAAAGATAAAGAGTTCGTGGTATTTTGCATTTTTTTTTACATATAACTTTCTGAGTCAAAACCAGTGTGTTTTAACAATCTTCCACTCCATAGAACATTAGATTTGGCATTTGATATCAATCGGTGCAAACATGATATGCTTTAGGTGGTTACACTGAATTATTTCAGTGCCTATTCTTTTTTCTTATTTTCATGTGCATTTAGTTGTTGAATGCTACTATCACTTCACTAGTATATTGTTCATTGGAAACTGAAAAGAACACACTTGAAATGAACTTAAAAAAGTAGATGTTTTCCTGAATTATGAACAGGTTATGGACAATACGGGAACTACACATGTACGGCGAACTTTTCTAGCATTGCGGTCAGATCCGTTGAAGACTAGGTTAGATTTGATATATAACCAGGCAAATAATCATATTGCCTTAGTTAATGCATATGCTACGTATGCAAGGAAGCTCAAACTTGAGATATCTAAGCAGCTTAAGTTGTTTGATGATCTGGCTAAGAATTTCTCGGACCTCCAACTGAAGCAGATCTATCGCACTGCATTGTTTGAATCTGAAGGGCCTGTTGATGAGGATGTTTTGAGGCAATTCGAGAAGGAAGTTAAGGATAAAGTCAAGATTGCTAGGTTAATGATTGCAGATTCCAAGGAATCCTATGACAATCAGTTAAAGATTCAGAAATTGAAAGATACGATTTTTGCTGTCAATGAGTTGCTTTTGAAGGCCAAGAAGAATGGGGCCTTTGCCAGCCTGATTGCTGCAAAATCAACTCCTAAAAGTTTGCATTGTCTTGCAATGCGGCTTATGGAGGAGCGAATTGCACATCCTGAAAAGTACGTGGATGATGAGCCCAAGCCTGAGTTTGAAGATCCAAATTTATACCATTATGCTTTATTTTCAGACAATGTGATAGCAATATCTGTGGTGGTGAACTCAGTTGTTAAGAATGCCGAGGAACCATGGAAACATGTTTTCCATATTGTCACTGACAGGATGAACTTTGCTGCTACTAAGGTTTGGTTTAAGATGAGGCCAATACAAGGGGGAGCCCATATTGAGATCAATGCGGTGGATAATTTCAAGTTCTTAACTTCCTCGTATGCACCAGTTCTCAAGCAACTTGGATCTGCAAACTTGCAGAAGTTTTACTTTGAGACCAGGGCAGAGAATGCCACTAAAGACGTGAACAACATGAAATTTAGAAACCCCAAGTATTTATCGATGCTCAATCACCTCCGATTCTACCTGCCTGAATTGTATCCAAAGCTGCACAAGATTCTATTCCTGGATGACGATGTTGTAGTTCAGAAAGATTTGACTGCTCTGTGGAAAATCGATATGGATGGAAAGGTTATCGGTGCTGTCAATACTTGCTTTGGCTCATTCCATCGCTTTTCCGAGTATTTAAACTTTTCTCATCCTCTCATCAAGGAGAAATTTAATCCAAGGGCCTGTGCCTGGGCATTTGGCATGAACATGTTTGACCTTGATGCCTGGCGGCGGGAAAAATGCACCGAGCAATATCATTATTGGCAGAATCTGGTAAGCTTTATGTTTTTTCATCATTCAGCTTGGAGCTAATTCTAGTTATATGATTCTTCAAATATGCATACATGTGTACATATATAGTATACACACACACACACTTATGTATATCTATTATCTACACACATATATAATATAAATTTTAGGGTTAAATAACAAGAATCACCCCTGAGATTTAGCTTAATTCCAAAAAAAAAAAGAACTAAGTTATTTTTCAAAATTATGCATACCCCCTTATGGTATTTCAAACACCCTCTTCAAATTTTTATATACTTAACAAATACGTCTATTAAAGGTGCAACTTGTCAAACGGAATATCAAGAGGTAGTTGGGCTTTTTTGTTATTAGATTAACTTCAAGGGCAGTTTTTGTAATTAACCCTAAATAAAATTTACTTACTGAAATCTTTTTGTTAATGAATGATCAGAACGAGGACCGCACATTGTGGAAACTGGGTACATTACCAGCCGGTCTTGTTACATTTTCCTCCACAACCAAGTCATTGGACAAATCATGGCATGTGCTCGGCCTTGGGATCAATCCTAGTATCAGTATGGAGGAAATTGATAAGGCTGCCGTTATCCATTTCAGTGGAGACATGAAACCCTGGCTGGATATTGCCATGAACCGTTACAAGCATCTCTGGACGAAGTACGTTGATAGTGAAATGGAATTTGTGCAGATGTGCAATTTTGGCATGTAAAAGTAGCACGATTACTGCCTTAGCGATCACATTCACAAGGTGACTAACGTATGTCTACTGAAGTAAAGCGTGTTAAGCCTTTCTCATCGTTCGTTCATTGTAAGTCGTAACTTTCAGAACGAAGGTTCTGGGTGTAATTTTCCACATAAAATTTTTCTGTTAGTTAAATGTTCTTCTTTACTATGTTATTATGGATTGACCTGGAAAAAAAAATCGTGTTGTATACAATGAAACGTATTCTTTGTAGGCATCTGGAGAGGTGTTTTTGTCATCACTCTCTTACTAAGGTTCTTAAGCCAATTTGTTGAGTCGGCCACTATTTCCTAGTTTGGTACTTCTGTCACTGTTCGCTTTAACTGAATATTATCTGAAGTTGGTTTTAATACAAACTTAGATTCAAAAAAAGCCCCCTAAGGTTTGGGCTAAATAAAAAAACCAAGATATTTTTGAAAATTAAAAATAAAACCTTGAGGTCTGATCGTGTGTCTTAAATTTAAGAGGACAACTGTAATATTTTGATGATCATAAAGGGAGATTTTGAAATGTTTATTTGCATATGAAGGGGGAAAAAATCTCAGGATTTTTTTGTAATTAGCCCAATCATCAGGGGTTATTTTGTAATTGTCCCAAAAATTTATGCATTTTCAGCGTTCTGAAATTGCACCTTTGATTCTAGCATTTTTCATTTTTTAAAAGGAAAATAATATTAAAGGTGTTGGAACTCGTCCAATAACGATTGACAAATAGGGTCCGAGAGATTGTCCAGTTATGTTCACTACTCACTAGTAGCCATATTTTTGGCATAAACGGCAAGATAATGGCAACAAAATTACAGTTTCGCCTAAACCAAAAAATGCCAGTAAGAGAGAAAGATGACAATAAGCCGAGAATTTCTTGAAGAATAGACGAGCATTTGGCCGAGCAAGAAGATTCACCATTTGCGGCTAGAATGTCCTGTTTAATATCTTACTGCACCAATTCTTGTATAGTTGTATTCATAATTTATGATATTTCGTTGCCTGTTACGAATGATTAAATGGTTAATTACATTCACCTTTTTTTTTAAAATCACCAACTCCATACAGCACCATCTCCTGAAGTTTTGGTTGTACGAAATTTTGGCGTCCGCTATACGATAATTTACTTAGGGATAATTACAAAATCTGAGGTTCGGGTTAATAACATATAAACTCAGAGTTATTTGAAAATTACAAAAAACCCTTGAGGTTTGATTCCATTTTACATTTTGCACTTCATAAGCAAATAATATTTCAAAAAACCCTTGACATTTATAAAAATAATACAGTAACCCCTTAAATTTAAAACAAAATGAAACTTGAAGGGACTTTTTGTAATTTTGAAACATCTGTATGTTTTTTTAATTAGCCAAAACCTTAAGGGTGTTTTTGTAACTACCCCATTTATTTATAATAACTGAATAAAGTGGGAAAATTAGGGAAAATACCCCCACTAAAGGGGTATTAAAGAAAAATGTCCCCACTTTATTAAATAAGGAAATATGCCCCTCTTCACCCCCTAAAAAGTCTAATATACCCTTGACTTAGAAAAACCAAAAAAAAAAGTTGCAACAGCCTTTTGGAAGAGCAGGAGTTCGAATCGGGAGTTTATTTTCACCATTACAAACCCTAGTTTCACAAAGAAGACAAGCTTTTGAGAATGAGAAACAAGACTTATGAGTAAGAGCAAGATTTATGAGTTTATCTTCACAATTACAAACCCTAGTTTTGACATTCGAAGGAGAGACATAATATTGAAGAAATAGAAGCATTTGTTGACTGACGAGCTTGCTTCGAAAGGACATGAGTTCGACAAAATAAATCGCATTTATTACCTTAAAATATGGATAAAGGTTAGTTTTGATTGTTCTTTCATGTAATTGCAGTATTTTTCATTTTCGCAAAATGGTTCGATTAACCAATTTTTCATGATTTTTGGAATGGGTATAATTTGAATAGTTTCGATTTCTCGCGACTTGTATTTGGTGGGCAAAAACGTGGGCAGAACCGTAGGAACCTAAGTGGGCATGTGTATTAAGTGGCGCTTGCGTGGGCACTTGGAGTGGGAACAAAACGCTTATACCTTGATTAGTGGGCATTTGGGTGGGTTTTTGCGTGGACAATTGGGTGGGCAGTTATATGGTTTATGTGATTAAAATCGAAATGGTTCATGTTTTGTGGAGTTAAAATCGATTTTAACTTCAAATGGTTCATGTCCTGTGGAGTTAATGTGTTGTGTGGAGTCTATGATGTTCATAATCTGTGGAGTCCATAATGTGTTGTAGGTTGGAATCAATCTTAACTTCAACTTGTATTTTTATCTTGCCCACCTATTTGCCCTGCGGGGTGCCCACCTGTTTGCCCACTATTTTGCCACATGTGCCCACTTGTTTTTGACACTTCATTTCATTGCGCAGTTCGAAAAAAATAGCACTCGTCCCCAATGACAAGGATCACTTCGCAGCAAATTAAATGGTGGAAGATGCCTTGAAAGAGTGGTCCAAAAAGAAAGAAAGATATGGAAATATGACATATCATTTGAATTTTTAATTATGTATTACTTTAACTTGTGATTATTTATTTATCCACGCATTTGCCTACGCAACTGCCTACTACACTTGACCGTTGTGAGTCATGATATAGTTGCCAACATCAATCAAAACTTTTGAACCCAAAAATTGCAACTTAAATCAACAAAATACAATAATTGTACATAAACTGTTTTATAATCTCGATATTTTATGAAAAAAAGGCATGCCCACAACATGCCCACGTATTTGCCTACACAACTGCCTACTACACTTGACCTTAGGGAAAAGAACGATTTTGGATTGATTCCTGTAAACCTCCATCGCAATGTGCTTATGTCACAATCTCAAACTCCATTCCATAAGAAAAATATATGAACTCCTGCAATAAATAAATAGATATAAAAGTTCAGTTTCTTTGGTACAAACTATATTTGACATTTAACATAACTGTCCACGCAAATACTCACCAAAGTGCTCACAACCGGTTCAGTTTCCTTGTCACCCATAATATTTGATATTTAACATAACTGCCTACGCAAATACCCACCCAAGTACCCACAACCTTCAGTTCCCTTGTCACCCATAAGGCTGTTGCTCTTCCAAAAGACTGTTGCAGCAAAGATTTTCCTTTTTTTTGGGGGGGTTCTTCTAAGTCAAGGGTAAATTAGACTTTTTAGGGGTGAAGAGGGGTATATTTCCTTATTTAATAAAGCGGGGATATTTTTCTTTAATGCCCCCTTGGTGGGGGTATTTTCCTAATTTCCCAATAAAGTGTTTGAAACAAACATAAAAGATAATCAAACTCTGACAACATTACTTTCCTAGCGAGAAAATTACTTGAAAAACAAAACAAAAAAAAATCAAAAGCTTAATGGGGTCCAATAGGGGGGACCATTGAGGAATAAGATCTATTATTAGGTTATTCCACTTACTGCTCCACTTTATTAAATGCTAGACATATGTATATACATATATAAAAATTAAAAATACATGTTTATCTTATAAACACATGTCCATCAATCATTATCTAATACATGAAGTGAAATACAAAAAGTAGAATACTAAATATGTTCCCGACCATTGATACACTAGGCATGGTATGTGGGCATTGGTCATGACTTAGCTGAAATAAAAACTGAACAATCGCATATCACTAAATTATTATCCATGTATTCTGTGGGTATAGATAATTTATTGTGGAGATGAATGACAAGTATCTCACTTATTATATAGATGAATAACAAGTATTTTAATTTATAAAAAAATGGGGACTTGTATGGTAGACCCGCACCAGGCGTAGCATTTAGAAAATCCCACCATGCCACCCTTCTTTTTTTAAAAAAAAAAAAAATAAACTTCGCCTTGTCATTGTAAAGACTCGAATCCAAGTCTCTTCATTGAATAGTAATACCAATGACCACTGGCCTAACCCCAGTGGTTCCCCCACCATGCCACCCTTCCCACTGGAGTCATTCTACAATCATATTTGAGTTTGAAAAAATTATTTTTACAATGAGTTCTCTTGATATTGATTTCTTTCCGCAAGCAACTTAAAATTATATTGAATATTTATAGATATGTAGTTTAATATCAATTTAATAGAAGTGTAAGATAAAAAAAAATTATACTTCTCTAAAATTATTTAGGCTTCATTTGGATGGAAGAATTTGAGCAATGGATTTCAAATTCATAATACAAATCCATTGAGGTTGTTTGGATGTAGTCGTTTTATAATGGATTTCAAATATTTGGAAACTATTTTTGGAGTCATTTTAGAGGATTCCAAATCCTTCCTATTTGGAGTTATTTGAAATCCTTCCCTAAATCCTCTCTCCAAATCCAAATCCTCCTATCCAAATGCAACCTTAGAGAAATACTTTATTCTAAATATCTAATTAAAAAACTGTTAAATAATAAAAAACTAAATAAAAGTCCATTTTAAATATATTTCCAATCATACCATCATTTTTTCTGAATCCAAGTGCTGGTCCAGTCCATCCAAGAATTTCCACCTTGGAGCGGCCCAGCCAACAAGCACCATCCATCTAAATTCTAAAGTACAAATATCAGTGAGCAGACTCGGCCCAATTTTGACGCGCTTAAAAATTTGAAAAAAACGTTCGAGATTTTTGTGATTCTTTTATCTGTTTTTATCTCCCACTAATCACTATAATCACTACTGCGTAGTTCCTTACTTTTCGAACTTAAGGTTTTTCTGCGGTGGGCATCCTTTAGTTTCTCTTGTTGGATTTTTTTTTTTCCATTAAGCGTGGCCCATATGAATTAAATATGACCCATATTAATTAAAGTGTAGGTTTTAAATATTAAATAACCTCTTTGATGGTTAAGAGGAGTTAAAGAATTTAAAACCGGGAGTTACAAAATAACTCCCTTCCTCTGCCTATTAAAACTGTACAGAATAACTCCTCTTTTCGGATAAGTTTTTGAGAACTAGCAGAAAAGAGTTGAGAGAAAAGAAACCTTCAAGCCATCAAGAAGAAAGAAAGGAAAAGGCAAAGGGGAAGAAGATTAGTTTTACAAATCTCTAAACTATCAAAGACATGGATCAAGGTAAGTATATCAAATCCCGTGTTCATGAATGATTTTCTGCTTTGTGAGAATTATGATTTTTCAAGGTTTTGGGCAATAAAGAATTTATCAAATTTTATTATATAGTAATCTGAAATTTGTTTACATGTGGTATCAGAGCCCCGTTTGGAAATTCGTAATTCTCCGATTAAAGTTTAATTATGGATTAAAATTATAGTTCATGACTATTCCGCTGCAATTGAAATTGATGAATCTGATGTGCGTTATATACCTATATAAGAGTCCTTTGTTTTATGAGTTTGCACAATATTCTTGACTTTCAGATGAAAATCGTACGGTTTTAGTTGTGTTTCTCTTTATGATAGATTTCTATTTAAAATTATATTAGCCATTGGATTGTGATTTCGAAAAGCATTCGTTGTGGGCTGTTAAGAATATGACATTGAATGACCACTTGTTTTCGTTTGCACATGAAAGTGGTTATGTATTTCGTAATATATGCCCAGTTAATGGAGGAATATGCCAACATGTACATATATGTTGACAATTTGTTTTAATTTCTCACTTATAATATTAAATCACACGCTACATCCTGTATGCATATTTTGTAGTGATTGGTTAAAGTTTCAATTATATTAACATGCATATTGAGTGATGGTTTTTGATATAATATGCGTGTGTGTTCGCCCAATCAATTGGAGTTTATTTCTGATAAATGATGTGTTGGGATTTTATATGTATATTTCTCATATGTAAATATATGTATATAATTGTAGAGTACATATGTTTATGAAGTTTCGATATACAGAATGTTATTACTTGATAAAAATGTCTTCAAGTATTAATGTGTGAATTTCAAATTCATGTTATAGATAGCTTGTTAGTCACCAAAGTGGCCTAGCTGAACGGAAAATTAGACATTCAATTATTTGAGTGTTGTCCAATTGTTCATGATTATAGAGGTGCCGTTAAAGAATGACATGATTGGTATATTGAACAATTGTGATTATAGATTATTTTGCTAGGAGGTCACCCAAAGGTGGACCATTGCATATAGTCTATAAAATTAAAGGGATCAATCTTCGTATTTTAGTTAGATAGTATGTATATCCAAAGATAACATGCTTATTTGACTAATGTATGTTCTGATTATCTGTTAAAGCATATTTTTTGGCATCAATTATATTGTTGTGTATTTAAGTCTTGCCCAAAGGTAAACTTAAATGCACGGTTAAAGTCTTTATATCAAGGTTTCTGAATCAATCAAAGTTAACTCAAAGCGCTAATAGGTAAGATTGTATAAATGTTTGCAGCTTCTATGAACCTCTTCGCATCGGGAAACACGATTGTGAAGTTCAACGGGCTGAACTATGCTGACTGGTCCGAGCAAATCCAGTTTACTCTGGGTGTCATGGATTTGGACTTGGCTACGTTGACTGATGAAAGGCCCGCAGCCATTACGGAAACCAGCTCGGAAGCTGACAAGTCTGTATACGAGGCTTGGGATCGGTCTAACAGGCTGAGTTTGAACCTTATGAGAATGACCATGGCTGAAAATATTAAGCCATCGATGCCGAAGACTGACAATGCAAGGGAATTCATGCTGAAAGTCAAAGAATATTCCCAATCGGACTTGGCTGACAAATCTATTGTAGGCAGCCTTATGAGTGAGCTGACTACGAAGAAGTTTGATTGGTCCAAGCCAATTGATGATCATGTAACAAAAATGTCCAACCTAGCAGCAAAGCTTAAGACTATGGGGATGGATGTGAGTGAGACGTTCGCGTGCGATTCATCATGAACTCCCTCCCTGTTGAATTTGGTCAGTTCCAGGTGAACTACAACACCATTAAGGATAAATGGAACTTCAAAGAACTTAAGGCCATGTTAGTGCAAGAGGAGGGGAGATTGAAGAAGATAAAGGATCACTCTGTTCACCTCACAGTCTATGATGGTGCTAGTAGTAGCAAGGCTAAACCAGGTAAGAAGGACAAGAAAAAGGATAAGGCCCCGATGAAGGTTGCTGAGGGTCAAATCCATAAAAAGATTAAGTGTTACTTCTGCAATAAGATAGGACACTTAAAGAAAGATTACCCGAAAAGAAAGGCATGGTTCGAGAAGAAAGGTATACATTATGTTTCTGTATGTTTTGAATCGAACCTTATAGAAGTGCCAAATAATACTTGGTGGTTAGATTCTGGTGCCACTACTCATGTGTCTCATGTTATACAGGGATTCCGTACGATCCAACCCATAAACGGAACTGAACAATATTTGTTTATGGGGAACATGATGAAAGCACGTATAGAAGGAATTGGGACTTACAGGCTGGTCATGGACACTGGATGTCACATAGATCTTGAAAGATGTCTCTATGTTCCTGATTGTGCTAGAAATCTTGTTTCTGTAGGAAGACTGGATATTTTAGGTTTTCATTTTAAGATTGCTAATGGTACTTTTTCGTTATTTAAGAACAAATACTTTTATGGTTCTGGTATTTTGTTTGACTCACTTTACCGTTTTAATCTTGAAAGTAAATTTGTTGAATCCCTGTATCATGTTGAAAGTATTGTAGGCATTAAACGTAGTGCACCAAATGAAAGTTCAGCTTTCTTGTGGCATCAAGGATTGGGTCACATTTCCAAAGAAAGGTTATTAAGGTTGGTGAAAAATGAAATCCTTCCTCAATTGGATTTTAGTGACTGGAATGTGTGTGTGGATTGCATTAAAGGAAAGCAGACCAAAAACACAATTAAGAAATCTGCCACAAGAAGCTCTCAGCTTCTTGAGCTGATACACACCGATATCTGTGGTCCATTTGACGTCCCTAACTGGGGCGGTGAAAAGTACTTTATCACTTTCATAGATGATTACTCACGTTACGGTTATATTTATCTATTGCATGAAAAGTCTCAATCGGTGAACATCCTCGAGGTGTTCATCAATGAGGTGGAAAGGCAATTAGATAAGAAAGTAAAAGTAGTGAGATCAGACCGAGGTGGTGAGTATTATGGAAAATTCAATGAAAGTGGACAATGTCCAGGTCCATTTGCAAAATTCCTCGAAAATCGCGGTATTTGTGCACAATATACAATGCCCGGAACACCTCAGCAAAATGGTGTAGCTGAGAGACGAAATCGTACATTGATGGATATGGTTAGGAGTATGTTAAGTAATTGCTCTTTACCCCTATCATTGTGGATGCATGCGTTAAAGACTGCTGCATACCTCCTCAATCGGGTTCCCAGTAAGGCAGTTCCTAAGACTCCTTATGAATTGTGGACGGTAGAAACCCGATTTGAGACATCTTCATGTTTGGGGTTGCCAAAGAAGTAAGAGTATATAATCCACATGAAAAGAAGCTTGATGCTAGGGATCACAATGGTTATTTCATTGGCTATCCCGAAAAGTCTAAGGGGTATAGGTTTTATTGTCCTAACCATAGTACGAGTAGTCGTCGAGTCGGGTAATGCTCGGTTCATTGAGAATGGTTTAATCAGTGGGAGTGGGGAACCACGAAAAGTAGAACTTCAGGAAATTCGGGTTGAAACTCCTTCACCTGATGTTTCTTCTAAAGTTGTTGTTCCTGTTGTTGTATCATCGTCACACAACATACCGGAACAACAAGTCAATATTCAAAACCCACTGAATGAAAATGTGATAAATGGACCGATCACAGTTGAGCAGGAGATTAATGAACCACAAGAGGAAATAGCTTTAAGACGGTCTGTAAGGCAGAAAAGACCTGCTGTTTCTGATGACTATATGGTGTATACTCTTGACCATGAATGTGACTTAAGCGTTGATGAGGATCCGATCTCATTCAGACAAGCAATGAATAGTAATAATTCTGAAAAGTGGTACGATGCCATGAAAGAAGAGCTTAAGTCAATGGATGACAATAGAGTCTGGGACTTAGTTAAGTTGCCTGAAAGTTCCAAACGAGTTGGTTGTAAATGGGTTTTTAAAACCAAACGTGACTCGAATGGAAACATTGAAAGGTATAAGGCCAGACTTGTTGCTAAAGGTTTTACTCAGAAAGATGGCATTGACTATAAAGAGACCTTCTCTCCGGTGTCAAAGAAGGACTCTTTAAGAATTGTTATGGCTTTGGTGGCTCATTATGATTTTGAGCTTCACCAAATGGATGTTAAAACTGCTTTTCTGAATGGTGATTTGGAGGAGAAAGTGTATATGGATCAACCAGAAGGGTTTATAACCACAGGAAAGGAAAATTTGGTGTGTAAGTTAAAGAAATCAATATATGGATCAAACAAGCCTCCCGACAATGGTATCTTAAGTTCAATGATACTATCACATCTTATGGTTTTACGGAGAACACCGTTGATCGGTGTATCTACATGAAGGTCAGTGGGAGCAAGTTTATAATATTGGTCCTATATGTTGATGACATTTTACTTGCTGCTAATGATGTTGGATTGTTACGTGATGTAAAGAAGTTTCTCTCTAAGAACTTTGAAATGAAAGATTTAGGTGAGGCATCCTATGTGATAGGAATAGAAATATTCCGTGACGCATCACAGGAATGTTGGGATTGTCTCGAAAAGCTTATATCAATAAGATTTTAGAGAGATTGAGAATGGAAAAATGTTCTGCGTGAATAGTTCCAATACGAAAAGGGGACAAATTCGATCAAATGCAATGTCCCAAGAATGATTTGGAACGAAAAGAAATGAATTCAATTCCTTATGCTTGGTGGTTGGGAGTTTGATGTATGCTCAAACTTGTACTCGGCCGGATATCGGTTTCTTTGTTGGAATGTTAGGTCGATATCAAAGTAATCCCGGTATGGACCATTGGAAGGCTGCAAAGAAAGTTCTTAGGTACTTACAAGGCACCAAAGAACACATGCTCACATATAGGAGGTCTAGTCACCTTGAAGTAATAGGTTATTCCGATTGATTATCTTTGGGTGTATTGACACGAGGAAGTCTACATTCGGTTATTTGTTCCTTTTAGCTGGAGGGGCGATATCATGGAGGAGTGGAAAGCAGTCCGTCATTGCTGCATCCACTATGGAAGCTGAATTTGTGGCATGTTTTGAGGCCACTGTTCATGGATTGTGGTTGCGGAACTTTATCTCGGGACTTGGGGTTGTTGACATAGATAGCCAGGCGCCGAGAATTTATTGTGATAATTCCGCACTGTCTTCTTCTCAAAGAACGACAAGTACTCTAAAAGTGCTAAACACATGGAGTTAAAGTACTTGGCTGTTAAAGAAGAAGTGCAGAAACATAGAGTGTCCATTGAGCATATTAGCACTGATCTAATGGTAGCGGATCCGTTAACTAAGGGATTACCACCTAAGACATTTTCCGCAATGTCGAAAGGATGGGTATTATAGACAAGTCCTTGTTAGCATAATGGTAGTGAATGTGTTTATATACGTAACAGTCATTTGCTCTTTATGTTATGACACTCTGAGCTCATTTATAGTTGTGTTTCTGCTTGTATTATTATTTTGTTGTAATAACATGATGGTCTTTGTTTAATTCTGTATGGTTGAGGCTTACTATTCACCTCATTAAGGATAATATTAAGTTATACTGATGTTGTGATACATGGAAGGAATCATGTCGAATAAATGATGTGTGACCGCCATGATCCAATCAATTTCAACTTAATTAAGGACAAGTCGGTTTGACATTATGGTGGATTTAATATATATTATGCGCACTTAAAGTTATTATTAAATCGTTAAGCCGTCATATGGGCCAAGTGGGAGAAATGTTGAATTTTTTTTTTCCATTAAGTGTGGCCCATATGAATTAAATATGGCCCATATTAATTAAAGTGTAGGTTTTAAATATTAAATAACCTCTTTGATGGTTAAGAGGAGTTAAAGAATTTAAAACCGGGAGTTACAAAATAACTCCCTTCCTCTGCCTATTAAAACTGTACAGAATAACTCCTCTTTTCGGATAAGTTTTTGAGAACGACAGAAAGAGTTGAGAGAAAAGAATCTTCAAGCCATCAAGAAGAAAGAAAGGAAAAGGCAAAGGGGAAGAGGATTAGTTTTACAAATCTCTAAACTATCAAAGACATGGATCAAGGTAAGTATATCAAATCCCGTGTTCATGAATGATTTTCTGCTTTGTGAGAATTATGATTTTTCAAGGTTTTGGGCAATAAAGAATTTATCAAATTTCATTATATAGTAATCTGAAATTTGTTTACATCTCTTCGCAGTTAACGTAAATGAGCAATTCGAGGTTTGGGCTTCTCTCATTTTCCATCTTTATTTTCTGTGTGAACAAATAAATGAATGTATTTTTACACGTTCTTTTGGAGTTTTGATTAATTTTTTGGTTGAATGATTGTCTTCTCTGTGAGTTTGGTGGATGACTGATTTTATGTTCCTTTTGATGTGAACCAAGCACCGCCTTTTTTTTTCTCTCTTTTATTGCATATTTAGTCCCATAGGATTTCGGTTTTGGCATGTTGCCACATTTTCAAAATGATTCCATAGGAATGATTATTTTGCAGAAAGAGTCCCAACATTACATTTTTAATGGAGGCAGCTGCCAACTCCGTTAATATGTAACTTTGGAGGGGTGAAAATTGCATATTTAGTCCCACAAGATTTTGTCAGTTGCAATTTTAGTCTTACGTCTGTAAAACAGTCCCACGGGAACAAAATTATTGCAAAAATAGTTCCGCTATTACATTTTAATGCCCGTAAGCATCAGCTCCATTAGAAAAAAAAAAAAGCGATCCTCCTCAATTAAAGAATTAAAAAGAAAAATTGAATGCAGTGATTTTGACTACATTTGAAAAATCCGACTTCTTAAGGTTCATGTGTGCCACACATGTTAAATTATAAACGGCTATGGGACTAAAGTTGTGGGACTACCATTGTTTAAAAAAACCTATGGGACTATTTTTGCATTAAAATTGCAACAGGCAGAATTCTATATGACTAAAACTGTAATTTTCTGATTGTTGATGTAGTGTATAATTTGATGTTGTACACTGAGAAAGGTTCATTCTTGCTAATATTTGATTGAATTACACCGAGAGTCTGTTGTCATTGTTACATAGTGTCGTCATATCTGGTTGGTTAGCAATGACGAGGGCATGAATCTGTGAATATATAAATTCACTTTTTGTCATATAAAAGATAGGGATAATTACAAAAACTACTCTTGAGGTTTAATTTAATTACAAAAAATCCCATTATCTTTCAAAATTACAAATATCTCATGGACATTTGTTTTTATTTTACATATTGCACATCTCACGAGAACTGTATTTATTGTTAGGTATATACAAACCTTAAGAGGGTGTTTCATGTTTGTAACACCTTAAGAGGGTATTTGTAATTTTGAAAGATAAACTAATGTTTTTTGTAGTTAGGCTAAACCTCAGCGGCATAGTTGTTAAAGGGGCGTGTCAGGCGCCGGGCGCAGCCCATGGTGCCTCTGGACCCCAAAGGCAGGCTACGTGCTGGAGGTGGCACACTTTTTGAAGGTGTTTGGGCGCAGGAAAGGCGCACCTCATGTACTTCAACATGTTTTTTAATTTTTTAAACACTTTCCACTTTCGAGAGTTGCCAATTATTCTTAAATGTTCATTTAGGACTTTGAAAAAAATTAGACAAAACATAAAAAAGAACGTGACTTAGGGCACAAAATGAGTTCTGCTTCAGCCCTAGAGCCGAACAACCCTCTGCCCCTTTTGAACTTTGTGTCGCCGGAGCCGCTTAACTATGCCGGAGCTGGGCACCGCCAGTTGAGCGTCGCCCAGTGTTTTCTCTTGTCTTTTGTTATCTCCTTAATTTGCTGAATGTTTTTACTATTAAACTAGGGTTTCTTGTTTTAATTGTCGTATTATTTATATATTTTTTTATTGATATATTTTATTGATATATTTTTTTTTTTTTTTATTTTTCTTTTTTATCATTTCAGCATATTTTCTTGATAACTTTTTATTGTCTTTATATTTTCAGCGTATTTTCATTGGCACCATGTGATAAGGATAAAATATGGTCTGGGCCGACCTGAACAGGCTTATGGCATGGTGCCGATTTGGCAAGGCTTATAGTATTGGGCTGATCTATTAAGCATTGGGTCGATCTGAGGAGGTTTACAGCATGGGACTGACCTTCTTAGTATTGGGCCGACCTAATAAGCCCATACAGGTGGGAGGCTTATCATATTGGGCCGACCTGTTAAGGCCCGAGTACGAGTGGTTCTGTATGGATGTTTATCGGGTCGACCTGTGTAAGGTCCGTTGTATTAAACCAACCTGTCAAGCCCTGCACGGCTAAGGCGATCTGTTGTTGACCCATTGTATTCTATAAAGGACTTCGGGGGGTACAGTTCAGCTCGGCCCAAAAGAGGTATGAGGCACTGAGGATGCCTTGGAAATTTAAGGGGGTTTCGCACAATACAATTGGCCGACGTGTTCTGAAACAGGTCGGAGCTATGGTCTTACGGGCGTAAAATTAGGGTTTTTAAGAGATCCGATCCTAATCTAATGATGACTCTAACACCGAATCATAATGGAATCCCGGATTTTACGGAAACCCTAATCCGAGCTAAGGTATAAAAGGCCCAAACCCAGGTTCATTCTAACCTAATCTCTCATATTTTACTGTTACATTGCTTTTTTCTCTCTATAGCCTTTACTTCCTCTCCAAGACACTGATTTAAGCATCGGAGAGGGTACGCCGGAGCCCCCCTCCGGCCCCCCTTGTGCAGGTTTCGCGGAGGACTTCGTCTTGGAAGGTGATCGGCAAGGAGAGGTCATTTTTGGGAGCATGGGTTCGAGAGCTCAGCTCGGTGTTGTGGGCTTATCGAACTAATCCGAAGGAGGCAACTGGCAAGGCTCCGTTCAGCTTGGTGTATGGTATGGATCTTTGTGATACCGGAGATCGGGATGGAAACGACGAGTTCGAATTTTGATGAGAATGCTAATGAGATGCTGATACGAGAGGCGTTGGATACTATAAATGAGAAAAGGGAGATGACATTTTTGTAGATGGAATGGACACGAGGAAGGATCAAGACAGCCTATGACAAGAAAGTGAAGAAAAGGGCCTTTCAGGTCGGTGACTTGGTTTTGAGAAGGTCAGATGCTAGCAAGAATAAAGGGAAACTAGATGCGAATTGGGAAGAACCACTTCGGGTAGTGAAGGTGTTGGCAGGAGGTGCATACGAGTTGGAAGAGCTCGGAGGTCGAAAACTTCCAAGGGCTTGGAACAGTTGCAATTTGAAGAAATATCATTCCTAGAATAGAGGAATATCTGATGTAATTAACTTACCCATTTTGAATGAAATGATCCGCTTCCCTAAATTGCGAGTTCGGAAAATAGAAATAATAACGATTGACAAGTATTTGGAGCTCAACTCGAGCTAGTCTCCAAATACTTGGGGCCACGAGGCCATACAAGGAGCTCGGCTCGAGCCAGCTGCCTTTGAAAGAAGACAAGTATTTGGAGCTCAGCTCGAGCTAGTCTCCAAATACTTGGGGCCTAGGGATGGCAAAATTCCCGCGGGGAACCATCCCTGTTGGTACCCGAATAATTTGGGACGGGGAATCCCCGATTAATTAGGGGATGGGAGTGGGGATGGTGATTCCCCGCTTTTAGAAACCGGGGATGGGACGGGGATGTTATTTATATCCCCCGTCCCATCCCCGTCCCCGCCCCGATTAGATGAAACGGGGATTTCCCGTCCCCGTCCTCGTTCACCGAAATATATATATATATATATATATATATATATTATATTTATATATATTATTAATAGTGTACTAAAAATAGTTGTTAGTGAGAAACGTTTATGTTTATATATTTTTTTATTTTATTAAATTGTAAAATTAAACCCTAGAAATTATTTGTTTTATATTGTAATGATTTTTAGTTTTTAAAATTACAAGACTTTGTATTTTAAAAATTATTGTATTTAACTCAGTTTGTTAAAGTATTTTATATTATGGACTTATTATAAGATTAGCTAGTGATTCATGATATTTCATCTATTTTAATTATTAATTATTTTATGTAAAAAATATATTTTTTTATTAATAAATATAAAATGGGGACCCCGATTCCCCGTGGGGACCCCGTTCCCCGAATGGAGATTCCCCATCCCCGTACCAGATGCCCAAAACGGGGAATGGTATGGGGATGATATTTGAAATGGGATTCGGGGATGGGGATGGTATGTCCCATACCAGCCCCGTCCCCGCCCATTGCCATTCCTATTGGGGCCACGAGGCCATGCAAGGAGCTCGGCTCGAGCCAGCTGCCTTTGAAAGAAGACAAGTATTTGGAGCTCAGCTCGAGCTAGTCTCCAAATACTTGGGGCCACGAGGCCATGCAAGGAGCTTGGCTCGAGCCAGCTGCCTTTGAAAGAAGACAAGTATTTGGAGCTCAGCTCGAGCTAGTCTCCAAATACTTGGGGCCACGAGGCCATGCAAGGAGCTCAGCTCGAGCTAGTCTCCAAATAAATAGGGCCACGAGGAGCACAATAGGCCAATATTTTTTGTAAAAACAAAATAATAAAATAAAGAAAATATCTAAATGCAGCCCGAGCTATACTTTACAAAACCGAACTGTGATGAAAGTAAATATCAGATAAGAGATCGAGAAAATGAAATTGCAAAGAAACTTCATTGATCATTCAAAATAATTACAAGTGCATAATGAAAAATAAAGTAGAACTGAACTCCTAAGCAGTAGGAGGAATATTTTCGGTGTTCAGGTCGTCCATGGAGATGGTCACGTCATCCATAAGTGCGAGGTCGGAATCATCATCCGGGATTTCTTGAACTTGAGGGCCTTTGGGAAGCTGAGGGGTTGCTTGACCTTCGGGGAGCTGAGAGGGACCTCCCAAGCTGGAGGCAAGGTGGAGGATAAATGGAGCAGCCAAGGATTCTATGAATACCTCCACAGGAGCAAGTTTGAGACGCTCCGCCTCTTCGGAGAACACGAAGCCCTTGGAGTCAGGCAAGACCTTTCTGGGACCTCGGCGATCAAAGGGCTCAGTAGTGATACCGCGTTCCCTGAGCTGAAGCTCAGCCTGGTCAAAAGCAAAGCTGTAGTACTCCATGGCAGATACAGAAAGAACTTTGATAAATTCCCTGGAGCTCAAAAAGGCCTGCTTCACCCTCTCCCGAATATCCTGAACTATTGAAAAGCCTTGGGGGGAGGTAAGGAAACTTTGGCGACCCGAGGCAGGCCCTCGGCTCGGGCTTGATCGGCAATAATGGTCAAATGGTTTGGAGATCATTCACCTCGGTCCCAAGGCCGGCATTGTCGATCTCGAGCTTTTATCTTGGTCTCTGAGAAGCCACGGTAGCACCTTAGTGACCTCCTCCCTATCCTTGTATCGGCGGTTCTCCTCCTCCAGAGTTTAGTCTCCCGAGCTTTTAGCCGAATGCACTCCTTCTTAGTATTATTGAGCTCGGCAACATCGGAGGGATCAAGAAAATCGACTCGATCCCGGGAGATCGGGCGGCTAGTCGCTTCCCTTCGAATGATTCAAGCGAAGGATCTCACCACCAAGATCACCGAGCTTCTCAAGCGCGCTTCGGTCGTGGTTCGGCGATTGCCTTGACGGAGCGTCTTGAATGGCAAAAGTTCCATCATTATTCTTCGGATGGAATTGCCCGTAAAAAGGTCTGGTTGGGTGTATGAATAGGAGTGCGTGAGAGAGAGAACAATAGCTGGAGGAGCGGTGGTCTTCGCTTTCTTGGCTGCCCCTGTGCTATTACCGACACCCGACCTCTTGGGAGGAGGAGGTTGGATAGAAGGATGAGCCCCTGGGCCTGTGAGATCGGCTATCACTGCAGCAGCCGTATCAGGTCGCTGGAGCAGAGGAGGCTGACCTCCAGGGCCTGGGGCGGCAGCACTGGATGAGGGTGGGAGTGAGCCAGGAGGAATTTGTTGCTCCTCGTCATCCAGCTCGGCGACCATCTGTGCCATAAACATGTCTGCACATAGAGGAAAGATTAACTAATGAGTAAGAGTAAAATAAATTAACTACAAAAATAATAATTACCAATGTCACAGGGCAAGGGAGCCACGATGGAGCTCAGTTCAAAATAATACATGAGTGATGGAGTTATGAGGCGAGAAAGGTCATACTTGACTAGGGTAAGTTTATTTATTTGAGCTTGGAGATCGGGAGACCGATCTCTGGGGTTGTGTTTGCGTTGGAGAGGAAGGGTCCATATCCAAGCAATTGGAAACCCCCAAGCTCGGGAGGAAGAAATGAAGAAATATTTATCCTTCCAGAATTTGTTTGAGGAAGGATACTTGCTCAAAAATTGAGCATCACCTCGGGAGGTGATACTGAAAAGACCCTTGGTGGTCTAGCTCTTTATTTGGAACAGGGCGAAAAATAGTTCCAGGGTGGGCTCTATTTCTAAGTACTTAGTAAAAATTATGAAGCCAGCCAGGATACGGAAGGAGTTCGGAGCCAGTTGGTTCAGGGGTACACGGGAGAGCTCGAACACCCTAGCCATAAATTGGTGGATGGGAAATCTGAGACCACCCTCTATCTGACCTGCAAAAAAGGCTAAGACATTGGGTGGAGGTCGGTTAGGTCGGTCGGAACTACTGGGCAAAGAGAGTTTGAAGGTGGATGGAATTTGGGCAGTTCTTTTTATAGTTTGAAGATTGGAGGCTGATAGGGTGGTCTCCCTAAAGTCATGTGGATACACAGGTAGAGGACCCAAGCTCGGATTCCGGATCTCTATTGTATCAGAGTCCTGGCCCGAATCAGAACTGGATTCGGTGGCATCAGGATCTGACGGACGGAATCCGGTGAGAGAAAGTGGTGGTGGGATAGAACCCGTCGTTATGGCCCACCATTCTAAATCGGTGACGACTGGGTCCGACGACGTCGAAGGAGAAGAAGAAGATGCCATAATAAAGAAAAAGAAAAAAAATCGAAGGGAAAGGGGATTACTTACTGAATGAAGATAGGAGATTGAAGGGAGAAAGTGGTCTGAAGCCTAAAAGCTTTTGAAGCTCGCCGGAATTTGAATAATTCCACCGGAGAAGGACTTGTCTACTTGAGAGAGATGCTCTAGAATTCAAGAGCGCAAAAGTGGTGAATGAGAAAGAAAAGGGGTTTTTATAGGAGAGGAGAGAGGATGAAAGGTTGCCTCGGTATCCGAGGGGACAGAGCGCGGTTTACGAAGCGCTAATAATGTGAAAAGACGTCTTGTCAATCAGGTCCATGTGTCAGGTACTCGAGAGGCCTAAGAGGCGGCAGGAATTTTGAAAGCCAAGAGGCGGCGGGAATTTGAAAAGCACAAACCCTAAAAGAATAGGTCAGCTCAGCCTGTCAATAACTATGGATGAGGTAGAGATCAATCCATAGTTGGGGGGAGGAATTGATAAGGATAAAAGATGGTCTGGGCCGACCTGAACAGGCTTATGGCATTGGGCCGACCTGGCAAGGCCTATAGTATTGGGCTGATCTGTTAAGCATTAAGCACTGGGCCGATCTGAGGAGGCTTACAACATGGGACTGACCTTCTGAGTATTGGGTCGACCTACTAAGCCCATACAGGTGGGAGGCTTATCATATTGGGCCGACCTGTTAAGGCCCGAGTACGAGTGGTTCTGTATGGATGTTTATCGGGCCGACCTGTGTAAGGTCCGTTGTATTAAACCAACCTGTCAAGCCCTGCACGGCTAAGGCGATCTGTTGTTGACCCGTTGTATTCTATAAAGGACTTCGGGAGGGGGGGTACAGTTCAGCTCGGCCCAAAAGAGGTATGAGGCACTGAGGATGCCTTGGAAATTTAAGGGGGTTTCGCACAATACAATTGGCCGACGTGTTCTGAAACAGGTCGGAGCTATGGTCTTACGTGCGTAAAATTAGGGTTTTTAAGAGATCCGATCCTAATCTAATGATGACTCTGACACCGAATCATAACGGAATCCCGGATTTTACGGAAACCCTAATCCGAGCTAAGGTATAAAAGGCCCAAACCCAGGTTCATTCTAACTTAATCTCTCATATTTTACTGTTACATTGCCTTTTTCTCTCTCTAGCCATTAATTCCTCTCCAAGACACTGACTTAAGCATCGGAGAGGGTACGCCGGAGCCCCCCTCCGGCCCCCCTTGTGCAGGTTTCGCGGAGGACTTCGTCTTGGAAGGTGACCGGCAAGGAGAGGTCGTTTTTGGGAGCAACCACCATGGAAAGTGGTAGTGGTAGTAGCGTTCCTTTTCCCTCAAAAGATTCTGCTGGAATTATGTAAGAATGGAAATTCCTGACAATACAAAGAACTTTATTTGTAGGGATAATTACAAAAACACCCCCAAGGTTTGGGCTAATTACAAAAAAATCCATAGATGTTACAAAATTACAAAAAGGCCCCTCAGGTTAGATTTAGTCTTAAAATTAAGGGGTTAACTGTAATATTTCAACAAATATAAGGGTGGTTTTTTGAAATATTTTTTGCTTATGAAAGGGAAAGATGTAAGCAGAATCAAACCTTAAGGGGCTTTTTGTAATTTTCAAAAATCTCTGGGTTTTTTTGTAATTAGCCCAAACCTCGGGGATTTTTATGTAATTATCCCTTATTTGTAATTTCTGTGGAAAAGTTACAAATGGGGGAATTTACCATGTCAAGCAACAAATTGTGGGAGGCTACTGAAATACTAAAGTCTGCCCAAGATGCCCGCCTCATGTAAGTCAAGAAATTAAAGATGCCGAATTTTGAAGATGTAGATGCCTTTGGTAATAAAGATGTTGGATATAATTGTAACAATAGTAGTTTAGATTTGTTTATATCCTAAGTCCTAATTTTTAGGAATACAGTTGTAGATTAGAGATTACACTTTTTAGGAGTCTGTTAAGTCTTTATAAATATCTTGTACTCTGATTTATTAACGTAACAAGTCAGGAGATTATTCTCTCAAAACTACATGGTATCAAAGCCTTTACTGAAAAATAAAACCTGAGAAGAGAAACACACACTCATGATGTCAAAACCAACCAACACTATCAAGTCACCATTACACCTACTTCTGTTAACCCCACCAACCGGAGCAATGTTGACATAGGAACCCAAACTTCCCTTCAGATCACTGTTGTTCGACTGAATGGGATAAATTATTTGGAATGGGCTCAGTCTGTCAAATTAGCCGTAGACCGCCGAGGGAAGTTAGGTTTTGTGACAGGTGAAGAGGTGCAACCTGTATTGACTGATCCGACGTTCAAACGCTGGCGATCCGAGAATTCCTTGATCACAACATGGCTTCTCAATTCCATGGACGAATCCATCCACATGCCTTACATGTTCATGAAAGCCAAGGAAATTTGGACGCAGTTCGTGAGACGTACTCGGATCTTGAAAACTCTTCACAAATTTTTGAAATGAAAAAGAAATTGTGGCTTTCTCGGCAAGGCGATCGAGATGTCACCACCTATTACAACGAGATGTTACCGTTATGGCATGAACTAGATCTCTGCTATAATGATGAATGGGAAAACCCATCTGATTTAGCACGCTTTAAAGTGCGCGAAGAAAATGATTGTGCCTTCATGTTCCTTGTAGGAGTCCATCAAAGTTTTGATTATGTAAAGGGGCGAATTCTTGGACAAAAACCACTACTGTCTATTCGTGAAGTTTTTTCAGAAATCCGACAAGAGGAGGGCCGAAAACGGGTGATGGGTGGTTTCGTTGCTAGAAAATTCAGCCCTTCTGACCCGTGGAACTGAAGGAGATGGTGATAAGAAAAAAAAGTTTGGTGTGATGTTTGCAGGAAGCCGTGGCACACAAAGGAGACGTGTTGGAAAATTCATGGTAAACCGGCGCATCTAAAGAGGAAAACTGATGGCGGGGGCTCTATCGACTATGGGTGATCGATCTCAAGAGCTATCAAATAACTCAGAGATGCCTCCATTCACTAAGGAACACTTTGAGCATCTTTATAAACTTCTTAATTCTCCACAGTTCTCTATTATTCCTTCTTGTTCCCTAGCACATCAAGGTAACCCTTATCATATTGCCTTCTTTTCTAACTCCAGCATTGGCCCTTGGATTATTGACTCTGGTGCCGCAGACCACATGTCAAGTAACTCACATTTATTTACTTCCTATAGTCCTGCTGCAGGAAATAGAAAAATAAAAATTGCAGATGGTTCTTTTTCAGCTATTGCTGGCAGTGGTTCTATTAGGATTTCCTCTTTTATTGTTCTAGAAAATGTCCTTCATGTTCCTAAGTTATCTTGCAATCTGTTGTCCATTAGTAAGTTAACTCATGACTTGAATTGCAAGGCCAACTTTTACCATTCTCACTATGAATTTCAGGATCTGGCCTCGCGGAGGACGATTGGCAATGCTAGAGCACGCGGAGGACTTTATTACTTTGAAGATGGATATAGCTCTAGTGCACTGGTCCAAAGTTCATGTTTTGGTTCTGTTTCAAGTTGTGATAATCAAGATGTCATGTCATGTTATTTTATGTTAGGTCATCCGAGTTTCCATTATTTCAAACGTTTGTTTCCAAATTTATTTATTAATAAAGATCCATCTTCCTTCCAATGTGAAATTTGTGTTATGGCAAAACACCATCGTGCTTCTTATCCTCCACGGCCATACGAATCTTCGAAACCATTTAAACTTATTCATAGTGACATTTGGGGTCCTTCTAGGATTCCAACGCTTTCTGGTAAAAAATGGTTTGTTTCATTTATAGATGATCATAGCCGTGTGAGTTGGATTTATTTAATGAAAAAAATATGAGATTGCTGATATATTCGAAAAGTTTTACACCATGATTCACACACAATTTCATGAGAAAATCCGAATTTTCCGAAGTGATAATGGGAGAGAGTATTTTTCAAAAGTCTTGGGACAATTTTTTGTGGACAAAGGAATTATACAACAAAGCTCTTGTTTTAATACTCCTCAGCAAAATGGAATTGCTGAGAGGAAAAATAAACAGTTGCTTGAAGTTACAAGAGCTTTGCTATTTACAAATCATGTGCCAAAATATTTTTGGGGAGATGCTCTTCTACATTCCACGTTTCTCATATGCCCTCAAAGATTTTGAAATTCAAAACTCCATCCAATTTTTTCATTAAACAAATACAGTTACAAACTTTTTTCCCGATTTACCTTTAAAAATATTTGGTTGCACTGTTTTCATTCATAATCCCGATAAAAACATAAGCAAACTGGATTCCAGGGCATGTAAGGGGATTTTCTTGGGTTTCTCCTCTTCACGAAAAGGTTTTAAATGCTTCGTGCCAGAAATTAAAAATATTTTGTCACTATGGATGTCTCATTTTTTGAAAACAAACCCCTTTTTTAGTCCTCATCTTCAGGGGGATTCAAAATTCTGATATGATTGTTGGAAGAAAGGAAGATTCGGTGATTGAAGTCAAAGATCTTGATTTTTTGTTTAATTTTCAGCAAGGAAATGATTCAACATTATGTCTTCAGAGGGAAAATGATTCGACTTTAAGTCTAGATCACAATAACCAGCCTGGTTTCAATAAAAACCTTGCTGAAAAATCGGTTTGTTATGAAAATAATGAAACAGAACCTGATCCTTCTAGGAAGGAGAAACAGAGGTTTGGACTAGCGTACTCCAGGAAAAATTCATCTCAAGTAAGAAGTTCAGAAGCAACTCAACAGTGTCATGAGTCCTATCCACAACCAGAATATACTTCATCAAACAACCATCAGTCTTTAAACCAAAACTCGATGGATGTGTGATGCTTCTAACGTCCGTTACTATGTCAAAAAGGCCAAGGCACAGAGGTTCAATTTATACATATTTTGCTCCTAACGTCGAAAAAGTTCAAAATAGAAAGAGTGGGAGTTCGAAGCAAACCGTTGATGAAACATACAAAAAAAAGCTGAGAGAAAAAACTTGTAGGACATAACTCGATGGATGTGTGATGCGGCTATTCCTTTCAATCCTGTTAATTATCCAAGTTTTAGAGTGATGGTAGACTCTATTGGGCGATATGGCATTGGTTTGAAACCACCTACTTACCATGAGGTGCGGATTCCTCTTTTAAGGAAGGAAGTTGAAAGTGTAGAAATGATGTTGAATTCCTATGAAGAAGAATGGGCTACGTAAGGTTGTTCAATCATGGTGGATGGTTGGACCAACAAGAAACAAAGAACATTGATAAATTTTCTTGTAAATTCACCAAAGGGCTCCATTTTTCTTGAGTCTGTTGATGCATCTGATTATTCAAAGACCGGGACTAAATGTTTGAGTTGATTGATAGAATTGTGGAACGCGTGGGGGAAGCTAATGTTGTTCAAGTTGTCACTGTTAATGCCAATAACAATATTCTCGCCGGTAAGAAATTTGCTTGTCTCATCTTTCTCATTATTCATTCATTATATTTTCTTAGAATTTTACCTATCTCTCTATTTGCTTTATGCAGGAAAATTAATGCAAGCAAAAAGACCACATTTGTATTGGACTCCTTGTGCTGGCCATTGCCTAGAATTGATAATAGAAGATATTGGTAACTTGTCAGAGTTCATGACAACACTGAAGAAAGCAATGAGTGTGAATGCCTACATCCATGTTCGTCCAAGTATGGTGAATTTGTTGAGGCAATTTACGGGTCAAAGAGAGCTTGTTCGGGTTGGAATCACTAGATTTGCCACCACTTATCTCACACTAGTAAACATGAACAAACAAAAGCATAATTTAAGGAAAATGTTTCTTTCAGAGGAATGGACGAGCAACAAAGGGGCTAAAGAAGTTCTGGTAAGAAGATTGCTAAAATTATCATGACACCTAGGTTTTGGAGTAGAATTATCTATATCTTGAGATATATGGTCCTTTGGTCTGTGTTCTTAGATTGATTTTTATGATGGAAAGAGGACTGCGATGGGCTATATGTATAAAGCTATGGATAGAGCTAAAGAAGCTATTATGACTGCTTTCAAGAAGAATGAAGCAGTATTCGAGATCATAGACAAAAGATGGAATTGCCAACTTCACCACCCTTTGTATGCTGCAGGATATTACTTGAACCCGAATTCTTTGTCTCAAGCAACTTATCTAGAGATTGAGAAGTTGTGATGGGTTTTTACCAAGCTATAGAGAGATTGATTCCAGACCATGATGAGCAAAATGAGATTATTAATCAGCTCACTTTGCATCACAATGAGAAAGGGTTATTTGGAATGGAATATTGCCATCAGACAGAGAAAATGGAAGTCTGCAGTTGAATGGTGGAAAACCTATGGATGAAAAACCCCCGAGTTGCAAAAATTTGCTGTTAAAGTGCTCAGTCTCACTTGTACCGCTTTGGGTTGTGAGCACAACTGGAGCATTTTTGAACATGTAAGTACATATTTTAAAATATCAATATATTTATTTGGCATTTGCTTTGTTATTGCTACTCTATTATGCTTACAAAATCATTCTAATTTATGATATATTGTCATTGCAGATTATAGCAAAAAGGGGATAAGCTAGCTCAGAAGCGCTTGAATAATTTGGTCTTTGTGAAGTACAATCGGACATTATGGAGGGGATATGATGCACGTGACCCCATTGACTCTATTTCTTTGAAGGAAATCGAGGATAGCAATGAATGGTTGGTGGGTAGAATGGAGGGAGTGTCTGATGATGGGAAAATGAGTTGGTGTTTGATGATGATGATTTGATTGGGAGTGTAGTTTCAAAGGCCGCTGGAGTTAAAGAGCCTGCTTATGACAACTAAGTCATCTCTAGGACTTAGAGATGAGCGTAGAGATGAGGAAGAGGAGAGTGAATTTGAAGAATATGAAGAAGATGAAGATGATGATGAAGTTGGAGAATTTGATGACAAAGAGGATGATGATGAGGATATGGAGCTTGATGATAATTAGTTGTTCGAGTCTTGATTAGTGGATTGTACTTGATGATTATGAACATTATGTTATGTTGTGTGTGTGTGTTAGTGTTTGGTTGTTTTGTTTCGATGTTTTATGATGAACTTAATGAACATTTGCTTTGGTGGTTGTTTTGCTCTTATGAATCCCCATGAATTATGTGTTTTATGAAATATAACTAGTTATAACATTATATTTGCTTGTTTGTAGTCTAAAAACAAAATTTATGCAATTTTTAAATGTTTTTATTTTTTTTTCCAGCCTCATGTACAATGACGCGCGTCTCGCCTTGAGCCTTCGTGCGACTTGAGCCTTTAACAACTATGCTTCGGGGGTATCTTTCGTAATAACCCCAAACATTATGCATTAGCATCATGTCCATGAATCTAACATTGAAAGAAATGGATTCACACACCTGCTTCTTTAATGCAAGCTCAAATTGAGCACTCAAATATTTACCAGTGCTATGGTTCCTATGATTACTAAATAACAATCATATTAGCAAATGCAGTGTTTTACTATTTGTAATTATTAAAACTCGGGTAGTTTTTGTAATTATCCCCCATTTTTATTATGTTCTTGTTTTTGTGTCCTTTCAGGAAGTTGAAAAAGAAAGCAGTCACTGGAAAGGTTTATTCTTCTGATTGAGATCCCAAAAATCTAAAGTAGAAGTGAAGAGACAAATTTAAGATTAGTTATATTTTACTCTTACATCACATTGAAATTCTTCTGTACATGTTACTTTTATTGTGTAATAATTAGATTCTTGGCCTTTTGTCACCAACCATTAAAACATTCAGCTCAAAGAAACATTCTTTCTTCACAAAACAAACTTTATGTAAATAACAGGTTAGACGAAAATTAAGTCCTGTAAAAGAAATACGGGATAATTACAAAAACACCCCTGAGATTTGGTTTAATTACAAAAAAAAAAACCAGACATGTTTCAAAATTACAAAAAACACCTTTAGGTTTCGTTTTGTCTTAAATTTAAGGGGGTAATTGTAATATTTTTGTAAAAGTCAAAGGTTTTTCTTTAAATATTTCCGAAAATCACAGGGAAAAATGTAAGCCGGAATCAAACCTCAAGGGGCTTTTTGTAATTTTCAAAGAACTTTGGGTTTTTTTGTAATTAGCCCAAAGCTTAGGGGTGTTTTTGTAATTATCCCAAAGAAATACCAATAAAATTAGAACCTAGATGAATTTCCCTATTGTATGAGATGATGCCATGCAATTTATTTTTGGATAATTGCTTCATTGTTCACTTTTACATGAAGCATTACACATTCTCTACTGTATTCCGTCTAGTTAGATGAATGTCATGTGTACTTTAATGACATTATTTTATACACGTAACATTCACTTGGTAGAGTGGAACACCATATGAAACATCGTAGAAATAAACGCTCTCATATGACATTTTACTTCATACTACGTTCGATTACTCTAGAGAAGGCGTGGCCAAGTACTTCGGGCAGTCATCGCCAGCCATCACCACCACCACCACTAACGACTTGTTGTCGAGCTCAACGTCGCCGAGCCGATCATGGGACCCACCTCAGACGGCCGGCCCTTTCGGCCCGTGCAGACAAGAATCGCCAACGCCACGACAATGAGCACCAATACAACGGCTAATCCGCCGAAGAGGTACGAAATTGGAGAGTTCCATTTCCAAATGGTGGATGAAGTTTCAGAAAGTGTCATTAGTTTTTTTGTGCAGTGTTTCTTGAAATTGTAGGTTGTTGGGTTGGTATTTATATGGACTTATGTAGGTGCAATTTGGGTTGTAACAGTGCCTTTAAAAATTAAACAGTAGAACAAAGTGGGCTCTAAAGGGAACATTCCTTATTGTACTTGGTAGATTCTTGAGAAATTACTTGTAAATTAAGCAGAAGTGTGCAAAGTGCTTCTAAAGTTTTTCAAGTCAATAATCACTGCAGACTGCAGTGTACATAATTTATGATTTTTTTGGCATT
Source organism: Rehmannia glutinosa (assembly GCA_016081115.2). NCBI lineage: Eukaryota > Viridiplantae > Streptophyta > Magnoliopsida > Lamiales > Orobanchaceae > Rehmannia > Rehmannia glutinosa. Next base: position 4,537,185 of record CM071930.1, on the reverse strand, counting down.
TAAAAATTTGATGGCTTAAATTGGATTGGTATATGAGAGCCTATACACTTGAAACAACCACATATTAGACTCGTCTAACATATTATTAACTCATTTTCGCAATCCATCGTTCCTCTAATAAGACATGAGTTTTTTTTTTCATTTTCTTATATTTTTAACTCAATAATACCTTGCAATTAATTCAGTGTTGTAAAAATCGGCTAGGCAATCGACTCGAGTAGGCGCCTTTAGGCTGAAACGATTTTCTCCAAATTGATAAAATAATCGTCTCAGCCAAAAACCGAACGTGGGCTTTCAAGAATCAGGCCTGGACATCTGCCTAAGTGGCCAAAAATAGATTAAAGTAAAAAAAGTTGAAAAAAATAGTATTGTTCCTTGGTGTCGGCTAGTGATTTATGCAATCTTGAATTAATTTCTATATTTCAACTTTATTTGTACAAAACCATTTCTTTTCGAGGACAGATATAATACAAACACATGCCATAACACAATGTCTACATTTTAATGGATTGGGAATTTATTTTTCAACTTTAATTCGGTTGAAACATATTTTTCCTATACTTCACAAGTGCAAAGTTGAAATGTTCTAATATTCATTACACATAGTGCTAACCACATGGGGGTTAACAGGAGATGGATCAAATGAATCCTCCGTCGGAATATCCTATAAAGATTATATTTGTTGGCCAAATAAAATGTTGTCAACAGGAAAAAGGGTCCCTTTTTATATATATAAAGTGTATAAAAAAGAACTAAAATAAATCCCTGTAACAAAACAAAATCCCATGTCATCATTGTATATCTTTCCATGGATGGATGAGCCGCCGCGTCCACCTACACAATGAAAAACAAATAGAAAAGCATTGCTTAGTTTCATTTTAAAGCAATATTTTTTTCTAGTACAAGAAATTAATTGTTGTCAGTTTGAATTTTTTATTATAAGCTTTATATATATAAATATTGTGTATTGGATATTTACTGAATTTATGAGTTGAAACAATATTTCCTAATAGCCAAAATAATTTGTCGAAGCATTTTATTGACGACTAAAGCTTAATTTATGTTTCTCCATACATGAATCATTAAATTAAAACAACCAAATATAATGAACATAAAGAAAAAAAGATGAATATTACAATGGACCGACAATTTCTTGACAAAAAATACATTATCTGCTCTTCAATCAATTTTACATGTTTCATCAAAAAAAAAATCAATTTTACATGTGTGCAATTTTATTGTTAGAGGTTAGTACAGGGTTATATTGATCATTTAATGTCCAATTTTCCGTTTTCATTTTCATTTTCATTTTTGGATGGCACATTGAATTATTTTATAATAAATAGGTAATTATGGATTAGCATCCCTACAATTGATTGATAAAATTACTGGACCATTAGTTCATCATGGACTCAAATCCAACTTCACCAAGTTTGTTCATAATACTATGGGATAATTAGAAAAAGCCCCCTAATGTTTGTACAACTTACAAAAAACCAACAGGTTTTTGAAAATTACAAAACACCCTTTGAGGTTTGATTTTATCTTACATTTAAGGGGGTAACTGTAATATTTTGACAAATGTAAGGGGAGATTTTGAAATGCTTTTTGATGAAGGGGATAAATGTAAGATGGAACAAACCTAAAGTTTTTTTTTTTGTAATTTTCAAAAATTTCTGGATTATTTTATAATTAGCCCAAACTTCAGTTTTTTTTTTTAATCTATCTATATATAATAACAAACATGTTTCTAAAAATATTTCTCGCTTATTTGGTATTTCCTATATAGCTAAAACGGAAAATGATGACTTTTATTAAGAAAAAGAAGAATTCCAAACTTGCATTATAGAATTTGGTTAATTTTGGTAGTCAATTATTAAGTGTTATTTAGTTTGTTAATTGGTATTATACTTTCTTTAAATAAGTATTAATTTTTAATTTCTACAAGTTTGACTTTCACTAATTTTAAACTTTCTTAAATGAAATAATATATTCGTGATTTTCTGAAAATTGGATTTATAACACTTGCCAAATTTCTACTTATTTTACAAAGAACAAATTTAGATAATAGTAACTTTCAATTCTTTGAAAATCAATTTCTAATAATTGCGAAAAAGATATATTAAGTTTATTTCGAAAATACAAAAATAAAAAATAAGAATTTATTAAGTTTATTCATGTATGGAGTTCTTGATCCAATATTTTGTAAATTATTCAATTAATATTTATTTAATTAAAGCAAAAAAAATCAGAATTACTAAACAAATTGGATATCGCTAACTAAAAATTAAAACAATATATATATATATATATATATATATATATATATAGAGAGAGAGAGAGAGAGAGAGAGAGAGAGAAGTGCTGAAAATAGTAAGTTGAATTTTTCCCGCCCATTTGTAGTTACGATAAAAAGTAATAAAATATATTTAAAAATAAGAAATGATACTTTTTTGGTATTTCATTATTTTTGGTAGTCAACTATATTTAAATAATCACTTTTTAAAATGATATAAAAAGTAGAATTATGTAAAATCGGCTTTCCAAATATGTACGTATATTGCATTAATTATTGTGTTATCTTTTTTTTAAAAAAAAAATTAATAACTTTTTCGTTTTGTATCCATTTTTGACGTATAATATATCAAATTGACCATTTTTTTATGATTTCTACTTTGACACCCATATTGCATATATATAATAAAATAAAAGCATAATAAATAAAAATATGAATAATTAATTATTATTTTGGTAATTTGTAATGAGTTTTAAAAATTATGCATTCGATCGGGCTATTGGACATCAATTTATTTATTCATGTATATGAATATTTATGATATATATGTAATTGTTATTTGGGCTTAACTCATTTCTTATATAATTATATAAAATTATATTTAAATTGATTAAATTCAATTAAAAAGTACTTATTTTTAATGTGGTAATAGGCCAAATTGGTCATTTGTGTTCTGTTAAAATGAAAAAGAGCCATGTGTTTTCAAAAACATGTTACATAACTTGGTACCGAGTTATGTACCCGTCCCCATGAATGAAGAAAAGGGTAAAGTAGACATTTGAGTACAAAAATGGCTAAAACACATGGCTAAAAACTATTTTTGCTATGGAGAAAAGGTCCCAAATCCGAGGACTCTATTTTCATTGAAGGAAATATCTCAAAATATGTATCCAAAATTTATATATCACATATCACCACACATAGTATTACATATATTTATTGTAAGAATAAAATTAAGATTTATTTAATATGAAATTATATTCATAATATTATTTTATATATAAAAAAATTATTTTTTATAAATTAACGTACTTTTTATATTAATAGAAATTATTTTTATATTTATCAATGTATTTTGATATTCAAGTTTCAAAGTTGTACATTTGGAATTAGATATGAATTTGTCTGTTTGATATTTTTATTGATATGTTTGTATATATAAAAATAAAATAGTTTTTGTTTTTTTTGAAAATTTTCATTTTCCGTAAAAATGCGTTGCTAAATTTATAACATGGGTTTTGTTCAATTTCTTCATAATTTTGACAATTGTTCAGCTTTTAATCCCCAAAGAATATTGAAATTTGAAATGACTTTATTATTGATTGTAAATACAATTTTATTAAATATTCAATATTAGGGTAGTAATAAAAATCAATATTGGACAGTTAGAACTTTTTTTCAAATTTTTACATTCTTATAAATAATTGATAAACATGTTTTATAAATAGGTATAATTCATAATCACACAAACAAATATTTGAGATTCAAAGATATATTTTTATAGTTTACCATGATTTGATTTTATTGTTCAATCGTATGATTTATAATCAAATTAATTATCTTTATATTTTAATTATTTTTGAAAATTTAAAACTTAAAGCAATCACTGTTTTTTTTTTTTTTTGTAAAAACATAGATAGCAAAAAATCCATAATTTGAAAATTAAAGAATAACAACAAGTAGAATTGTAAAGATTATTGGTTTAACTAATTTAAGAATTAATAAAATAAAAATTATAAATGAAATTAATATTAATTAATAGATAAATGCAATATACATATTCGAGGAATGGGGATGAGAATGGAGAACCACCATTTTATCTAATCCGAATTGGAAGGAGGACAAGCTTATATATATATATCGTTTTTGTCACATCCCCGATTCTAACGAAGTGGAGAATCCACATCCCCACCCCTATCCTCGAATTAACCGAGAATTTACCGTCACATTCTATTCGGTTACCAACGGGGATGGTTCACCACAGAAATATTGTCATCCCTAAATGTAGGTAATAGAATTCATGTAACTATTAGAAAAATGGACATGTAACAGTATAAAATATAGACATTATATATATATATATGCCACGTGCATCGCACGGGTAAAAGACTAGTATAATGAACATAAAGAAAAAAGATGAATATATACAATGGACAGACAATTTCTTGACAAAAAATACATTATCTGCTCTTCAATCAATTTTACATTTCTGGGAAATTAATCTTGGATTGGAGAGAGTATTTCTGTTCGAGCCGGACAAACAGGACAATTTCAAATCCTGATGAAATACACCATTCAGACATTTACTGGCCAAGATATTTAACCAGTGCTCTAAAAAACCATAGACGCAAGGTAGACGACAGACTAGAGTCTTGGAGGACCTAATCTAGAAAAAAACATAGATTGTTAAGGAAGCTTAGCGACTAGACGGGACTAGACGATTTTTTTTTAGAATAATGTATATGACCACAATCTTAGTCGTGTTGTCTAATGTCAACCACATAATTTTTTTAGGGGGTACAATAGGATAAAAGAACACACATACTTACTTATATGAGATCGAATTGGGACTAATTGCCTGAAAGCACAAGCTTCTAGCACTGAAACACAAGATTGAGTTTCATTGCATTAAAAGTTGGGAAAATTAATTGTCTTTTATTTTTTATTTCAATATTATTTTTTGAGGAATTTTATTTTAGTGTTTTCAAAACATGTTAAATGTATGTATATTAATTATGGTTTCATTAACTAGGCCAAAACTTACATAAATTTTAAAAACCAACATTAAAAAATATTTTCCGGAAAACAAATTCACACATCCTTATTTTTCTCATATATATCCATCCTCCAAATATATTTTTCCAAAATATTTTTCTACGATAGGCCAAGTTCTGGCCCACCACTCAATTCCTCAGTTTCCTCTAATTTTCGGTAGAGCTGTCAAAACGGGTTGGCGAGCGGGCTAGCTTGCGGATAGGAAAAGCTCAACAGTTGGCGGTGCGGGCCGGGCTGGGCCGTCATTATGGCAGGCTGAAAATATATTGGCCCAACCCAATACACCGCGGGCCGGCCCGCGCAAAAAATAAAAAATAAATTTTCTTTTTGCATATTATTAATTTTAATGAGTTAAATAAAATAATGGATGACAAATACATATTTTAAAAAAATATTACATACACTTTTATAAGAGATAAACATATAAAATATCAATTATACCATTTTTTTCTTCTACTTCTTATTTCTTCTCATTTTTTCTTTTTTATTTTTGGCGGGCTAGCCCGTCGGCCTACCGATCCAACTTGCCAAGCCCGCAGCCTGTGGCAGGCTAGCCTGTTTATGCCTGTCTCTTGGTGGGCCTCTAAACACCTTACTTGCCCCCACCTTAGGTGGGGCGGGACGGGCCAGCCCGATGGGCCTAGCCCGTTTTGAGTGCTTTTATCTTCCGACCTCTTGGTCTCTCATTGTCTCATGACTCATAATTTCATCTCCATTTTAATACACTAGGCAATAGCTACCAAACAAGTTGAACATATTAGTCAGCATGGTTTACACACACACACACACATATTTGTTTATTATTTGGCTCTTCTATTCCCATGTTGAAAATAAATATATTAAAGGAGACTCAAGTCAATTATTCTCAACTTTCATGAGGACCGCCAGCATTTAAAATATTAGCAGTAGAGTTATGGAGAATTTAATTTGACAAAAATAATACAATTGTCGTCCACTAAAGAAGTTGGTGAGAAAATTGCAGCTTCCTTTTAGACTAATTGGGCACAACATTACCATTAATACACATTTTTTCACTAGCTTTTCTGTTTGAAACCAGTTTTATATTTCAAACTACACAATTATTTTCTAACATGTCCGAAACGCCACAGAATTTCCTCAACCTAATTTCCACAAACAAAGACCTGATTAGTAGAAGAAGTCAGTTCACTAATCCATTCCGTCCTCCTTAATTAGATTATAATTATAATTTAGCCTTTGTTAATGCCCTTGGGCTTTACCTCTGTTCCAGTTTTTCTATTTCATTTTTTTTTTATAATCCAGATATCCAGATTTTTACACCTGACTAATCCTGGACCTGCTAGTATCAGAGGCCCCTTGATCCAGCAGGATGTAAATCGAGGGATGTGCCCAAGTGGCAGGTTTCTAAGGGAGAGAGCCAACAGGATTCGCCTCCCGGAACAGACCCCCACAATATTTCAGTGAAAATCTGCTCTACACGGGATTCGAACCTGCACATTCATTATTAATTATGTTGGCGTTAAACTAATATCGCAGGGGTTGGCTAGTTTTTGTCCAAAAGTTATGTTTGCTTTGACTTGATCTCATAGTTTTGTCTTAAAAAAAATACATTAGGAAAAAGGAGTTTGACCCTCGCTTATAAGCCACACTACCACAGTACATAGACTCGCGTGCTTAAACAATGTATTATCAACACTCATATATTACTATGAGATGTAGAAAAAAAAAAACTCTTATTGATGGGCTCCAGATGGAAGTCATCAAGAACTCCCCCAGTTACACTTCTTCGATGCTGGAATCCTACAAAACAAACTATTAGAAGGGGGACAGAACGTATTTCAGCGAAATTCCTCTGATGCTTAAGCCAGGCTAGACATTATTCAAAGATTTAATTTCGCGTATGTATCTCATAAGATCCACCAAGTTCAGGAGAATTTTCTCGGACACTAATCAATCATGAGCTCGGTCAATCATCATAGTTGTATAGTTCGGTAAGTAGTTGCCATGTTCGAACGATTCTTTAAGTGCTGAAAAGACTCTTGTCCTACGTCACGAATCATGTCCTCTAACCGATCGTCCATATCTTCATCAGTTTGCTCAGTTGGAACGTCTAATAGTTCACCATGCCATGTCCATGTTGTGTAGTTCTTATTTATTCCATCACAAAGAAGATGTTCTCGTATCTTGTCAACTTCATGGCGTCTCCCATTCACACAGTTGACACAAGGACAATAATACTTTCTATCGAGTTCCGTTCGATTTTGTTGAGCGAATTTCAAAATTTGTTCAACTCCATTCTCATACTCATCCGTTATGCGACTTGCATTCATCCAACTTCGATCCATTTTTGTCCTATTATCAATCACGTTAATAAGTTGCGAGAATATCTATTAATAAACAGATTCTTTAGTTAATTAGACCAAAGCCTTAAGTATATATATTAATTAATAAGTATATTTTAATAATCAGCCCACATTGTACGTACGTAGTGATTAAAACAGAATGTTCGAAAATATATTGGTTTTAGTCAATAACGGAGCCAGAGATAGCTTGTAGCTATGGATTTCAAGAATATTAATTTTCACATGTCAAACCAATATTTTCTCATAATTGCAGAACAACTCATTTCTCTTTATCTCTTAGTTTGTATTTTGCTCAACAAAGATTTCAGAACTACCCTATGATTTGGTGGTTTAATTCACAAAGTGAATAATATGAAATTACTATTTTCTCATGCCTAAAGTCTAAACTGCAGTATAGACAACAACCGCAAAACAATTGAAGGCAAATAATAAATTAACACAGACGAAAAATTCGAGAATCCATAAAGGCAATTGATTTGCTTGATAGAAGAATTATCTTGCTAGGTCATGTAATTCAAGATGATTAAGAATAACACCTCAATTTAACATTAAAAACAATAAACTCGACCATAACTAGTTTTTTAAAAGAAAGAAAATTAAAGATCCAAAAACATGCGATTACCCTCAAATAGGTATTGTCCAATTATGGAGTGTGAAATTTTCAAAGTCCCATTTAGTACTCTGTCACAATTTGAACATCTAAAGAAGTAGAAACTCAAGAATACCCATTTCGGAGAAATAACTTTTAATTTAAGATAAAAAAGGTTTAACTCGCATTTTTGTATTATCGTATAGACACCCATAAATAGTATAATAGAGTTTAAGCACAAACTTTTTCCCGCCCCCACTTTCTTTGTGATGAGGGTTAGTGATAAAGATCGAATATTGAGGAAGGTTAATTTATAGGGACCCCAAAAGAGAGTTGGAACTCCTGTACCTCGAAATCAAACCCAAGAGTCCAAAAACTTGATAATGCTAAGTAGCCAAGAAAGTGAAACCGAAAAAGCGAGAGAAAAGAAAATGCAAGTATAATGAAAATGCCAAGAAAGTGATATTATAACAATAAATGTAATTTTATCTCATCAATACATTGACTCACTTCAAGAGCGATTGAATCTTCAGTGAGATACCAAGTGTTCCTTCAAACTTCTTCAAATTTTTCTCGCAAAAGTATAAGAATATTATGGTAGATGGCACGTTGAGACATTACTCTGTTAAAAGCCTCCGGATACGACAGATGGAATTCATTTAATAGAACTTTGTTAGTCTCCTATTTTTTATAACCTATACTACAAAATGAAAAGGGATGTGTTTCTCTATGCACAAATATTTTATGCTATTGAAGCCGGTCAAATTTGTTGGCATTAGACAATCAAGAATGAGAAATTGCAAACACACTTGTTTAAAGCATAAGCAAGTTGAACTCGGCAAATGTAAAAAGAATGGTGAAAATAGCGAGAGATAAAGAAGAGAACTCGATCATAAACAGACTATAAATGTTCAAACTCGACCTTGATATGTAAATGTGAAGGCATCATACGATTTTAAACAACCAAAGATGCATCTTTATGGGTTTCTAGAACAACCGCTATATATAATGCAATCACCAATCTGCAAGAATTCATAATTTGACAAGACCAAAAAAAAAAGAGATGGAGATTGGAATTACAAGCAATATTGTGTTTGTTCTTGTTTTCATGTCCATCCTAATTTTAGCATGCCTTAGCACATCGATGCATCACAATGTTTTTTCGGGAGTGAAGCGAGAGAGGTCGCAATCGTATGAAGGAAATGGGTGTACGATGAATCCTAAATTTAACTTATATGATTAATGGGGCAAGAACAACTAGAATGAGATGGGCCCACACCATTATATAACCAAAATTTGCTAGAAATGTATAGATCGGCCATGGCCGGATAGCAAAAACAGACGATATAAAGCCAACCCACAAAACAAACAGGATAGAAAGCATAAAAATTTTGACAAATCTCATCATACACACAAAAAGGGCAAGAAAATAATACCAAAAAACAAGGCACCAATCATCAGGAAACCAATTTGAAGAGAAATAGAGAGAGAGTTAAGCTATAAGCTAGCTCATTTCACAAGAAATTTCGCACCAGCAAGCCAAACAACACCTAACAAATGGAAATGCAGTAAAAAGAAAAAGGAAAAAAACTTGATTTTTAGAGTGTGTAATCTCATCAGGGCCCCAAAACAAAAAAAAAAGAAGAAAATGATAGCGATTCTTAGGTGAATGAATGATATCAAGATTCTTCTTTTTTTTTTTATCCATCTTCTCTTCTTAGGTGAAAACTGTGAAAAAAAATAACACTCCACAAATAAAATAGAGGGTTGACATTATTGAAGGAAGCTTTTGACAAAATGAAAAGCAACACTTACAATACCATTTAGACCTGTTTAGACCCAAACCAAATAAGAATTGGATAAAGAATATCACATCAAACTTTCTTAAGCACTAAGAAGATTTTCCCGAGAAATTAATAGCCATAGGAGAAGAAAAGAAAACAGAGCAGTAGAATTAACAATAGAAAACCAAGATCGTGGAAAACAAATTAAATATAACATCAATAAACCACAACAATAGTGAACCACGAACAAAAAAAAATCGAAAGCATTCAAAATTGAAGCTCAAAAATAGTAAATTGTATAATCAATGACCGAAAATACTCACGTTGTTTGTGATTTTGCCACTTTGTTTTGCATATTCTACAAACCCTCCGATTGCCCATGTTTTGCAAGCCCGAACCGACGCTATCTAAGCCACTTCTTCATTCCGTCGGCGCAAGGCTGGCCTGGCTAGGGTTTCGCGTGGGAAGGAGAAATGGGGTTTAGGCTAGAGTTTCGCGTGGAAACCGAGGGGGCTGGCAAAAACGGGTTAAAGAGGGCTGCCTAGGGCTTCGACGGTGACTTCGACGGATTTTGGTGGTGGGCGGAGATATGGACTCTGTGGCGGACGGTGACTTCGACGGATTCGAAGAGAATGCAAGGTTTTTTTTTATCGGTACAAGGTTTTAAGGCTAAGGTTGGGTGAACTACGTGAATAAAAGGTGAAGAGGTGGGCTGCTGGCAGAAGAGTTAAGTCTAAGGCAAAATATGAAAAGGTTTTTTATCTCAAAAAAAAATATATGAAAAGGTTTTAACTAAAAATATATCTACATCGTTTGTATACGAACCGATGTAGACTACATCGGTTCGTATACAAACGATGTAGGTGAAAAGAGAAACGTATATTTCTACATCGGTTCAGTTAACAACCGATGTAGATAAAAAGCTCTGCATCGGTTCATCTCAACAAACGATGTAATAATCTCAAAATATTTACAATTTTGCCACCGGTTTTTCTTTTACATCGGTTGGTTATTGAACCGATGTAAAGGCCTGATGTAAAAAGCCTATTTTGTGGTAGTGCATTAAACATGAAAGCCTTACTTGGGCCTCGTCAACATCTTAAATTAGGTTAGCTCGATCGGGCCACTAACCAATATGATTTTATATAGCTTGGCCCTAATAACTTAATTCCAATTTTTTATTCTACTTAGTATTCTATTTTTATTTAACAAAAAAAATGATTATCTTATATCATTTGGTGCGAACATGCTATACATGTATAAACCATATATATATATATATATATATATATATATAACCATAGCACGTACGCAAATCATATATTGCACCTATTAGTGTTACTGGGATATTTTCATTTTCATTTTTTCTTTCCATCCACAAATGACTTTTGGTCATGTGTGAAATGTCAGTACTCATCATACATTTATGTATATATTATGTAAGTATTAAATATGTTTATAATCATATTATAAAATGAAATATTAACATCATCATATAGAAATTAATTAATTTAATTAAAAAAAACTTAAAGACATTGAATGCAATATGTAAATATTGTCCAAGTAAAAATGCTTGCAAATATATGGAATACACATTGTACACCAGAAGCTGGAGGAGGAAAAATAATAATATGCTAAATAAAGAAATAAATTAAAAATAAAAGTACTAACTTGAAACCAAACAAAATTTCAATTGTATATGAAAAAAACGTTTTTTTTCTTCTTCATGCTTCCTGCTAATTGCTCAAACTATATAATATATAAATATATTCACATTTTATTTTATATGTTATATAAAAATTAAAAAAATCCGAAGGACACCAAAGACGTCACAAACTACAAATTTTCCTGTAAAAATATACAACTATTTAACCTATCTAAATTCTATAAATTAAACTAGCTAGGTAGCAAAAACCATATGCATATATAAATTGAGCTAATATTTGGCTTAATTGCAGTTTTGGTCCTATAAATATAAGGATGTGGCATATTTAGTCCTGTAATTATTTTGTGTAGCAATTTTGGTTCTGTATGTATTAAAAATTGATATATTTGGTCCACTAAGTATGCTATGTAGCAATGTTGGTCCCGCAAATTTTTATATTTTTTCAATTTAATTGGTCCCATAAGTTCTGAGTTCGTGCAATTTTGGTCCTCAAATGATGAAATATGACTTACCCATTTAAGACCAATTAAAATTGAACAAAAACAAAACGTATGGGACCCAAATTCCACAAAAATAAAAATTTATGGGACCAAAATTGCTACATAGCATACTTACATGACCAAATCTGCCACCACTTTGAATTTACAGGACCAAAATTACTACATAAGATACTTACATGATCAAAACTGCAATTAAGCCCTAATATTTTACGAATAAAAAAATAGAAAAAGAAAAAAAAAACTCAAACTTCTGCAACCGGCCTCGCGGCGGCGATTGGTTTGGCGAGATGGGTCGGGTTAGTTTCTCCGGCCATAATCACCACTATTCTGCTCTCCATTTCTGCTTGTAAAGCGTGCACCTGCTTTTCCGACTTCTCATCATCCGATGATTCTGATGAATTTCTATATGAGCAGGCCAATATTACTAATGCCAGAGCTATTACTCCCAACGCCAGAGCTAGACCGCCGAAGAGATACGGGATCGGCGAACTCCACCGCTGAAATCCGCCGCCAGCGGCGGCGTGGGTGGTGGTGGTCGGGTGTACACATGCCCGTACTTGAGGGTAGGCACAACAAGTTTGTGCCTAGGGCCCCAAAATTTTAGGGGCCCATTTTTATGTTTAAGGGGTAATTACAAAAAGGTCCTAAGGTTTGGGCTAATTACGAAAAAAAAAATTTGGAAATTATAAAAAAGAAATCCTTTAAGTTTGATGCGTCTTATATTTCCCTCGTTCATATGCAAAAAATATTTTCAAAATCTCCCCCTACGCTTATGAAAACATTACAGTCACCCCATTAAATTTAATACACAATCAAATCTTTAAGGTTTTGGGGGGCCCCAATTTTTTTAAATGGTTAAGTATATAAATCATACTCTTCACACACGCACGCAACACCAAAAAAAAGATGGAATTCAACATAAAACCTAAAATTGTGAAAAAAGAGAAATAATTCACTCGAATGTGAGCTGCATATAAACTCTAACGCATACTGACAATTTTAGATGATAATGAACATTACATCCTTCTCAATAGTTTCCTAAAATCCTTATAAATAATGACAATTTTTAGAAAAAATCTTTTTACAAATTTTGAGTCAATAGTTTTATTTTTTCCATTGTGTTAATACTTTTCATTTTGCTTAGTTTTTTAGCTTTTGCTTAATTTTGCCCTTTTATTGAATTGATTTAGTTAGCAACGTGATTTATGATCTGAGCAAAATTTTATTTATTTATTTATGATTTACGAGTATCAGATAAACTTGGGGGTGACATAGTAATTTGTGTGACTGAAATTTTATTTTTCTTGTTGTCAAAGTTTTTTAGGGGATTAATATTACAACTGATTTTTCGCCCTTGATTTATAGTAATATTTTGAGACAAAAAAGGTTGGTCGATATAAGGGCCCTTTTTTTTTATCCTGCTTAGGGCCCTATATTTCACAGGTCCGGCCCTGGGTGTACAACTTTTGGCTTCATCTCTTTCTCTATATAAATTTCTTGTCAATTTTATGGTGGGAAGGGATGGTGTGGGTATATTTATATATATGAGGTGGGAGATGAATTAAAGGAGTACATATTTAAACAGTGCATGGATTAATTAATTAATTAGGATAATGGGGATTTAATTTTAATTTAATTATTGTGCTTGTGTTAGAGAAGTGAACCAGAACTTAAAAAGTTGGGATTCTTTCATTGGCTTTATTGCATGATTCTTAGTGGATTGATTTCCTTGCAAGTGATCTTTTTATTTAATAGGTTTCCATATTTACCCTCATGTGATATATGGCATTATCCTTGTAAAATGTAAACATATCCATAAATGGGGTCTAATAAGAAGCTAATGGGCAGATTTGGTCTATAGATTATGTCCACTCCATAAAGGCCATGCATGCATGCATGTATTTTATATAGTTAATTTTAACATCTAAATCTAATTAAATGGTGTAGTTGACATATATGGATCGTGTATACCTATATGCATAGATATCTGTTGATTCACATATCTTGCGACAGCTAGGCTAGAGCATCTATAAGTCTTATTTTGATCGAACTAATATAAACTATATATCAACAGTATATCAAAATTAGCTTGAAAATATTGTGCGTCAACAAATTAGCCACCAATAAACTATACGAGTCGAAAGTTTGTCGCCTTAGATTGTTGTACATTCCTGTGCACCATGCTCCATAATCCAAATAGGGATTTTCAAGAGGGTTTGCATCAAGAGACACGCGACTCTCAAACAAGTCAGATTCTGTGTTTTAAATGGTGTTTCATCATGTATATCAATATATATAACCAGTACCAACCCAATGTATAAAATGATGTCATTATATACGTGGTGTGTACTAATATTAGTGAAACACGTGAGGATCCGAATTATTACTAATGCGCTGACAATTAATGGGTTTTTAGTGTTCAATTGATGAGACGAGGGTATTTTCGTACATTCACACTTGAGAAACAAAAGTAGCTAACGAAGTAAAGCAAAGCAAGATGGAGAATGAGTGTGAAGTTGTCAAATTAGTGAATTTCTTTGACAGTGGCCTTCACTCATACTCAGTGGAACCACTAAACGTGTTCTTTTGGTTCAGGTATCATCCTAATCTCACCAAGTCTTCGTTTTAAGAGGGTATATTGAAGAATGTGTTCGTTAATTTGAAGGAAAATATAATGAAAAATCTGGATGTCGATCTGTTTTACTTTATTTTAAAAGAATAAATAGATAATGGAAGTTTTTTTTATTTTACAATATAGTTTGGGTTCTTCTACTGCTTAATTAGCTATTAAATAATACTTATTTAGTTGTTTTGTTGGCACTGTTTTACGACCATAAGATATACTTTGCATTTTTGTTTTGGGATGTTACATAATATCTTTGCGTATTTAGTTATTCCACACTTTGCATAGATAGTTTCTAAATAATGCATATTTAGTTAATTTTGTCTGCGTAGTTTATGACGTCTTGCATAATTGAGTATAATGTATCTTGTATATTATTTTTTTACGCTGCATAGAAAGTTTTCAGTCAATGCATATATAGTTGATTTTTGTTGCATAATATCAAATATGTAATATCATATAGATATATGCATCGTTTCATAAGTATCTATGCATCATTTTATAAGTATCTATACATCATTACATAAGTATCTATGCATCATCTTATTCGTGAAAATTACATTTTTTTAAGAGTTGATGTTAATGGCTAGTTTCGAGTTCTCCATCAATGTCTACGCCATTGATGCTGTTGGATAGAGTTTTTTCTACGACTGATGATTCATCATCATGATTCGAATTCACATTTTCGTTGTTTTTTCATTTGGAACATAAATCGCATCTTCTTCACTGTTTTTATTTTTCACAGTTCGAGTTCTTCAATGTTTTATTCATTTGCGTTAATGGAGGAATTGTGTGTGTGTGTGTGTGTGAGAGAGAGAGAGAGAGAGAGAGAGAGAGAGAGAGAGAGGCAGAGACACATAAGATTGAGAGATGCATGAGAGAGAAAAAGATTTGATTCCATTTTTGTAACTACCTTGTTATGTTATTTTACCACATTACCCTTATGTTGATTAAATTAATGTTTTAATATAATTTTTATTTATTAAATCACACCCATAGATTAATAGTGGGGGATGGTTGAGATTAGTCCATTGTGTCTCACCTAGAGATATGGTCTCACTTGATCCTTCCCATATAATATATATATATATATATATATATATATATATGTGTGTGTGTGTGTGTGTGTGTGTGTGTGTGTGTATTAGATCAAATGTGGTAGGGGTCTTTACGTAAGACAATGTGCATTAATCTCAGCCATTTATTTATCAAATCCTAAGCCTGTGATTTTTTCGATTTTTTGACCTTTGTTTTTTTTTTTTTACTTTTTTCCTGGTAAGGGCAATTAAATCTTTTTAAGAAGGAAACTTTTTGCTTTTTTTTTGGTAGCTATTATTGGGAACGTGATTTTCGGGATTTAATCAGTGATCTCTTTCCCGCTTTCAGTTTTTCTTCACTTTTTAAAACATAACTTCACTTTTTCTTCACATTTCAAAACATATCGTCTGTTTTCTCTTATAGGTCTACTACTGGGTAGAAGATTTCTTCATCCTTTTTGTTGCACGCGATTTTTGTTCGAAAGTGTGGTGACCACAATATTTTTAAACTCGGCCCGGACATTAAACCAGATAACTAAGTGGGTCATTAAGTTATTGGTCCGACCAGTTAAATCGTTTTTAAAGAACCGGTTGACCCGTATTTATAAATATACATATATATACACACGCATATATACACACACAAACTTATAAGCTAGGGAATTAAAGGATGCATGGAGAAAATAGAAATAAAAGTGAACAAACTAAATGAATATTTTACAATCATGAAGAACAATTCTGAAATGGTGAGAAAATAAACCCTAAACAAATACCACAAGGTTTTCAAAAAATTCTCTCGAGAATGACAATTTTCGAACATAATCATCTTCTTCAATCCAATTACTAGTCTGTTAATTATGGATTTCGATTCTTTACTATTTCCTGAGATCACCAAGTTAGGTATTGGTGATAAACAATCGATAAAATCTGCATCAAGACCCAACAACGCATCGCGCATACATCACGCAGCGGCTAATCCGGAATTTCACGAAACCGCAGATCGTAAACTTTCGGATAAAACATGTAATTATTCCTTGGCTTTAGGTATCTCAATTGATAATTTCGATCCAGTTTTAGGGTGCCCTAGTCGTACTCATGCGCCTAGAATGGATGAGGGTTTTGTTCAAAACCTAGTTTAAACCCTAATCCCATATACACAAGTAATGTGCATGGGATTAACACTCAAACTTTCGCTCAAATGCTATCCCTATGGAAGATTTCAAAACCTGTGAAAAAGGGGGAGTATATTTCGGTCACTATAGATGAGGAAATTTACCAACAACGGGCAGCGGAATTACGGAACACACTGATTGTTAGATTAATGTTACCAAAAGGATCCAAACCTTTAGGTTTAGAGGATCTTAAACGAAGACTTTCGAAGGTTTGGCATATTGACGGTTCATGGCGCCTTATACCCCTGGGAATGGGTTATTACAACATACAATTCTCGAACGTTAATGACAAACACAAAGTATTTGGTTGGCCTATCTGAAATCTGAATCTGGGCTCAATCCATCTCGAGAATCGGGTTCAGACTTCAATCCATACCGCATAAATTTGTCAAAATCTCAGGTATGGGTTCATATATACGAGTTGAGTATGGAATATTGGCATCCTGCGTTAATTATGAAGCTCGCAAGTGCTATTGGCACGCCCATTCAGAATTCTGAAATGGTGAAAACTGAAACACAAACGGAAGACGTAAACTGAAATAATGCTATAGGCAAAGGCAATAGAAATTACTCAATTAAGAAGGCAACACCTTGAAATTAGGCGTTTCCTTATTTTCCAGAGTCCTTAATTTAGAGGCTTGCCAATTTTACATCTTTTTCCTTTTCAATTATTGAAGAATGGAGTTAAGCCGGGTCACAATGGGCTAACGGTTCCCGGGTTTTGTCCGTTTTTTTCTGGGTTGGTATGGGTTATTCGTCGCCTGGATGAAACAAGAAACCGGACTAGTATTAGTAGAGATGGCAAAACCCAGCCCGGCAGGTTCAGCACACCCTGATTCGCATTCGAACATCTTTGAGGACCTTCGATTCGATTTCTCACATACACAGAGAGAGGAATCGACCCGGCAGATCACCTAGCGAGTTGGGAGTCCCTTTGGCGATCACATTGTTGATGAGGGCACGGCTTCACCACCTTCTTTGCGCTCATTCGGATGGACCACCGAGATATCCGAGCTTCAGATTTTCATAGATCATTGGTTCTCCTTTTATTCTTTAGATTTCTCTCTATGATAGTCTTTCTAGGTATCGTAGTGATAGGTATGTGTTCTTTGATTTTCTCCCGCCTTGACGGGCATGACATTGTATGACATTTTGATTATTTGATATACAGGTAGGGGATCACGCCTTAATCCCCCACCCTCTGGGGTGTTATTTTGAGGGGAAAAAAAACCCAGCTCGGCCCGCGGGCCAGCCCAACCAGCCTGAGGTTTGGGTTGGATTGGGCTGTAATTTTTTAGACCCGACTTTTATTTGGCCCGGACCCGATGGCTCGACGGGCCGGGCTAGCCCGATTTTTCCAGGGCCGACCCGAATTTTTTCCACACAGAATGCATGAATGGGCTGGACTGGGATAGGCAAATTTGTGGCCCGACCAAAATTGGGTCAGCCCGATCCGACCCGAAATTTTGCAAAAGCCCGTCTGGGCTGGCCCGACCTACCCCATTGCCAGCTTTAGATATTAGGAGCAGTTCCCTGTTTACCCGGCTGGTCCGGTTCATTTTTAAAAACATTGGGTGACTAGGGATTCTCCATTGTGTTTGTGTACTGTGTGCAAGCATTAAATTAGCATTTTCTAAGATGTCCATTTTTTTCAAACATATATCATATGAGTATATGCACCAGCATTTAAATAATTATGCACTATATATAAAAAATATATGCATCAAAATTGCAAATGTAATTTGTTACTCTTCCTAATGTGCACAAGTTGCAAACTAAACTAAATATGCGTCATTATTCAGTTATGCATCAAATATTCACTAACTATGCATCAAAATTACAAATGTAATCTTTTACTATTCCTAATGAGCACAAGTTGCAAATTAAACTAAATATGCATCGTAATTATTCAGTTATACATCAAATATTCACTAACTATGCATCAAAATTACAAATGTAATCTTTCACTATTCCTAATAGGCACAAGTTATAAATTAAAATAAATATGCATCGTTATTATTCAGTTATGACTTATGCATCAAATATACACTAATTATGCATCAAAATTTCAAATGTAATTTTTCACTATTCCTAATGGGCACAAGTTGCAAATTAAAACAAAATATGCATCGTTATTATTCAGTTATGCATCAAATATACAATAACTATGCATCAAAATTACAAATATAATTTGTTACTATTCCCAATGGGCGCAAGTTCCAAATTAAACTAAATGTGCATCATTAGTATTGAGTTATGCATCAAATATACACTAACTATGCATTATTTCATTTTATAATCCATGAACGTATATAGGTGGAAAAAAAGTTGTGATTGTAAACATGTGTATTCACTATTTGAGAAAAATTCAAGCATACTGCAATCTAACTATTATGCATCGGATTTTGTTTTCCTTTTTCCGTTTGCAGGCATGAGAGGGATAGGATGGTGATTTTATGTGATTTGCAGTTATGGAATGTAATTTGATGATATCCCACGATTATTGGCATGTATAGGTGTTGTTTTCATGGAAGGTTGTTATAGCATTTTAATGATTTACTATATTACCTTTTTATGTTTCAAATAATTAGTAAATGCTCTAATTTTGATTACAATTTGAACCATTGATTAGTAGGTGTGGATGATTGTGATCAATCCATATAGTCTCATAGTAAGGGGCTGTCTCACGAGATCCTATATATATATATATATATATATATATATATATGGAGGAGAGGTGGGGATGAGTAAGGAGAAGGGAATTCACTTATCATATAACTAGTTTGAATTCTACGAAAACGAACTTGTGCTTTTTTTAACTATTTTTTTATATAACTCAACTTCAAAGCTTACGTCTCACTATATCTGCGGATACCAATTTTGATAACTTATTGTTGTTACCATGTAAATCGCGGGATGTGCTTGAATTGACTATGTATGGTTTGTGGTCCGATTAATTGGCCAGTTGTAGGGATGACAATGGGTCAGGTACCTAAAACCCAAAACCGCCTCGTGCTTAGAACGGGGCGGGGCGACCCGTTCTGCACCATTTTGAATTAAATTGAATTCATATATATATATATATAATATTCTTTACAAAAGTTGTTATTATCAATTTATAAATGTTAGATATAATATAAGAATACATAAAAATTATATTATAATATATTATATATGTAAAATATATTTTAAAAATAAAAATTCTAGGCGGTCTGGGTGGGTACCCGTTGGGTAGAGTAGATACCCAGACCCGTCCTACCCCGTTGCGGGTCATGGGGCAGGGTGGCCCAAAAGAGATGAGCCAAGGCGGGACGGCACAAGGCGGGTCGGAATTGCTGTCCCTAATTAGTTGTCACTGAGGCTCAACCCCCACAAGGAAATCGAATCCACGGTGATGACCTTAAGAATGCATGCGGTTGCCAATCCAGTTGTTCCCCGGGGCCGTGAATTATAAATTTTCCTTTTACTAAGAGTAGTAATTTGGCTGAGATGAATTACAATGGCCACGAACTCGCAATAACGAGATTTGGGTTCGAGTACTTGCAACTCGGGTTCGACTACTTGTAATAATGGGATCGAACTTTTTTTTAAAAAAAAAAAGAATCAAAGCTGAATAATTTGGCTGAGTCATCCCATTGCATATTGCAATTAAGATAATAAAATAAATAACCCTCACACTTTAGTAATTTAATTTTATTTGATTTGTTGTAGTGGTCAAGTGGGAGTATGATCACTTGGGTCTAGAAAAAATGTTTACTTTTTAAAGAACAAAAGGGACCCAAAGTTAATATCCACTTTTCCATGCCTTTTAATTAAAATTATCTAGTAAGATCACCATTAATATTAGTTCACTAATTAACAGCATGACTATATTTATTAAGCTAAGCGGGCAGAAAATGGATTAGTTGGGTATTGAAAGAAACAAAGATGAATAATTGAATATAGATTAATATAGTGTTTATGATCAAATTATAACCTTGTTTGTTGGATTACTTGGAAATAAATATAGGTAATTGAAATCATAAAATGGAGTCTTCCAAATCAAGATAAATAGATCAATGCACATAATATTCACATTAAATGCACATAATATTACTAGTTAGTACTCAAATGCACATAATATTCACATTAAATGCACATAATATTATTAGTTAGTACTCATGCATAATTGATGTTATATTTTGTATGTGTTAGAACTCGAACTTAGATCCATGAAACGGTCTCATATAAGACCTCCTCTAATATTATTGATTAGTACTCATTCATAATTGATGTTATATTATGTTTTAAAAAATAAAGAATTATTAGAATAAAAAAAATTAATTGAATGTTCTATACCATTATAAAATATCAATTAATCATCACCTACATATAAATGAGTAACCGATTGACAAAATCTAATACATATTAAATTAGGCTGCCAAACTTTCACCGACCTAATACAAGAAATCAGGCAACATTGATTTTTTGGTCCGTTAAATTGACTCAATTTCGCTTTTAGGCTTTTAATTTTGATGGGTTGCGTTTGGCAAATACTAACTTTTCTAAACCTGCACATTTAGTCCGATTTCGAAATTTCGGGAATATCTTATTCCTAAAATGTTGAGTTGGGTTACTTTCCATGAAATGACTATTTTGCCCCCTTTTTTTGGAAGGAAACCTTGGTCATATGCATATCACATGACTTGTTTAATATCTCAATAAAATTAAATAACAAAAATAAATATAAGATTAAATTGAAGTAAAGAAAAATCTGAACATATATTTATAATTTTATATAAAGTTGACAAATATAAAATATATGTTTGACTTTTTTTTAAATTTAATTTAAATAAAATAATCTGAACATGCATTCATAATTTTCAACAGTAAATAAATTTAAAAAAAAATGAAAAAAAAATTAAAAAATCATGTATTTATAATTCTCAACTATATATAAAAATTTAAAAAATAGAAAACAAAAAAAAAGCATATATATCTATAATTTTCAACTGTAAATTAAAATTAAAAGCAAAATAGAAAGCAAAGAAAATAGAAAAACCAAAAATTTAATTAAAAAAAAAATAGAAACCCAAAAAAATATAACTATGTTGTGGTTTTTTTCGTTTTATTTTTTTAATTTTATTTTATTTTAAATAAATTAAAAGAAAATTGTCGAACATATATTTTATATTTTTAACATAAAAAGTACTTTTTGTTCTTCTTTTTTTGTTTTTCTATTTTTTTTGCTCTTTTTTAATTTTAATTAACAGCTGGAAATTATAGATATATATGTTTTTTTGTTTTCTATTTTTTTAATTTTTATATATAGTTGAAATTGTAAATATATGGTTTTTCTATTTTTTGTGTTTTCTTTTTTTTTAAAATTTATTTACTATTGAAAATTATGATTATATATTTAGATTATTTTATTTAAATAAAATTAAAAAAAGTCGAACATATATTTTATATTTGTCAATTTTATATAAAATTATAATTATATGTTCAAATTTTTTCTTTACTTCAATTTAATCTTAGATTTATTTTTGTTATTTAATTTTATTGAGATATTAAACAAGTCATGTGATATGCGCATGACCAAGGTTTTCCTCCAAAAAAAGGGGGCAAAATAGTCATTTCATGGAAAAGTGGCCCAACTCAGCATTTTAGGAATAAGATATTCCCGAAATTTCAAATCGGACTAAATGTGTAGGTTTAGAAAAGTTAGTATTTGCCAAACGTAACCCATAAAAATTAAAGGACTAAAAGCGAAATCGAACCAACTTAATGGACCAAAAAAGCAATTTTGCCCAAAAAATCATGATTTAATACATGTGAAAAATCCATTGTTAATTAGCTAAATATAAAATTTTGGCTCCTAATAATTACCTTAACAAATTTTACTATACAAACACTTGTGCTAATCCACCCTAAACTCGTGTATGAATAAATGTTCGTGGAGGAAAACGTGTGAACAGACATTTTCAGTTGTAAATATTTTACCAATGTGTTGTGATTAGTGGGATATAACATTTTTGAAATGTGGATATTTTATAACTATTGCAGTTATTTAAATTTTTAAAACACCATCCACAAAAAATGTAAATAACAATACATTTTCATCTAATTACAAAAAAGAAAATGCAACTCAACAAAATATATATACATAATATAATGTAAATGTGTACATGTTTTGTCCATTTGTACTTATTATTCTTTTCTTTTTCTTTTTAAATGTGGTGGAAATCTAGTTGGAGGATTAGAATGAAATAAATGTCAAAATTAAAGATTATTAGAATTGGAAAAATGCGAATGAAAAGTTTGGTGGAGGGGTACTTAATTTAGATTAGAAAGTGAGGCGCACAGATTTTGTCAATGGGCCTCGCACCACGAAACAGATTAGTTAATTAATACTTTTAATTTTTTTAAGACTACAATATCTAGAATTTAAATAATGGGGCAAAAGTATTCACGGAAACTTAGAAAAAGGGTACAAAATGGGTTGATATTCCCATTGCCTTTATAGGTTTTATGATTCAATCGAATAAAAGTATGATATCAATTAATAATCGCCTTAAAAAAAATCGTTAATCGTTAACACGTTAATATTGAATCATGATCAGTTTGAAAGTTATAATTGTGGTAGCGTGTTAATTAAAGCCGTGTTATGGCATAAATTAAGATGCTAATCTTATAGATAGCATCATGATCTTTTATATTATTCTGTTTTGAATTATGATTGTTTAGGTTGGGTTTTGATTGAACAGTTTGCATTTGAGAAAACAATGCAAAATACTAACACTCAGGTCCTCTACAAAAAGTAGGGTTTGGAGAGATACAACACTTGACTTTGGTTTGGGGTGATCTACAAAAAGAGTACACCTGATTAGCCGATATGGTTCTCAGCTAAAATCTTTTCATACTTAAATTTGTATGTAGGTCAGAACTCTGAAGTCATATGAGCCACAGAGCCAGTAAGATAGATAGATTAAAATAATTTATATGTCACTACCTTGCGAAAGGACCAATATGGAGTATGTAGAGTGCGATTGGATATTCTTTTATTTTAGATATTTTTTGCTAGAAAATAAGGATGAAAAAGAAATTGAAAGAAGAAGAATAGATTTTAATATATAGTGTGATTGGATATGAGATGAAAATCAATTTGACATATGTGAATTTGTGAAAAAATGTGTAATAATGCTTGGTGATATGATGGTTTTTCTTGAAATTAAGTAGAAGTAATTGGTAGGAGAAAAGTGAAAATAAAAGAATAGTATGCGCGCGATTGGATATGCTTTGATTTTGAAAATCTTCATTCTGCTAGAGAATAGTGGTGAAAAAAACTTTGGAAGAAAAAAGATTAATTTTGAGAGTGTGATTGGATGTGAGATAAAAAGTAAATGATGAAAGTTGATTTGATTTAAAAAAAGTAAAATAATGATTGAATATGATTGGTAGTTAGAAATGTGTGACTTAGTGAATAGTGAAATTTGTGGGATGATGCGTAATAATGATCGTTTTTTTGTGAAAAAATGTGTAGATATGATTGATAACAGAAAAAATGAGAAAAAATGAAAGTAAGATAATAATATATTTTTTGAAAAAAATCATAAACAATAACATGTTTGGTCAAAAAAAATTCTCCAGCGGGGCGAAAATTAAATCTTCCTCACATCCGATCGCGTCCTATATTTTCTGAAAATTTTTATAAGCAATCGCATTTGAATAAATAAATTTCTCTAGAGGAACAAAAATAAGATGTTTTTGGTATACAGTCGTTACCTTTTAGGTGAGCACTATACAAATAATGTACAAATATCATTACTCACTCTTGATGATGCTTGACTTTAAGATCGTCTTTAGAGAGTGTCAGAGATGCCCTACCTAAATGGCGTGAGTCAAAGACACTGAAAAATATATTGGAAATAGAAAAAATTATATAAATTATATTTTAAAAAGAAAGGGGAGTGGGGCCCATGTCGTCCTCCTACCTACGCCATTGGGGTCAGATCAGGACCCACTCAAAAAGACACAAATCTTGTTATGTTGGGTGATAGTAGCAAATTTTTTGAAGACAAAATAGTTAAAGTGGAATTTTCCCAATCACATTGTAAGGTTCTTTTGGGATTTTGATGCAACAACTCTCAGGTGGCTTTTCATGTATCTCACCAGTCGCCACCCAATAATGGAACTTCTTTCTTTCCATGTTTTAGCTTTAAAAGTTTGATTTATTAAAATAATATTGATTAATCAAAAGTAGTCATGCACTAGGATGAAATTGATAGGACAAAGACTCATAAATGGGTTGTTTTTGGCCCATTTCGAGATCCTATTGTGCTATTAAATATTAAATTTTGATTATGCGAATCTCATCTCACATGTTAAAAGTCTTTAACTCTTGTAACATAATGTTTTGAGACTAAAACATATCTCATTACCTGCTAAAAAACGACCCAACAGGCTGCAGGGGGCAAGAATGGGTCATGGAATATCTTAAATTTTTGGATATGTTATTATGACATATTTAAGATTTGTAATTTTATTTTATTTTTTTCTTTGTATAAGGAGGATAATATTATATATATACAGTGGAGCCACCTTTAAGCTCAGGGAAGCCCTGGCCCCCAAATTTTTTTGTTTTTATCCTTTACTACCTATATGTATATATGTATTATATTTCCCCCAATTTGTTGGTAAAATTTATCATGAGTCACATTGCCCATGAATTTTTGTAAGTTAAATTAGAAATATGTGGGCCTTATGTATTCGTATTATTATATTAAAATAATTTTTCCTCTTTTTCCATTCATCAAATGGAAGAAATAAATGAATTTCTTAATTATTGTTTGCCAGTGTACGTGGAAAATCAAATTGCAATTTTCTTATTATATTATAAATGATTTTCGTAATATGGAAGTGACATTCTAAGTTTAATTGATTAAGGATTTAATGATATATTTTATATATTTACTAATGAGTATTAATGTATTTTTTTATGCAAATGTAATATATATTTAAACTTTAGGTTATCTTGTGTGTGTGTATATATATATATATATATATGTAAGTGATCGAGTTTTTTACTATTGGCCCCCCCTTAAGACAAACTCTGGATCTCCTCTCTCTCTCTCTCTCTCTCTGTGTGTGTGTGTGTGTGTGTATATATATATATATATATATATATATATATATATATATATAGGGAGGTTATAATGAGACCATATATTATAGTGAGACAATGTGGACTCATCTCAACCCTCTCTTATCTATATCAATGGCTAAGATAAATAGGAGTTAAAATTACATTAAACATTTAATTAAGGCAAAATAAGGGTATAATTGTCAAAACAAACATGTGGGGACCATCCAAATATAGAATCAGTTATTAGGGGAGAGAAAATCACGTGGGGAGAGAGAAAATCGCGCTGGAGAGAGAAAATCACGCATGTGATCTACCATGCAGTATGTTGTACAATTATCAATGATTTGATGTATACTTAACACTATTTCGTTGTATGTGTAACATAATTTTACTGTATATTAAAATGGTCAAACAAAAATATGTGGGGATCATTAATTAAGGAATCATTTATAGAGAGAGAATCACACTCATTAATATGTGGGGACCGTGGATTAAGTAAATCAATTAGAGGGAGAGAAAATCACGTTCATTATTGTGATGTATATTTAGCATATATTTGATGTATACTCAACACTATTTTGTTGTATGTTTAACATAATTTTACTGCATATTAAAATGGTCAAACAAAAACATGTGGGGATCGTGAATCAAGGAACCAGTTAGAGAGAGAGAGAGAGAGAGAGAGAGAGAATCATGCTCCGAGAGAGAGAATCATGCTCATTAACATGTGAGGATCGTGGATTAAGTAAAATCAATTATAGAGAGAGAAAATCACGCTCATTATTGTACTGTATATTTTGTTTGATAAATGGTTTTATCATGATTTTGATGATTTTGATTTTACACCAAAACAATGTTTTTAAAGGTTGTCCAAATACTCCTAAATGTTTTAAAATGGTTTTAATATTTTTCTTGAGTATTTCCTCAAGTTTATTTTCGATATAAAATTGGACAACACATTTAATGCTTTTAAGTCAACGGGTTTTTACATTGAAACTATGTTGTCCTAATACTCCCAATTGATCTAAAATGTTTCTACTATTTTTGGAGTATTTATTGGAATTTATATCGGACAACACTTTTTGTGTAAATGTTTTATTTCTTCAAAACTATATTTCTAAAGTTGTCCTAAATACTCCCAATCGGTTTAAAATGTTTTTACGAATTTTTTGGAGTATTTCTTGAGGTTTATTTTTGATAAAAATCGGACAACTTGTCATTGAGAGGTCGACCTGGTCGAATGACCGAGAGCGACCGTACACAGGGAACAAGTTTCGTGAAACAGAAACTTAAGAACTCTCAAAATTGATCGGTCTGGCGTCGCACATAGGCTCGACCGGTCGAGGTGCCCTTCGACCGGCCGCCTGTGTTAATTTGCTTTAAACTTGTTTCAAACTTCTATTTAAATGTGCGACATGGCCGCCTATGCTTTGTCGGCAAAAAATATAACCGTTGTGCAAGAGACATTCTTCCTTAAAATGTGGGATTGTTCTATAATCTGATTTTTGTATCCTTATGAGACAACCATATTTATTTTAATCTCTTTGTCTTATTTGTAGACAAAAGAAAACATGGAGGAGCCCGTGAAGGAGCCTATGTTGGAGGAGCCTTTGGAGGAGCCTTTGGAGGAGCCTATATTGGAATTCAAATTTGAAGGCTCTCCTATAAATAGATGAAAGCTTGATGGATCAAATACAAGACTTGATACAAACAACAAGAGATATCACAAGCACATAATCTTTGTTATTCATTTCAACATTCTTTTGTAATAGCCTAAGTACTTATCACTTTCACATCTTGAGGTCTAGGCTTTCATTCTTGATTACACTTGCACTTTTGAGTTGTAATATTTTTCAAAGTGTAATCTTGATTGTAATTCATCAACCAAACACAAGATATCCTTGTGAGTATTCTTGTGGTAAGAATGCACTTGGGTGATCTAGGTGATAGGTATTTCAAGAGTGTGGTGCTCTTGAGGTGTTGAAGAATTTGGTATTCTTCAAGATTGAAGATTGTGGTGATCTTCAAAGGTGCCGTTGAAGGAAGATTGTGGTAATCTTCAAAGGAGATTGTGGTAATCTCCAAAGGTGGTGTTGGAGAGTTCGGTGCTCTTCAAGACGGAAGATTGTGGTAATCTTCAAGTGAGATTGTGGTAATCTCAAAGGTGGTGTTGAAGAAGAGTGTGGTGCTCTTCAAGGTGTTGTAAGTTGAATTTGTATTAATTTTGGTAATTAATAAAATTCTTTTTCTTTTCGAAATCCATCCCGGATATACTGGGGTGGTAGAGGATTAGGCCCTAGGTGGGTTGAACCTCTTTAAATCGACGTGTGTTGTTTACATTCCGCACCTTATTATTGTGTTTGAGCATTCGGTTTGAAAAAGAGGGCGAAAAACGAAAAGATGGAGATAATCTATTCACCCCCTCTAGATTATCGTAGCCGCTTGGACTTACAAGTGGTATCGAGCCAAACTCTTGGCAAGCTCGTTTCACATCGCGAGTGAAGAGAAACGATCGTCGGCTACTGAACGAAGCTCATCTTTCCTAAGCACCTCCACCACCAAGCCACCTCGGTTTGATTCCAAAAATTTTATATTTTGGAAAGAAAGAATGGAATGCTATTTACAAGGTTGCGGGTTTGATATTTGGAACACCGTCATCAATGGAGAATCTATTCCGACGAAGAATACACCACACACCTCTAAAGGCTTCAAAGAGCTCAATGATGAAGAGAAGAGAATCATCTCCTTAAATGGTAAAGCTCTTAATATTTTACATTGTTCACTTACCACCTTGGAATTTGATCATGTTGTAGGTATTCGATCGGCACATGAAGTATGGCAAAAACTAGAAGCCATCTATGAAGTATATGCAAATAAAAGGAGCAACTCAAAAGCATCTACTTCTCAAATGGATACAACATCAAATCCAACAATATGGGATGAGCCTCTTACAAATTCGATGATGAAGCCGAAAAATGTCTTATGGGCATCGAAGAAGAAAACAAGGTAAGTTCTAAACCCTCTACTTCTTATGACAATGAATTGCAAAATGAATATAGTGACTTGCAAAATGATTATAATGAGCTACAAGATGAATTCCAAAACTTACTTGTTAAATACAAAAATTTGAAAAAGGAATTCATTGTTTTGAAAAATGATAAGGATAGTTTATTTACTTCCTATGAATCACTATCATGTGCTCACACCACCACTCTTGATAAGGTTAGAAACCTTGAGAAAGAAAATAGTACTCTTGTTGAGAATATTGATTGCATGAAAAAGGATTTATTAAAATCCAACTCGAGTACCAATATAATGTCCAATATTGTTGATATTCATAATTGTGATAAAGGACTTGATCATAAGCCTAATATTGTTAATCATATGAAAAAGGATCAAGTCACTATGCATATTGGTCGTTATGCTCCTAGAATTATTACATGTTTTTATTGCGGTAAAAAGGGTCATACGGTAAATACTTGTCAGGCTAGAAATAGCTCTAATTATTGTTGGAGACCTAAAAGTCTCAAGACTAATCCCAAAGGACCCAAACACATGAGGGTACCACAAAACAATGTCATATTAGGTACCCGGCGAAATAATGATCGAAGAAAATTCATACCGCCAAGAAGACATCAAATGACCGTGTCATTCGATCAAAGAAGGAGAAAATATTTTCAACAAAGCCAATTTCCAAGAAGAGGATACAATCAAAAATGGGAAGAGTACAATCCTTGGAAATGGCATAGACATCATCAACAAGATGATTTTCAAAGAAGAAGAGATCATCAACAATGGGAAGGTAACAAACCTTGGAAATGGAGCAATCAAAGAAGCCATCATCAACAAAGTGACTTCTCAAGGGGAAGATATCATCAACAATGGGAAAACCCATGGAAACGGCATAATTGGTAAACCGTATCTCCCTAATTAAATATGCATTTTATTTGTTTATTATGCATGCTTTTATTTGTGTCTTAATTGCAAAATGAGTTTTCAAATATTTATTTTTTTTAATTAAGGTCTTCAATATATACTTGTGCTTTTAAATTTTTTTTAAAAAGAAGACCTTATATGATGTTTTTAAAACTCTTGTGCATTTTTGTAGACTAAAGTGTGTTATCATCTTTTATGGATTCTTATGGCATGAGCTTACTTGTGATATCTCTTAGCCTACACTTTTATCATTATGATTTGTGCTAGATATGTTTTAAGAATTGTGTAGGATTTACATTTTCACAAATGGCCATTTACGTCATTATTTGTCAAGAAAGGCATAAATTATCGAGGTACATTTACTTATGTTATTCTTACTCTTATAGACTCGATATATGTATTGCCATGTGCCTATGTGCTTGTTTTTCATAGTATTTCATACAAATGCCATTAAGAGGTTTTTTAGATTTTTTGAAAGGCACTATTTGATATTTGATTGCACATATTTGCTTTGTCAACTCTTGTTCAAATACTTCTTTTAAATAAGGTCTCAACTATATGATATCGGATTTGCAAATTTCAAAAGAGACCTTTTATAGCTTTCTTAAGCTTATTTGAACTTGCATGATTTATTAGACTCTTGATGATATTCTAAAAGCATAGTATGTGTTTCTTGCTTCATGGTCTCTATATATAGTGTCTATTTCTACTATGCAAGATATTTTGTGATTGAGGCATGTTTTTACACTTGGGCTATTTTTTTGCTTATATAAGCGATGCCATTAATGAGTTTGTTAAGTTGCGTAGATGAGAATATTTTTGGTGCTACTAATGAATATTTGTGCAAGATATGGTTCTCTAAGTTGATGCAAGGTGTACTTGAAATGAGCATGATTTCTTGCTTGGACTTCAAATCATTCAATGCCAAGAAGATGGTTATATAAGAACTCTTGAAGGAGTTAAGCATTAAAGGAAGAAGAACCATCTCAATCTCTATGGCTAAAGATTGACAAAGGTTAAGAAAGGCATATCGGTCGACAATTAAATTCGAGGTATGTTTTCTTGTATTATTTCTATAGACTCGACATTCCATATGCCTTATGTCTATATGCTCGACTTCAAAAACTATCCCAACGAATCTCATTAAAGTGCCATTAAAAGAAATTTTCTAATATTTGAAAGGCACTTCTTTGTATGACTTGTTGTATCCAA
Source organism: Rehmannia glutinosa (assembly GCA_016081115.2). NCBI lineage: Eukaryota > Viridiplantae > Streptophyta > Magnoliopsida > Lamiales > Orobanchaceae > Rehmannia > Rehmannia glutinosa. The sequence continues at coordinate 4,506,129 of CM071930.1, read as the reverse complement.
AGCTTTAAAACGTTCTTATTTTTTCAGGGATAACAAGTTCGGTATCTATTATACGGTTTTTCGTATTCAAAATTTGGTTCGTCATAGTCGAACTAAATATATTGAGATTCGATATATTTTTAAGGGATTGTGATTTTTAACAAAAACTTGAGATGTGTTTAATTCCGTCTCAAGGATAACTCGCGGACTTTTTGATCATTAACCGCCGAGTATTTTACCTCATTTTGAGCTTGATTATGACATAATGTATATTGAATGAGGTCTACGTTTGCATTTTGCACGTTTTTAAAACTTAGGGGCGAAAAATCGGATTTTTGGTTGAAAATTCGGATTTTGGAAAAAGCCGACAGATGAAATGGTTGAAATGGTTGAGGGCAACCGGTCGCCCTCAACCTCGACCGTCGCCCTCAACCACGACCGGTCGCCTAAGCAAAATCTTGGATTAAAATGGTTCTGTCTTGATTCGCAAGTTTAACTTCTTTTGGCCATTTTTCGTCCCCTTTGCAAATTTCACACACAATTCACTTCAAATGAGTTTTGATGCATGAATTATATATTTTGGGGATTATCTAGCTCGACTATCATCATCATTGCTCGTCTTTACCGATTGAATGGTAAGAATTTCACTATCTTTAGCTCTATTGGTTGAACCACGAGAGCTTGTGGCTTATATGTATTCTTCTTGATGTGATTCATATATGTTTGTGATGAGCTTATTGATTGTTGATGAATGATATTTGTTAAATTGTATTTGGTGATGAAAATCTTGGCTTGATTTCATTTACAAGGACTATATATAATTTTTTTCTATTTTTGACGCCTTGCCAAGTGTTCGATAAAACGTTTCAATGAAAAATTCATCACCTACATGATTCTCTCGTTTTCAAAAGGCTTATATATTTATGGAGATCATGTTTTGCTTATCAAATAAGTTTTCATAAACCTCTACAAGTCGTATGATTCGACTTTTTCCTCCTATTTGGTCTATAAGCTTCAATGTTCAAATAGCTCGATACATCGGTTTAGTTGCGCACTTTGATATGAATATATGATGTATTTATCTTGCTAACATTCTTTTTGATGATTCCAAAGGGGGAGAAACAGGTGGAGAAACAGGTTATAAGCTCATTAGCTCATAAAAGCTAAGATAAGCTTAACGAAAAGAAGCTATAAGCTATGGCTTCATAAAGCCATAAGTCGTGGATCATATTTAGTCCACTTGGTGCATTAATCATGGTCCATTGGTTGTAGTATGGACTTATATACGGTTCTAATGATGTATCTTTGACAGGGGGAGCTTTTAAAGCTATTGATACTTAAGCTCAATTTCGAAAAGCTAATATTTTAGCTTATGTTTAAGTTGCTTCTATATAACTCTTGTTGTGCATGTTGATAGGGGGAGCATTTGCTATATGTGTTTGAATATCTCTACTCCCATCCTTGTGTTTTTATTGCATGGAATGTTGTCGCTCACAACGGATAGTTCTCTTTAACCGGTAAAATCGTTTTGTTTTCAAAATCGACCTCGTTAAAATTGTTTTGGTTTGTAATCATCAAAAAGGGGGAGATTGTTTGATAAATGGTTTTATCATGATTTTGATGATTTTGATTTTACACCAAAACAATGTTTTTAAAGGTTGTCCAAATACTCCTAAATGTTTTAAAATGGTTTTAATATTTTTCGGAGTATTTCCTCAAGTTTATTTTCGATATAAAATTGGACAACACATTTAATGCTTTTAAGTCAATGGGTTTTTACATTGAAACTATGTTGTCCTAATACTCCCAATTGATCTAAAATGTTTCTACTATTTTTTGGAGTATTTATTGGAATTTATATCGGACAACACTTTTTGTGTAAATGTTTTATTTCTTCAAAACTATATTTCTAAAGTTGTCCTAAATACTCCCAATCGGTTTAAAATGTTTTTACGAATTTTTGGAGTATTTCTTGAGGTTTATTTTTGATAAAAATCGGACAACTTGTCATTGAGGAGGTCGGCCAGGTCGACCGGGAGAGCGGCCGTGCACACAGGAACAAGTTTCGTGAAAAGAAACTTAAGAACTCTCAAAATTGATCGTCTGTAACCGTCGCACATAGGCTCGACCGGTCGAGGTGCCCTTCGACCGTCGCCTGTGTTAATTTGCTTTGCAACTTGTTTCAAACTTCTTTATTTACGTGCGGCCGGCCGCTCTATGCTTTGTCGGAAAAATATAACCGTTGTGCGGCAGAGACCATTCTTCCTTAAAATGTGGGATTGTTCTATAATCTGATTTTTGTATCCTTATGAGACAACCATATTTATTTTAATCTCTTTGTCTTATTTGTAGACAAAAGAAAACATGGAGGAGCCCATGAAGGAGCCTATGTTGGAGGAGCCTTTGGAGGAGCCTTTGGAGGAGCCTATATTGGAATTCAAATTTGAAGGCTCTCCTATAAATAGATGAAAGCTTGATGGATCAAATACAAGACTTGATACAAACAACAAGAGATATCACAAGCACATAATCTTTGTTATTCATTTCAACATTCTTGTTGTAATAGCCTAAGTACTATCACTTTCACATCTTGAGGTCTAGGCTTTCATTCTTGATTACACTTGCACTTTTGAGTTGTAATATTTTTCAAAGTGTAATCTTGATTGTAATTCATCAACCAAACACAAGATATCCTTGTGAGTATTCTTGTGGTAAGAATGCACTTGGGTGATCTAGGTGATAGGTATTTCAAGAGTGTGGTGCTCTTGAGGTGTTGAAGAATTTGGTATTCTTCAAGATTGAAGATTGTGGTGATCTTCAAAGGTGCCGTTGAAGGAAGATTGTGGTAATCTTCAAAGGGAGATTGTGGTAATCTCCAAAGGTGGTGTTGGAGAGTTCGATTGCTCTTCAAGACGGAAGATTGTGGTAATCTTCAAGTGAGATTGTGGTAATCTCAAAGGTGGTGTTGAAGAAGAGTGTGGTGCTCTTCAAGGTGTTGTAAGTTGAATTTGTATTAATTTTGGTAATTAATAAAATTCTTTTTCTTTTTCAAATCCATCCCTGGATATCTTTGGGGTGGTAGAGGATTAGGCCCTAGGGGTTGAACCTCTTTAAATCGACGCGTGTGTTGTTTACATTCCGCACCTTATTATTGTGTTTGAGCATTCGGTTTGAAAAAGAGGGCGAAAACGAAAAGATGGAGATAATCTATTCACCCCCTCTAGATTATCGTAGCGCTTGACTTACATATTTAACACATAGTTAATGTATATTTAACACTATTATGCTGTATATTTAACATATTTGTATTGCGTGTTACAATTGTCAAACAAAAATATAAGTGTACAACAAAACACATATAAGTATACAACAAAACACATGTAAGTATACAACAAAAAATATAAGTAGACAGCAACATAAATGCATACATCAAAATTTAACTACTTATACATCAAAACACATCTAAGTATACATCGAAAAATATCTAAGTGTACAATAATCTTCACTGCCTCCTAGTAGGCCCTCGTTTTCTCCACGTCAGCATCGTCTTCTTCACCAATTCTCCAATCCTTTTCATTCCAGAGGATTAGTAAGATCAAAAGCAAAGATAAAAGCGGTCTCCTAATTAAATTTCATCTACATATGATGCACGCTAATTTTCACCACCACGGAAGCGCGCGGGAGATGGGAGGCGAGGAGCAAGCTTGGAGATCCAATCAGCGAAATCGTAGAAAACGATGTTAGGTTTAAAGTTGTATAATAGGATTTCGACTTGTTCGTACATGGCGTCGAAGGATATGGAGAGTGGATTTTTGGAATAGTTAGCAAATGGGTTTCTGATTGAGGGGTTTTTCTTTTTCTGCCATTTTTTGTTGAAATTGGCAAGATTATTGGCTCCTTGTGGCAGTAAGATGGTTTTTCTATTTCTGCCATTTTCATTCTTCATTTGCAGGGATAGAGTTTTCGAATTTGGCGAAGAATTGGGGGAGATGATAGGGGACCCACTGAACACTGTAATAGTTACCAGGAATGAAAATGCTAATAACAAAATTACTATCTTACCCTTTATTGATTTAAAATAAATAAAAAGGTTATTAAATTGGGTAAATTTCAACCATCTAAAATTTGAGATTTGTGGTCAAGATTAGTCCACACTGTCTCAATTTAATTATCTGGTCTCATTTGATCAAATCCCTATATATATATATATATATATATATATATATAAATTAGTTGGTAGGAGTGGAGGGGAGGAGCCAAAAAAAACTGAAAACTTAGGATTCGAACCTTAATCAAGGCTATTGTAAGAGATGAGCGATACCACTTGAGTTACAAAATTTAATTGTTAATTCCCTCTAGATAGCTCATATTCATAAATGGTTAATTACAAAAACTACCATTGGGGTTTAGTCTAATTACAAAACAACTCATTTATCTATCAAAATTACAAATATCCATTGATGTTTGTTTTCTTTTACGAATTGCACACTCAAGAGGAGGTATTTGTTTGGTAAAATAAAAATATTAAGGAGGTGTTAGGTAAATACAAATCTTGCAAAATTGTTCACTTATGAAGCGTGCCCAATACATACGAGATGGAGAGCGCTAGATATCCCAGTGAAGTTTCATCCTAAAATCAATTGGTATTAGAAAGAGTAGTTCACTAGGCTTATAAGTTAGACTCTCATTCTCTGATTAATCAATATGAGGAACAACTCACAAATTACATATTTCATCACCATCTCTAGACTATAAATATATTGGTTATCCTGAAAATACGTAGTTTAATTGGTTTAGAATATAAATAACAATAGGGCGGGTCGAGTCAGGTATCTAAAGACCCAGACACACCTCTTCCTTAGAATGGGGCGGGCGGGGGGGCGGGGCGACCCGTCCTGACCCAACTTAGATTAACTTAAATAGAAAAAAGAAAAAGAAAAAGAAACAATTATTTATTTTTAATATATTTATAAAATATTCTCCACAAAAGTTGTTATTTTTAATTTATAAATGTTAGATATAATATTAAAGATTAAAATTTTATCATAAATTTATTATTATACATAATATATATTAAAGAAAATAGGTGGGGTGGGCAGGATGGAAGTGAACCAATGATACCCAGACCCTGTAAGTCCAAGCGGCTACGATAATCTAGAGGGGGGGTGAATAGATTATCTCTATCTTTTCGATTTTGCCCTCTTTTTATAACCGAATGCTCAAACACAATAATAAAGGTGCGGAATATAAACAACACACGTCGATTTAAAGAGGTTCAACCCAGTATATCCGGATGGATTTCGAAAAAAAGATTTTATTAATAATTACCAAAATTATTACAACAAAATCTTACACCAACACCAAGAAGAGCACCACACTCTTCTTCAACACCACCTTTGAGATTACCACAATCTCACTTGAAGATTACCACAATCTCCAACGCGGCACCTTGTGAAGATTACCACAATCTTCACCCTCAAAGAGCACCACACTCTTCAACACCTCAATAAGAAGATTACCACAATCTCCTTACACCTAACACCTAGTTCACCCAAATGTGTTCTTACCACAGAACACTCACAAGATATCTTGTGTTTGAATGACGACCACAAATTCAAGATTACAACTCGATAATGAATAATACAATTGAGTGCAAGTGTAATCAAGAATAGCCTAGACCTCAAGAATGTGAAAGTGAATAGCTAGGCAAATTACAACAAGAAATAAGACAATGTAAGAACAAGTGTATTCTTGAGTGTATCTTGTTGTGTTGTAGTTTTCTCTCATGTAGTTGTGCTTCAAATCTTCCTCTATTTATAGGAGATGATTGATACTTGATAGGCTCCTCTTGGAATCGATATCTACAAAAATTGCAATTAAAATCAAGATTATAGTGTTAGAAATCAATCCCACAATTTAGGAAAAGTTGTCTCATTTGCTACGGTTAGAATTTTGTCATTGTCAAACATTAGAGGCGACCGGTCGCATTAAATAGACTTTGAAAAACGTATCAACATTTACAGGCGACCGGTCGACGCGTCTACCTCGACCGATCGACCTATGCCTCAACCGGTCCCCCTCAAGGGTTTGGAAGAAAGAAAACGCTCTGCTTTCAATTTTTGCTCCCAGTGCACGGCCGCCCCAGGTCGACGGTCGACGGCACATGCCTTGCTATAGGGCGACCGGTTGCCACGACCATTTTCTCGCAAACATGAAGTTTTCTTTTCCTCAACTTTCAGGTACGGGCGGGTTGCTATCTGGCGAGGTTGACCTCAAAACAAAAGTGTTGTCCAATTTTATATCGAAAATAAACTTCAAGAAATACTCCGAAAAATAGTGAAAACATTTTAGACCGATCGGGAGTATTAGGACAACATTTAGAAACATTGTTTTGGTGTAAAAATACATTAACAAAAATCATTAAAAGTGTTGTCCAATTTTGTTGAAAATAAAACTTGAAGAAATACTCCTAAAAATATTAAAACCATTTTAAATCATTTAGGAGTATTTGGACAACCTTTAAAACCATTGTTTTGGTGTAAAATCAAAATCATCAAAATCATGATAAACCATTTATCAAACAGACCCCACCCCGCCCCTCTGCGGGTCACGGGGGTGGGGGGGCAACATTGTCATTCCTAGTTTAAAAACTATTATTTGCAAATAAATTAAAGGAAAATGTATACAATTGCCCCACTTTTCGGAGACAATGACAACTTTTACGCTTCCCAGTACTTTTTTGGACAAATTTACGCTCTCACCCTTTTTTTGGAAAAATTTATGCTCCCGCCAAATTCCGGACTTTTTTACATTTTTGTTTCAAGATTGTTTCAAACATGTTTCTTCTAATAAAATTTCAGTGAAAAAATAAATTTTGCCTCTGTTAAATAATCCATTTTATACTCAAAATCTTACAAAAAATCAAGAAATATACACATAAAACAACACATATTAAGACCAAATAAATTAAAAATATTATTGAAATAACAAAAATAAAAAACACAATTCAAGTTTTGATCCGATGCATGAAAACATGGAAACAACCAAGAAACAATATAGAAACAAACCAGAAACAATATAGAAAACACCATATAAGCAAAAAGAGTCTAAAATTTGTATTTAAACATCGAAAACTACGTGGAAACAACAAAGAAATGTCATAACAACATTAAAAACATAAACAGTATGGAAACAACTCAAAAACAACATAAAAATATATTTAAAACACCACTTGAATAAAAGAGAGCTTAAAAATAGGTAAAATTGTATTTACACATTGAACACTACATGGAAACAACAAAAAATTATTAGAACAACTTTAAAAATATTATAGAACGACACAAAAACATATGAAACAATGTATACAAAACAATACATGAATAAAAAAAATAACGTAAAAATAGGTAAAAGTTATTTTAAAACATCGAAACAACAAAGAAACAACAAAGTATCAAATTTAAACAACACTGAAACAACATATATAACATATAAAACAATACATGATAACAAATGAAAAAAAAATGTAAAAATAATCAAAAAAATATGCAAGAGCATAAAAAAGGAAAAAAAATGTAGACAAAAGTGATAGAAGCGTATTTTGTGGTATGTTTACCGGAAAGAGGGTATTTTTGTAATTTCTCCGTAAGTTCAACATTGTAATTTCTTTGTAAAAAGCAACGGACTAGAATAATAATTAAACTGCAACCTTAACGTATGTTCAACTGTAATTTCCCCTAAATCCAATTTACACCAAAAATTTGCTTAGGTTGTTGGGCTCTGTGCCTCGTATCGATGGGCCTTTCCTCCCAGGCCTTGGAGGAACTCATCGGTCTAATCAAATGAAGTCCAAAGCCCAAAGAAAAACCCTACAGTATCTTCCAAAAAAATAAAAAATAAAAACTAGAAAATCGATATCATCCTGGGCCTATGTTATAAACTCATGATGTGTATCCTTCTCCTTTCGATTTTTGTTCTTTTAGTGTAAATTCAAACCATTACAAGAGAATTGTAGAGAAAAAATGATATTTTAACTATTAATCTCATTTCTAACAGGTGAGACCAAGTACTATCTGTTCTAGTGAGAAATATTTTTCTTTCAATTTTTGTTATCTATATAATTCCCTTTGGTTGGAATAACTTACCAAGAACGCAAAAAAAAAAATCCCATCTATATATTAATAATAGAGGTAATTACAAAAACTACCCTAGGTATCCCCTTGGATTTAACCTAATTACAAAAAACTTCAGCCATCTTTCAAAATTACAAATACCCCACTGGTGTTCCTATTTGCTAACAAATACCCCCTTTTAATGGTGTAACTTGTAAACGAGAAATAAATGTCAACAAAGTATTTGTAATTCTGAAATATAATTGTTTTTTCCCGTAATTAGAGTAAACATCCCTGGTAGTTCTTGTAATTAACCCTCAATAATATTCATCCAAGTTCTCATCTTTTGGGACAGTATTTTCCTCTGTTCATTATAACCCAAACTTCTTTCCTATTCATTTCCTGTTTCACTTAGCGCCCTCATTGATAATTATCATAACTGCTTCAAAAATTGTCACATAACAAATACATATATACATACATGAATCTAACAAACATACAATTTCTAAACATCACATCAAAACTATAAACATCAATTACAAGCTAAAAATCAGTACTATCATCCAAGATAACAATCGATCGATCGATCTTTTCCAACATTAGAACGATGGGACGAGGCCATATGATGCACTCTCCGCCATAAAAGATGTCGAAAACATGTGATCTGCTTCGATTACGACATCCTTTCGTTTAGCGAATCGACCTTTGATTCTCGGTCTGGTTTCTGCATAGGCTTTTCTTGATGCATACCTTATTGTCTTCTCAAACTTCCTATTTTTCTTCTTCTCTCTGTATCTCAGTACTCTGGCCTCTCTGTCTATTGGACTTAGCTGAGCTGGGCTTTGGACAAGAGGGGTTGTGTAAATTGAGACTTCACTTGTTGATTCTGGGACAACCCCAACTTCCATTGATGAGACTGAAACCTGAATTTATCACAAGGGAAAATAATTTTAGTGCATATATTCAGGATGTAATGTAAGAAGATAAATTACTCTGTTACCACCAAGAATTTGCAAAGCTTTATTTTTTTGAGGAAATTATATTTTACCGCACAAACTACATGCATTTTTCGATTTCATTTACTAAACTTTTTTATTTGTTTTACTTTACTCCTCAACTACACGTGACATGATTTTCTACCACGACATCTCCAGGCCATTGCCAGTGGAATATTCGGGAATATTTTGTCATGTGCCACGCATGTAGGGGTATAAAAACTTAAGGAAAACCAATTATGACCTTATATGTGTGGCACGTGACGGAATATTCTGTGAATATTCCACTGGCAATGGGTTTGAGATGCCATAGTAGAAAACTCGTGTTGTTGAAAGAGTAAAATAAAACAATAAAATATTTAGCGAGCAAAGTTGATAACACGCATAATTTTGGGATAAAATATAATTTCCTCTTAAATTTTTAACCCAATAATAACAGGGAGATGGAAGTGAACCAGTAATCAAATGGAAGAACAGTAACTAAAGGTTTTGTATGTTCCAATTTTCAAACCCATATTTCCAATTTTATAATATTCATAAAAATAAAAAAATGTTTGTTTTGACGTATTTCTACTAAAATTGCAATTGATAAAGTACTAGGAACTTACACTTTGAGACATTGAATACTCAACATTGGAGACCTCGTACTCCAATCCCAATCGAAAACATTGGTGCTGGATTGGGACAACACCATCACCTCCATAGCTGCTCTGAGGAACACTGTAATGTTGCAAATCATGATTACCAATGTATCCCTCATTAAACTGACATGAATTATAATCATCAAGGTCCAAATACTCATCCACCTCACCGCCAATCAACGGCCCATATTCATCACTGCTAATTTGGTCGGCATCACCATTTTTAATCGTAGGGTTACGCAATAGCCACGAAGCCGCTTCATCTTCGTCTTCTCCTGACCATCCGATTATTGATCCGCCGGAGTTTTCGGCTAATTGGCCATAGAGGTTGAGAGGATTTTCCGTCGGGTTGTGGCGGCGGGCCAGAGGGTTGGCGGAGTGGATATTGGCGTCGCAGGCGGAGCAGAGGTAGGCCGAATCTGCGCGGCAGTAGACGGTGGACGCGGCGGCGCAACAGGTGTCGCAGGGACGGGACCAGATGCTGTTTGTGGCGGAGGCGCCGCCGTCTCTGGCGGTGGTGTTTTCGACCTTCAGCATTTTCAGTTTGATTGTTTACTCTGTTTTTTCTGTGTGTGTGTGAGTTTTGAAATTAAGGAAGAGAAGTGGGAGTAGAAGTAGTGTTTGGCAACTGGGGTTTGGTGAGTTAACGTTTCGACACGTGGCGAGAAGTTGGTGGGTGAGAAAAGTTGTTATGTAATTTGTGGATGTTGTAAACTCTTGGGTGGGCCCCACGAGACTAAGATGGTATGATGATGTGGTTCATCAAACTTGCCAAAGGGGACATGTACAGTTTTTATACACTGGTGTAAAAGTTTCATAATATCATTAGTTTAAGAGGCTTTTTTTTTTCTTAAAGAAAATATGATATTCTGTTTTATATTTGGTATATTGTACATAAATAACAAATTTACAAATTGAAATACATGTGGAATGCATTAGTTACTGGTTATTCTTTGATTATTTTTTAAATCGATGAAAATAATTTCACTTATTATATCGTTGTACGGAAACAAGCAATTATCAGGAAGGGAAATAAAACTTTGAGATAAGGATCGAATATTGGAGATTCAATTATTTAAGGATTCAATGAATATTAATAATTTGTTGTTCGTATGAAAAGAAAAGTGCACATACTACATACTGGAGACAAATAGATAGCAAAATACGGGTAAGAAAAATAAATATTGAAAATAACCAGGATCGGATATTGGAAATTCAATTATGTCAAGTCATCGACTTATACGCATAACAAAAATATGCGTAATATCCTGGACTCCCTATTTTTTGTATTTTTTTAGCCAGAATTCAAATAATACTCGTACGTTTAGAATAACGTTTAAAACCCATCACATATTTAAATAATAGAGGCTAAATATAGACAAATCAAACTCGTATTGAAATATTCTGAAATAAAAATCGACATATTGGCCCCTTGTGGGTTTGGACTCTGGAAATTGGATTGCAATCGCCATGAAAGTTAAGAATTGTTGGGCCCAATAACAGCAACATTCACTAAAAGTGGTCAAAATGAACAGTGTGGTAACATTATCCTCTGTTTGGTCAATAAAAATAAAAAGAAGAAAATCACTTAAGTGATGGGCGTGGCTGCAAATAAATGAAAAGCATGGTAAGAAAAGAGAAATGATGAGTCAGAAAATAGCGCTGGCCGATTGGAATATAACCATGTAAGAAATCTGAACCACGAACTTCACAAACACACTCCTACTACTATTTTGTAACCATCTAAACCACGTGTGTTTGTGGGCCATAACAACACGCTCCTACTATTTGTAGCAACCTAAACCTCGCGGTTATTGGCCATCACTAGGGGTGTCAATCGTGTCGTGTTTCGTATTCGCAGGTCGTGTTTTTACACAGGTATTACAGGTTTGACACGAATCCGAACTCAACCCGTTTAATTATTCGTGTCAAGATACACGACCCATTTATGACACGGGTAACCTGACACGACACGAAAAACCTGTATAATTTAAACTTGACACGAAAAAAATAAAATAAAAAATCAGAAAAAAGTGAAATTACAAATAAAATATACATCAAATATTAAAAATTATTAAAAAATGCATTTAAATTATTTTTCCATCATCATATAACCAACTAAAACATCCAAAAATATTAAAATAATATATCACTATAAAATTAAATGGGTTACATAGGTGATAGGTCAATCGTGTCGACCCGCGGGTCGGCCCGACCTGACCTATTTATTTTTCGTGTTATCTGTGCCCGACTCAATTTTGACCCAAACCTGTTAAGGGTTGTACTTGTACCTACTAAATTCGTGTTAGGTTCGTGTCGAGTTATCGTGTCGTGTCACAAATTGACGCCCCTAGCCATCACAACACACTCCTACTATTTGTAGTAAGCTAAACCATGTGGGTTTGTGGGCCCCTTTTAAAAAAATCCAGCGTAAAAAAGATTTGTTTTTAAATCTCCCATCTCGACGTTGTTGTAGATGTTACATTAAGTGTACATGTATTTGGTGGGTGGATGGATGACAAGTGTCCCACTATTTATAAGATTAAATATTTGACATTCATCTATGTAGATAATGGGACACATGTCATTCATCCATCTACTAGGTGTAATACATCGGGTGTAGCATGGATAATACCCCCCTCGGCCTTTGGTTGGGACTCAAATAGAAACAGACGGATCTTAGGCATATTCGTTAGTTAACTAACTCACATGGGTAAAGTAGTAATTTTGACCTAATACATATCAGAATCAAACATCAGTATATATAACAATAAAAAAAAAATATACCGATAAAAAAAAAACAATCAAAATACAATATGAAAGACTCTGGCATGAAGAATTTATTTTTGCAACACAGACATGATATTAAGAAAAGGATGGGATAATTTATCTTTCAAAACAACTCTCTATAATTAATTGTATTAAATGAGTAAATAACTTTCAAAATACCTTTTGTTGATTTCTTGCACTTTGAATGACGACGACAATTTCCACAAAATAATACAAATTAATAAAATAATATTTAAAAAAGAGAAAATAAAGAGTCAAATATAAAGAGTGTGTTAGAAGATGTAAAAAATATCACCTTTTAAATTTAAAGATGTTTGATGCTGCTTAAATTAGCAGATCACACCAAGTGTTAAAATTTCTTATGAAAGTCCAACTTATTCTGCGGAGCTGGTAGTTCTTGAGACGAGAACTCGCCTGCGATAATTCAACAAAATTTAGACGTACCATGTGGTAGGTTGTCCTAGGGAGAATCTTCCGACGCTCAAGTCAACACATGAATGAGAGAAAATCAGGGGCATAAAGACTGCAATTGAAAGTACTAGCGTGTGGGCCGGATCCGGGGTTGTGTGGATCGGATGATTTTATATGTGACCCAATAATAATAAATAAGTTCGTTAAAATAAATAATAATTAAAATTGTGAAAAGACGTCTTTGCCAACAACAGTACTTTTTATTTTGCAAAAGATCCTCTTTAATTTTAAAAATTCACTTGGATTATCTTTATATATATATATAGATATAGATATATATATATAATACCTGTGTGTTACATGAGATTTGTCCAAAAATAAAATTTTAGTGTCACAAATTTAAATGATAACAACTTTAAAAGATAGTGCAGATAGATTTCTTAAATTTTGGATTATTTGTCATCTCTTAAATTTGTTATCTTTTAAATATATACTATGAACTAGTAGAATATTTCTCAATAAAAATATATTCGGATAGACCTGATCAGCATCGACTTTTCAAAACTAATTGTGAGCAAATTTTTTATTTTTGGGATTATATTTTATCTTTTAGAATCTTGATTAAATTCGTTATCTTTTAAATTTGTACATAAGTTGCCACATAGATAAATAATAGATAAATGCGAAGCCGCCATGTGGAATTGGGAGAATGAGAAGTTGACAAATTTTCAAGATTAATGAGGTGGTGACATGTGTCAACTTTATTTTTTCTTCTAGTATATAGAATAGATTTATTTATTTATATTTATAATATTTTAATGCTGGGTTCTGGTCAAGTCCAAATCTAAAATTACTAGATGTGTTGTTATTTAATTTTTGTTTTTGACAAGTATTAGATATGTTGTTAACTTGTTATACATCGCATAATTACTTAAACTTTTCTTTCACTTGTTCACTGTACGTTTCTTTGGTGGTTCAAAATTAAGTATATCCATTCAATTTCCTTCTGTATTAAGTCACTGTTCGATTCAAAATTTGACAAATTTAACTATATTTTGGGGACAACTTATTTTATGCTGAAAAAAATTAAATGCAGTGAGATCTAAAGACAGAAAATGTGGCCAAAATAAATTTATTTGATCAAAAACAGAACATCACAGACCCTCCTTTTGCCAAACAGAGGCATGGCCTGAATCAAAATTTGAACTCTAAAATTCAAATCACAAAAAAAAACTCCAAAAAAGGGGGGGAAAAAAAAAGCAATGAAGCTGTGAATTGAGCTGTGAAGGTCTCTCATTTGTTCATGTTGGTTGCATCTTTGACAGAGTCCACCGCACCCTGTGCCTTGGCCTGCATCTGTTGTCCTGCCTAAACACAAAAATAACCCATTTCAACTTAACCTAAATAAAATAGTTGTCATACATAAATAAACAATTTTTTGTACCACAAATTGGATTATTAAACACAATATGTAGCTAAAAGATGCAATAGATTTCAGTTATCTTAAAAACACACCAAGTGCAAATTAATGGCGTCATCAATACTTTTAGGTTGCGTTTGGTTGAAATGATTTGGATTTGATCATAGAATTTGTGGCAAGAGTTTTTCAAATGACTAAGCTGAGATTGATTTAAAATCTCTCACCATTGACTGAAGAAAATGGCTAAAAATAGGAGTTTAAGGATTTGAAATTCATTGTATCTAAACAAGTTCAATAGCTTCAAATCCAACAATCGAAATGAATTCTTAAATGTTCGCAAATGGGCTCACACTTGGGCTAGGTCTATATATATGAAATATGTGGTAATAGACCGAATTGGCCGCTTCCGTTTTGTGAGTTAAAAATAGCCATGTTTTTTAGCCATTTTGATTAAAAATTAACAGTCATACTTTTTTGTATTTTGTGGTTAGATACTTGACTATTTTTCAAAAAATTGATGTGGTACATTTTTCGGTATTGAAAAATGAAGAAAATGAGAAAGTGGACACTTCAACTCAAAAACGGCTAAAAATGTGATCTTGGAAATTTTGCTAAAAAATATTTTTGTTACGGACAAATGGTCAAAAATCGAACAGACTGATAAAATATTGGTACCTGGGAAACTTGGGGCTTGACACAATTGGTTCATGAGATTCATATCAAGTCGGACATTTGGTTACAACAATCTCGTTGAAAAATTACCTGTTGCATTGATTCTTTGGCAGATTGTGCAGCATTCGAAGCCTTGTCCATCATCTGGTTACCTTTCTCCTGCATTCAAACACAAACACAAACGTCACCATATTTTTTTAGATAAATGAAAATATATAAAAAGAAAAAGGAAAAAGTCCTGATCACAAGTCGATCAGGTAGCAAAGAAAAAACAATGCAAAATTTCAGGAAAAAAACCACAAAAATAATTTAAAAACGCATTTAAGTAAAGGGCGTTTTACGTCTGCCGAAGGATTTTGAGTGATATTGTAATTTGTTGTTTTTGCACGTGTTCGAAAATGAAGCTAACCTGTGCTTGGCCCTTGGTCTCGCCAGCCTTGTAGCTAATGTTCTGGGAATCCATTTTCTTTAAAACGAAACTTTTTTTCTTTCTAAGTGAACAAAAAAGCTAATTGTATTTGTCAAAACTTAGTAGTGCTACTGTGGATGAAATTTTCAGGGTCATGTGAGGTGGTATTTATAGTATTTGAGGCCTACACATTGATGTGATGATCAAGATTTCTGGGACAATCACAACCGTCGGTTTAGCAAAACCTATGTAGTTGTCCAAGTCATATCCCTATTTTTTTTTTTTTTTTGAGGGAAAGTCATATCCCTATTAAATTGTCTAAAAATGTTGAAAATCTGTTGGTTGATCCTAAAATTTCGAGAGGAGCTTAATTTGGGTGTTTGTTTGTTATTCAGAGTTTTAATGCTGCAGCAATGTATTTCCAATCACAAATTAATGAATGTACATATATTCCATTGGAAATGTTGGAAAAAGAAGACTTTATAATTATTCTATCAAAAGCTTTTATAATTATTGGGCAAATAAATATATTGATGTTTTGCATGATGATTAATTTGCTCATTCAAATTTTGCTACTATGCTTATTTTTTTCTCCATGATTATAATAGTACTCATGTGACAAGTATATTTTTTTTTTTGTTAAAACTTCATCTAAATACAAATTTACGATTTTATTTTTTTTCAAAAATAGTGCCACATGCATATTTTTGACCGTATATAATCCTTGTAATATATACATTGTCAAAATATACACTTTTGTGCAGGGGCGGCCTTAGGGCGGTGCAAGTGGTGCCGCACAGGGCCCCTCACCAGCTAGGGCCCCAATTTTTTTTTTTGATCCCTCAACTTGTAGGTCCACTCTTCGATACTTCACACATGCAAAGTTGGTTTTTCCCATTTTCCATTGATTAATGACACAGATAAAAATGCAAGAAGAACAATTTTTCATAGCTAATTCATTAGTAGTTCTTTTTGTTTTTGTCTTTTCTTTGTGATAAATTATATTGAAAGGTTTTTTCAATTTTATTTTAATAAGACCAAAATATTAAAGTTGAAGTATGGTATTTTTGTTATTACGTATATTTTTTTTTATATATTAAATCAACGAAATTATATTAGTTACGTTGATTTTATTATGTTTTTTTTATGTAAATACAAGAGGGTCCCCATTTTTTTTTTGCTTCAGGCCCCTCGAAAATCAGGACCGACTCTACTTTTGTGCACTTTTATATAAAATAAAACCACAAATGCGAGGAACAACTTTAAGGACCCTGACTTATTATTGATAGCCTAAATGCGACATAAATCAAGCTTAAATTGAAAAAACTATGTTTTGTGTATTTCAATGTTAACACTAAGACAAGTCTATAATATAGACTATATAGTTATGAACACGTTTAATGTCTCATACTTTTGTTGTTAACTAAAGAGCCTTTTTAATACATATGTTAAGGATTGTGACTACTAATAGCCAACATGCATGTTGGACCATTAAAAAAAGTAAAATAGTCTTCTATTTCAAATGGTGTTGTATCTCAAATACCAAGCATTATGCTAATTTAACAGAATATTACGATTCTAATCAAATTTGCATTTTTGAGATAAATTAGAGGGTTTTTACAATTTTAAGTGTAGGCGCGCCAATAGGAAAAGCACCTACACGATTTTTTTTTTTAAATTATTAGATGTGTGTAGGCACCAATCATATATGTGTAGGCCCTACACACATCTGACACAATTTTTTAAGAAAAAAAAACTTTGTGTAGGCGCCTCAATATATTTTGAAACTCGGACCAGATCGGTTGATTCGACCTGGTTTAACCGAAAATCAGTCACATGTCCGATCCGGTTCTAAATTAAAATTGGGTGGCTAAAAAATCGTTGCCACCGATCAAACCCTGTAAAAAAATTATTTTTAAGCAAAATTTTCTTTATTATTTAAAACGGAAAAGTATTTGGTAAATTTAAATATAAATTTTCCTTATATTCGATTGATATATATATTTGGATATTATAATTTATTAAGTTTTGTTTTTTTATTTGTATTTGATATTTTTTACATTTATACTTGTATGTATCTTTTACATTTATACATATATATATGTGTATGTATATGGGTCAACCTGGTTTCTTTAGAATAGTTGACCCAGTGACCCAATGACCCAGTTATTAATCCGGTTCAATGTCTGATCCGGGTTTAAAAACATTGCATTTGAGGTGGTGCCTACACTTAAGATTCTAAAAACCCCTAATTTACCCCAAAAACGCGAATTTGATTGGGAATCATAATATTCTCATTAGATTAGCCCACTAATTTATTACACATCGAATGTAACAAGAAAAAAATCGGCTGGCGGTCATTTGGCGCTAGACGCACCTAAGCCCATACGATTTTGCTAAAATCGCCCAAAAAAATCATTCAGGCCAAAAATCGGGCTAGGCCGAGCGGCCATAAATCAGGCCTAGACAGCCTAGGTGGCCAACAAATCGGGCCTAGTCAGAAAAAATCGGTCAAAACTGGTAAAAATTATAAAAAAAAAAGAGAAAAACAATACTATTTCTAGGCGCTTGCTTAGGCGGTCTAGATGCCTTAGGCCTAGGCCCTGAGCCACCACCTAACTAGCGTCTAGCGGTTTCTACAATCTTGGTTAATAACATCATTAGTGTACACTCGACTCGAGTAAATAATATTTGGAATAAGACATGAAATATAATTTGAAATGCATGATTAGAAAGAGCCAGATATAAGGGATGAAAATGAAAGTCTTCAGTTCTTGACACTATATTTTTATATATAGTGGATATGTAAAAACCAAACAAAAATGAACTTTTTTTTTTGAGAATAACAAAAATGAACTTAACATAAACATAATTGAGCATATGTCTAATATTTTCCTCTTATATTTAACTAAAATGAGCAAGGCAGTTGATATTCTACTCTAAAACCCCCTTCCTATAAACCCTAGTTCCCCATAAATTCCAATCATAATTTCTCTCTGGTTCCCTCTCGCCCTCTCGCACCCTTACCTTATCGTTGTTGGCTCGTATAAAGCCTCCACACCCTCAAAAGAGAAGAATACAGAGATCGTAAGGGAGATATGGGAACAGAGGATTCAGTCAAGAAGCTAAAAAGAAAGAAAAATATCAAGAAGAAGAGGGAACAGGACTTGGAGATGGGGAATTCTCGGTTTGCTCAAAAAGGTGCTTATCTAATTGTTCCGTTTTCTTCATATGTTATCTTATTGTTATGCTTTTTTTGTTTTCACCTACTTGTATGGAATCTGGATATTCTGAAATGTGTGTAGAAGCTAGATTTGAAAAACTCAGGAACTAATCAATCTGTTAATTAATCAATAAAAATTGATTTAAGTGAAAGAATTTTCTGGAATAATTAAGTCTATGATGGAAGCAAAGCAACTATGGAGTATTTTCATTGTTCTCCAAGCAAAAAGAAATATTGGGGGAGAAATGGCTGAGCTGTAATTCTTTTACTATAGTCTACCTTTTGTTGCTGCTCTGAGTTTGACGGAAAGTTTGTTACCTGCTTTTTTTTGATGAGTGAGTGTGAATGTATGGCGTATTATCATTAATCTGGTCGCATAAAAATTGCTATTGTGAATATGCGATCTTGTGGGATAATAGTAAGTTAGATACGTGTGTGGTGCACATTAATTTGGATGAAAATTTGTTTTGCATACCAAAGCACAAGAATGAAGTTTTTAGCAGAGGTGGAAATGGTTACTGATTAAAGGCTGGAAGTAAATTCTCTTGTTAATTTTGTCAACACGTGTCCTTTTACTTCTTTTTCCTTCCAACTTATTCTTTCTTTATGTTTTATATTTTTGGCTTGGTGGGGACGTGGCTGTTTCCACTGATCATCTGTGCTAAATAGCGTTTTTACATGCAGAGGAGGCTTAGCTAACGAGGAAGACAAGAACAACAACATTATCAAGAAGAAGATGAAGAAGAAGAGATCTACTGTGGATATTGCCAACAAAGAGGATCCTGAGATGTTTGAACTACCCAATATCAAAGGTAGACTAACATACCTGGATATTTCAAAAGTGATTATACGTCGAGTTTATATTATTCACTTGTAATTATGTTATCAGCAGAGGAAACACGCAAAACAAGTGGAGGAAACAAAAAAAGTAAGAAGTTGAGAAATAACAAAATACAGAATGGCAAGATAATCAAAACAGGAACTGAAGATTTAGATACCCCACACAGTAACAAAGTTGAAGATGGAATGTCTTGTAAAAATTATGTTGGAAGTGAACTAGCAGAAGATAAAGTGCAGAAGTTGAGGAAGAAGAAGAGGAAAAATGTTGAGAGTATCAGCAAGGTTGATGAATTCAATGAGAAAGATGAGGCATCTGAACAACGAGATGGTATGTATGAAAAGATAAATCATTTTCCATGTTCTTTATGCATAAATTACTACGGTGCATATTTTGGTTTAATAAATAACAGTACTTCATTCTATCTTTTGATGCTATATGCCACCAGTAGGTTTAGCCTACTTTTGTTTGATGCCTCTAAATTGAACATGGTGCGTGCGGATCAGTCTTCTTAAGGATCTACTTCATTCTCTATTGATTGGATCGACCAATATTATGCATGTGTTTATTATGTAATCATGATTTGTGAGGATTGCATTGGTAGGAGTCCACATAAGATAGGATTGGTTTGTGGGGATAATTTTATTGCTTTTAAGTAATCTCTATACCTCAAATGTAAGAGGTGATGATCGGTCAGGAGTCACTAGGATTTTGTTCTAATTTTGGATCAGTGTTCTCTCTAAACTATTCTTGGACTACAGAGTCTCAACCTCAAGATCACATTGCAAACTCCGAAGGACTTAACGAGGCCGATACAAGAAAGAATTCCAAAGCTGGTAAATAACTGATTGGTGGTTGTGCAAATTTCATTCACCTTTCTGTGGTTCTCTGACTTTTATGTTTCAATGTATGTACTGGAAAAGTAAAATATGGACACTTCTTTGTCAATAGGTAAGTCAAATAAGCGTGGAAAAATGAAAAAGAAGAGTCGGTCAGTGGAAAATGAAATATCCTCGAGTAATCTGCTGGAAAAGAGAGAGGAGAAGATGTGCAAGATGAAGTTTATCAGATGTCCTCAGGGGATGAAGATTATACAAAAGGAATGAAAAGTATGATCACATGTTTTTCTTATACATATTATAGTGCTTGTGCCTTGGTCAATTTTGTGTTGTTTGATGACCATTCTACACTATTTTTCGTGTTTTGAGAGTATACGGGTCTGTCTCCTTCCCCGCTTGGTTCTGTAAAAAAATCAGGGTACCACAGTTTTAAAAGAAGTTGGAGAATGTTTCTTTTTTCCTTTTATGTTTTGAACCAGGTTAAAATTGTCTTTGTTCAGAATGGATAACTCAATACCATCAGAGTAGACCTGGCATCAAGGTGCTGCAAGAAAAGATTGATGACTTCATAATGGCCCACGAGGCCCAGGAGGAGCAGGTAATGTTTTTGGTCTGAAGTATGCTGATGTTTTTTAAACCGTAGCTCAATTGATGACCACCTATGATGATGGCTAACTTCTATCTAGAACTCATTGATCAATGTGGAAATCCTTATTGTTAAGTATGCAACAATTTTAATGCTGTTCTTTTACAGCCTTTAGTTGGTTGTAATCACCGTTAAGTAATTACAACTAATTTTAGGTCGTTTTTTTACTGAGATAGGGCATTTTTGTGGCATTTATGTTCTTTGTGCATCAAATCTTGTTCTATTTCTAATTTATCTCATGCAGGCAAGAGTAGAGAGGGAAGCCCAAGCTGAAGAAGGTGGATGGACAGTTGTTGTGCATCACAAAGGTAGGAAAAAGACAACTGAAGCTGAAACTGGAATTGCGGTGGGTTCTGTTGCCCAAGCTGCTGTTCTAGACAAGATGGCGAAAAAGAAAACGAAAGAAGTCGGTATAGATTTCTATCGGTTTCAGAAAAGGGAAGCCCACAGAAATGGTACGTGCTTATTCAGTTGGAAATCGTTCATAAACCTTAATGTGCATGCTCAATGGTATATTGATATAGTTCAATTTATGAAGTACGGAATATATCATCTAATGTTTGAAAATGAGGCTGCTGATAGTATTATGAGATTTTTTATTTTATTTTCTTAATTTTTTTTGCTTTGCTGCGTTCCTTCTTTTTTCCTATATTTGGTGTCACTGCATATCTTCTGACTTTTCACTTATGGTAATAGGCATTCAAGATTAATTCTCATGTTGTATTCATTTTTTTTGTAATTTTTTTTTAAATATCTCTGGTAGTAATCTAAAAGTAGGTTTCATGTTGCAATTATATATTATTTTTACCAGCATTAGAAATCTTTGGATTTGTGAAAAAACTTGACTGTATATGCTAGAGCCCGCCACAGTTTAGCACAGATGGAATAGCGATTTACTTTTGTCCAGATTTATTTGATGGAAGGAGAAGGCCGGCCCTCATCGCATGTTTTTGGCATTTATGCCAAATTTTAAGTGATTTTTTTCTTGTCTTTGTCTTGTCAAATTTCTGAACTGCATTGATTTATGGTGTTCCTGCAATATGTTCAGAGAAGTCATGCCTCCAATTTTTGTTCACACATTTTTATTTGTATCTTTATTTGGTGCGTGCTGATCTAAAAGAGATGATCGTTATACCTCGCTGTCTCAAGTTTCGATAGCTCTTTTATCTGCTACTCTTATTTTCATGTCACAATATCACTGATTTTATGCTGTGTGCAGAGATCATGATGCTGCAAAGCAAATTTGAGCAGGATAAAATGCGGATACAACAAATGAGAGCTGCAAGGAAATTTCGTCCCTATTAATTGCAGTTCTGGGCGTTATTTCCGAACACTTGTTTGCAGTTCATCTAAATACATGTGCCGTCCTTGATCTTATTTTGTTTCTTCCCTATATTTTACACCGTAACTCACATTGACACAGCAGACGGTCACGTTCAATTCGAAATGTCTGTTTGCTATCATTTTACCGTTTAATTATTCTGTACACTTATATTTCAAGATGAGTTGTAGATGTGAAATTGTACTGCAAATTAATTTGAAAGGCATAAATTAAGATAACACCAGGAAATATCTTATGTGCGCTCAAGTGTTGTGGTCTTTTCGTTGTTCAGATGAAAATGGATTCTTGCATTGATGTTGACTTGTTGTATACTAGTCTAATACGACGTTCTCAAGACCCAGATCAATATGTCAATATGTCTGAAAAATTGCTTATGAGTATTGTTCCCGAGTATTGTTAAGTGTTTAGCCAAGTGCAATAAAAGAAATCTAAAAGCCATGAATTTCCACTTCTCTATGGATTTTTTAATCACTTTTACAAGATTTCTTTTAAAAATAATTTAACAAACAAAATGGGAATTTCATTTAAAACTACTTTCTGTGAGTTGATTTTTATATTTAAATGTCCATTTCAACTGAGTTTCAAACATACTTTAATAACTTGGACGTTCTCCGGACCTAGAATTAATTATGTCAAGATTGAGTCCCCGGGGCATAGTTCAACATGTAGGGATGGCAAAATCCCCGCGGGGAACCATCCCTGTTGTACCCAAATAAATTGGGGATTTTAATCCCCGAATTTGGGGATGGGAGCGGGGATGGGGATTCCCCGCTTTTTTGAAACTGGGGATGGGACGGGGATGCCGCTTTTTTGAAATAGGGGATGGAACGGGGATGGTATTTATATCCCCCGTCCCATCCCCGTCCCCGATTAGATGAAACGAGGATTCCCCATCCCCGTCCCCGTTCACCGATATATATATATATATATATATTATATATGCATATATATTATTAATATTAATTATATTTATATTTTTTATTTTATTAAATTGTAAAGTTAAACCCTAAAAATTATGTGTTTTATACTATAATAATTTTTAATTTTTAAAATTACAAGATTTTGTATTTCGAAAATTGTTGTATTTAACTCAATTTGTTAAAGTATTTTATATTGTGGAGTTATTATAAGATTAGCTAGTGATTCATGATATTTTATCTATTTTAATTATTAACTATTTTAAGTAAAAAAATATTTTTTTATTTAAAAAATAAAAAATGGGGACTTCGAATCCCCGCGGGGACCCCATTCCCCAAAGAGGAATCCCCATCCCCGTACCAGATGCCCAAAACGGGGAATGGTACGGGGATGGTATTTGAAATGGGATTTGGGGACGGGGATGGTATGTCCCATACCAGCCCCGTCCCCGCCCATTGCCATCCCTATCAACATGTAAAGGACTTGGGTGACGTGATGTCTCTTCACTTTTCTGTACCAAAAGTGGTTGTTCGAATTCTCTGGTAATGATTTACAGGGTGGAGAGAACTTCTTGTGTGGTGACTGACTTTCTTGGCTGGCCCAAGGACCCGACTAGTTGATGCATAACCCGCTTCACATCCTTCACAAAGCTACTGGGCAAAGTTAGTAGGAGAGCCCGAGGATGGGGTTCATCCTTTAATTATGTCAAGATTGACGAGATAATCTAACAATTGTACAATTAAAGTGGGGCACTGAAACGCATGCTACATTCTTTCTTACACGCGTCCAAACAAAGATCAAAGGTCAATCAAATTCCGGCCACCAAATTGTCACTTTAAATATAATTTTTTTTTAGGAAAAATATGATTTTTAAATTAGTCCTCTCGGTTATTACCTTCATGTTTTAGTCCTTTAACTTTCAAATTTTCGGATAAGACTTTAACTTTCAAATTTCCGGATATTTAGTCCTTTAACTTAGCAATTTTACTTTTAGTCCCATAACTTAACATATTTGTAAATTTAGTCCTATAATTTTTTAGGGAATTTAATCCTATAACTTAACAATAGTTAAATTTAATAAAAAAGTTATTTCTTAATTAAATTAAAAATGAATAATTTAAATTAACAGTTAACTTTTAAAAAAATGATTAATCATTTTTAATTTAATATAATTAATTTTTTAATAAAATTTCAAGCTTTAATTTTCTAAATTTTGTGAAATAAATGCATTTTGTACATTAGCCCGGATCTATTTCTTGGAGGTAATTCTCCTCATCAAAGGTTAATTGCATAAATATGACAAATTTATCTTAATTTACTAATTTTATGTAGTTATTTTAATTTTCCTAAAATTCGTTAATTATTTTAGAATTTTCAATTTATTTTAATTTTTATTAATCAAATTAATTTAATTTTTAATTGCTTCTATAATTTAATTAATTTTCAAAAATTAAAATTTAAATATTTTACTTTTGATCGTTTATAAAAATGTGAAGTGTGGGTACTAACCTTTTGATAAATTAATTAAATTTAAATTTTGCTAAGTTGTGAGACTAAATCTCTAAAATATGTTAACTTATAGATCCAAAAGTAAAATTGTTAAATTAAAGGATTGAATATCTAGAAATTTAAAAGTTAAAATACTAAAAATGAATGTGACAATTAAGATGACTAATTCTGAAAAAACATTTAAGATATTCTTAAAAAGGTCAACTAACTGGACTAAAAATCTTATTCTTTTTTTTTAATAAGACGGCCTATAATCCTATATGCTTTACTAAATTCAACTCGATATTTTTTCCTGTAACAGTCAAAATAAAATGAAAAGCGAGCGTAACAAACCGTGGAAAAAAAAGAGAACAAGAAAACAGAAAACGTTTAAATCAGATGCACAACCAAATTTGATCAAAATGCATGAACTCATCCCCAAAAGAAGATAAACAATTCACACAATATAACAACCTCAAATTTATTCCAAACATAAATGAGCTTAATCCATAAACAAATTCTACTCGAAACAAATGAAGACATAACCAATATATTCATAGTCCAACACTAGAAACAACATTAAACACAAAGCAAAGCAAGAAAAAAATATCCAAATCACATTTGACAAGTTCATTTCTTGTCAACTTCCTCATCCTCATTCTCACTCCAACAAAGATTGGAGAGTCGACCTCGGGGACCCACACCCCTCGTGCTAATGAAGGCTGTGTAAAGAATCGAACCCCCATTGCAAGACCCTCACACCTAATTCCTCCGCAGAGCATATCCCATAATATCCATACCAAATTTCGAATCAAGCTCTTTCTCAACGATGTAACTATGCAACGCCACTTTAAAACCCATTTGGCCGGGAAGCACGCCAACACGCGCTCCAAGATCGGAGTTAAACCCACTTGTTTAAAATCGTAACCCACAAACTCCTTCAAAACTAGCATAACTAAACCCATCTTCCGGTGTGACATGAATTGTGGAGACTGCACTCCCTTCAATAGCATTCATCGAATAACCGCAAGGATCGAAATCGAAATCGCATATCTCAGATTTGGGTAGGATTTTACTTATACCAGAAACTTCTGTCATAATAAAGCAAGAGCTCGATTGCGACTTGAAAAATACAAAGATGGCCTTTTTTCTCGGTCCAAATTGGTCATGCACATCTCTAATGTGTAAACAGGAGCCGTGTTGTTTATTGATTCGGCACTGGCAGAGTAAACGTGCCATTTCTCGTGTTCATCATCACCACCGTCCATCACGTAGGCTTTGCTGGTAAGGCCATGTTTGGTGAAATGGCTATCGAGAACATCCACTTCTTCGGAAAAGCTTCGGTGTGGAAATGGCTGAGCACCCGGAAATATGAAGCTTCCGCGTGTGTATTTAACAGAACTCACGGTGAGTTTGAGTGTATCAGCCAACTTAAGAATAGGTGGGATTGAGAGCAGCAGTTTAGTAGTCCCACAAGTTTTCAGAATTATCTTGTAATGGTACACAAAAAGGCTAGACTCTGATAGGACATAAGAATCAACTTCAACATTCTTTAACGAGGAAACAATGGTGCATTCTGCTGGGCCCAATATTTCATCCAATTGGGCTTTGGATAAAGATCGGAGACCAAGACTAGCAGGATCAGAAAATATTGTGGGCTCGAAAAACGAAATCTCAAGCCTCTTTTCATAACCTTCGAAGCCGATTGGAGAGACTTGTAAGGCCATTTTGAATCAGTAGGAAGGAGTGCTGTTTGGAAGCAAGAATAACAAGGACAAGGAAAGATGAGGAAAGAAAAGCAAAGAAAGAAGAAAGCAGTGTTTGAGGTTGAAAGCCTATTCTACTGAACCACTGAAAGTGGTTAATAATTGCACAGTTTGATGGGTATCAGGATGGCTTGCGAGCGCACTACAATAAAAGAAAGACATTGGTAAATACAAATTGTATGATCGTTAAAGCAAATGAACTCAAAATCATATTGGCAAATAAAAAGTAAACTCACGTTGGAGTAGGCAGCAAACTTGAATTTCTTGATTCCTCCGTGTGGTCGAATGTCTTCAATGCTGTATCCAAGGGGAGCTTCGTAGGATAAGGATTTACTACTACTGGACTTCTTCTTCCCACCTTTTGACTCCATTAGCTCATTCAATTCTCCCTGCCAAACATCAAATGAGATCGATCAGACCAGACGAAAAATCAATACATTGAGCTTATCAAGGGTATGAACAGGGATGTAATAGTACTACGCTAAAACTCACAAAACAACTGGAGTTGATAAATCAAATATTTTTTGACAACACAAAGGAATATAGCCCACAATTGAAATAAGTGATTGGAATGTCTGGATACTATAGTACAACTCCACACAAGGGCTTTATTCCAATCCTATCCGAGGTTGGTTTGTTAATAAAGTTGATTTCATTCCACTAGGGTGTGAAACAATGCAACAGGTAAAAATGAGAAACAAGGAAAGTTAGTTGATAATCAAATATCTTTTGACAAGTCCCACAACTGAAACAAGTGAATGGAGGGGGAAAAAGGCAAAAATGTCTGGATGGTAATAGTACATGACATTACCCTTTGAGTAAGGTAGAAGGTGCAAATATATGCCAATGAAGAGCATATTGAAGCATGAGATAAAAATGGTTAATAATTATAATTTACCTCTGGTATAACACAAAATGTTTACCAAAAGACAAATAATAAGGAAAACAGGAATATCCTCTACAAGAGATAGGTCAATCAGACTACGCATCTTTTTCAGAAAAATTCAAACCAACTCCCTGCACAATTCACCATGTATTTTATAAGAAAAAACACTAATAAATACCCCCACTGTGTTTTCATTCAATTTTTTTTTCTTTTTTTTTCTGTCTATATCGCCCTCTTTTCATTGGTATTTTTTCTTTTTTCTTTATCCCATCTTTCCAGATCCCCCTCCAAGTGCCATCCTACCAACCCCAACTATAAGACTAATGGCCTTCCATCCGAAAAAAACACCCAACCCTTACCCACCCGCTCCCGACTCCAACAACAGCCACAAGCCACCCGAACCCAACATTATCTATAAACATATCTCAATATATATGAATGTATTTTATTGCGTATATAATCAAGAATTATAAAGTATCAATCGTGGGACTGTTCAAGCAAGATCTACGATCTATTATAAACAATGAGTATAATTAACCATAATTTATCACAATATCCAAGAAAAAAACATACACGCCTATAAACGTATATGACTGTGAGAGTAATAACATAACGCCTATAAAAACAAAAAAACAAAAATGGAGATTGCAAAGAACTCACGGGTTTAACGATAAATATATGAAGAATAACGACATCCGATGACGATTTACTTTCTCGTAACAAGCCTCACCAATCAAATCCTAAAAATTCAAATAAAAACCAATCTCATCAACACATCGTACCATACATAAACAAAAAAACAGAGATCAGAACAATAAAATTCGAACCAAAGCAGCGATAGAAACTTACAGATCGAAGCTACGATGGATTGGAAAACCAAACAAACCATAGCCGAATATCAATTTAGAGAAAATTGAGAGAATAATAAAGAAATATTTCTGTGTGGATGAAAAATATGAGGAGGAGCGGGGCTCTTAAATAGGAAACGGATTGCAGCGAAGTAGATGGGTGAGTTTGACACGTCGTTTTGGTACAATTCACGATATTGCCCTCCACGATCCGGTCCTCGATGTTTCGGTCCACTAATAATATACGGTATACCCCTACTCCGTGGGCCACGCCCATGAAATATTCTATGGTGGGATTGCGTTTTTTTTGTTTTTGTTTTCTTTCTGATTTTTGATTTGAAGATTTTAAACGATCTAAGATAAATAAATAAAGAGCAAGTCTCTTGTGAGATGGTCTCACGCAGGGGCGTAGCTAAGGGGTGCCACCCCAGTCCCCCGCGTACCCTAAATTTTTTTTGTCCCATTTTTTATATGGGAAAAAAATAAAAAGAAAATTATATGTTTTTTTAGGGGAAAAAATAGTTGAGCTAGGGGAAAAAATTTGGGCTAGGGGTAACCAGTCGTGCTGCCTACGCCCTTGGTCTCACGGATCCAAATTCGTGAGACGGACCTCCTAAGGGCTCCGTCTTGAGAACATGAACCATGGAAATAAATTTAAAAATAATAATGAACCATGAAGAAACAAAAATAAACCCTAAAATCATGAACCATGAAGAATAAACCCGAAAACAAAAATAAACCTAAAAAATAAAAAATAAACCCTACAAAAAATTAAAAATCCTAAAAAACCAAATCAATTAAAAATAAACCAAGAAACAAAATGAACCCTAAAAAAACAAATATAAACCCTACGAAAAATAAAATTTGAAAAAAAAAGAAAAACTTTTAAAATTTTGTGTGGCTCCATCTCACGGATCTAAATCAGTGAGACCGTCTCACGCAAGTTTTTGCCATAAAGAAAATGTCTGAGTGTGAAATAATTAAGATGAAATAATAAATATAAGTTATTAATTACAAAAATACCTCTCAGATTTGGGCTAATTATAAAAAACTCAAAGATGTTTTAAAATTACGAAAAAACTATCAAGTTTGATTATATCTTATATTTAAGGAGGTAATTATAATATTTTTATAAATGTCAAGGAGGAGTTTCTGAAATATTTTTTTCATGAATGAGAAAATATAAGATTTAATCAAACTTCAAGGTTTTTTTTTCTTAATTTTAAAAATTTGTGATTTTTTTTATAATTAGCCCGAATCCCCTAATTATAAAAATCTTTTTTCTAGTGAAACGATGATTGAATGTGATTTGTAATTAGTGGTTGAGAAAAAATGATAATTACTGAATTATTAGTTGAAAGTATTATATTACCAAATAATTCATGATTTATAAACTCTTATAAATTGAGGCAAATATTTCACGGTAAAAAAATAAGGGACAGAGTTCTTCAAAAAAAAAATTTAAGGGACAAATTCTTCAAAAAAAAAAAAAAAAAAAAAAGAAAATTAAGGGACAGAGAAAAATGGTCACGTGATTACTGTCTTCCAAAAAATGTGTGGTGCTGAAATACTGCTAAGACTAGGGGCTGGGGTTGATTAGGGGCCCACCAACCGCACCTTGGGCCCTTTAACCAAGTTAAATAATGGAAAAAGAAAGAGAAAAATTATAATATATTGAAATGATAGCCGTAAACCTAGATTCACATGTCAAAATATATGTTTAATTAAATGATAGCCATTAACCCTAAATGATTGGCAACTTTTATCTTTTTACAGGAAAAAGAATATCGAATGGGAAAATTTGAAAAACTGAAAATTTACCAAAAAATTCGTGTGTGCAAGATTTGTAAAAAAAAAAAGTATTATAATTGTAACTTTCAAAAACTCTCAGGGAGTGATTGGATATTCTTTCATTTTGAAAATTTTCTTTTTACTAGAGAATAGTAGTAAAAAAATATTGGAAGAAAAAATAATGAATTTTGAAAATGTGATTGGAGTGAGATGAAAAAGTAATGATTATAGTTGATTTGATTTAAAAATAGTAAAATAATGATTGAATATGATTGATAGTTTTTTTTTAGGGGTAATATGATTGGTAGTTAGAAATGTGTGTGTGATTGAATACTGAAATTTGTGGGAGAATGTGTAATAATGATTAGATTTTTGTAAAAAATGTGTAGATGTGATCGGTAAAAGAAAAAATGAGAAAAAATGAGAGTGAGAGAATAATATATTTTCTGAAAATTTTCATAAACAATTGTATGTTTGGTTAAAAAAAATTCTCTAGTAGAACGAAAATGAGTTTCATTTCATATCCAATTGCGACCTCAATTGGTTGCCAAAAATTGAATAATTACTGAAAATCAATGTGCACATATTTCGACAATTGTATGTTTGGTTAAAAAAAATCTCTAGCAGAACGAAAATGAGTTTCATTTCATATCCAATCGCGGCCTCAATTGGTTGCCAAAAATTGAATAATTAACGAAAATCAATGTGCACATATTTCGGAAAAAATCCACTGAAAACTAATTTCGGTTATTGGACAACCTCTAAGTAAGTTGATGGGACAAAAAATCACGAAATAAAAAACTCACTTTAAACATGCCCAAGTAAATAAAATATGTTAGTACATTGAGTTTGGGGGGAAGTACGATGTCTATAAAAATCGAATTACAGCAGCGATCAAGATAAATTAAGTTTCTGAAATTCTAAAATAAAAAGTAAATCTAGAATATAAAATAATGTCTCAGATAAAATATATTTTAAAAAATCTAAGATAACAAATAAAAGCTGCTTTTCATATGGGTCTTAACTCTTAACACAATTAAACCTCAGGATTCGGTCATTGATTCGCTAATTACTCTGTTTAACTTTTGACTCATCTGAGTTAATATGACTTGTTGTATTCGCCCAAGCATATCAGGTTTTGGTTGAGATGAGTTATCACCAAATCCCAACAATTAATTACTCTAATTAGCTTTAATCAAATGACTCTCTTAGGTCCCAACGTCTATCCTTACTCAAGATTTGGCCTAAGCACGAGGTTAAACTCAGTTTTGGAGATTCCATATCTCCTATTCCACCTTTTTATTTCATTTTATATTCTAATGAATAACACATGTACAATTATAACATCATTTTGACTCATCCATTAAAGTGAAATATTAATATCGAACAGAAAATCTTAATCCATTTTCAATTTGACCCTGACTCTTTTTCAACTCAAACAACAATGGCGAATGAGAGCCAATCTCATACCACACCAAAACACTTGAGAAATTATTTTACATGATATAACCTTATATATATATATATATATGAGGGGTCCTGTGAGACCACCCTCCTAGGTTAGTCCATAGGACTAAATCTACACCATCAATAGTAAATTAATGGCCAAGATATATTACAATATATACAACATTTCATAAATAAGTATACAACAGAATGGATAAAATAGGAATCCAGAAAATTAAATATAGTAACCGTTTCCTAAAAATTAGGGACGTGATTTTGTATTGACCACGTCCCCATAATCAAGCGATTCACCTTTTCTTTCTCTCCCTTCCCATTCGAACCTGCAAATTATCCAAATATGGCAACAAAATCATGCAACAATTAATGAAAAGTATACAATTACACTAAACTAACTATACATTAAAATATTACTAAGTGTACATAAACAATTAACTAAGTATACAATTACACTAAACTAACTATACATTAAAATATTACTAAGTGTACATAAACAATTAACTAAGTATACAATTACACTAAACTACCTGTACATTAAAATAATACTAAGTATACAGAAACATTTAACTAAGTATACAATTATACTGAATTACTTATATAAATAAGTATACAATTCCATTGAACTAAATATACAAATCCACATAACTAAGTATACAAATTCACTAAACTACTTATATAACTAAGAATACGACTCCACTGAACCAAGTATACAAATCCACTGAACTAAATATACAATAAAACACAACTAAATATACAAGTCCACCAACTAAGTATCTGATAAAACGATTGTTCACAAATATGGCGGAAAGAAGTATTGAAAAAAACGCGTTTGAAGTTGATGATTTTCCTCCCTAAAAACCTAAATCAAAAAGGTAGGATTATATTTCCTTAAAAATAGCTAATAACCGTCCAATTAACATAATTAATTAAATATAAAAGTACAATTATACCCTTATATGTCTAAATTAACTAAAATGATCTACACCATCCAAAATTTTAAATCAAGAGTCCATAAGTGTTCTTATGGACTAACCTAAAGGATCTGGTCTCATTTGATCCTATTCCTATATATATATATATATATATATATATATATATAGGGATTGGTTCAAATGAGACCATATAACTAGAGTGAGACAGTATGGACTAATCCTGGCCACAAATCTGTAATTTTAGATGGTTGGGATTTATCCAATTTAATAATTATTTTTAATTTATTTTAAACCTGAAAAGGGCAACATTGTAATTATACAATTACATAATATTCCCCTTCCTCCATCTCCCACCCTGACCCACTCAATCTCACCTCCGCCGCCCCCAACACCTGCAAATCCGTCGGCTGCTCTGCCGCCCACTCCTCCCTCCCTCTCTCCGAGCTCTGCGCCATCGCCAAATGTCCCATCGAATCAATCGAAAC
The DNA here is from genome assembly GCA_016081115.2 of Rehmannia glutinosa. Classification (NCBI taxonomy): domain Eukaryota; kingdom Viridiplantae; phylum Streptophyta; class Magnoliopsida; order Lamiales; family Orobanchaceae; genus Rehmannia; species Rehmannia glutinosa. Next base: position 4,473,238 of record CM071930.1, on the reverse strand, counting down.
CAGCGACTGTAATTAGGTTGGCGAGGAGGTAGTTGTAAGTCCAAGTCAGCTACGATAATCTAGAGGGGGGTGAATAGATTATCTCCATCTTTTCGATTTCGCCTCTTTTTAAACCGAATGCTCAAACAAAATAATGAAGGTGCGGAATGTAAACAACACACGTCGATTTAAAGAGGTTCAACCCACCTAAGGCCTAATCCTCTACCACCCCAAAGATATCCTCAGGATGGATTTCGAAAAGAAAAAGAATTTTATTAATTACCAAAATTAATACAAATTCAACTTACAACACCTTGAAGAGCACCACACTCTTCTTCAACACCACCTTTGGAGATTACCACAATCTCCCTTTGAAGATCACCACAATCTTCCGACTTGAAGAGCAAGACCGAACTCTCCAACACCACCTTTGGAGATTACCACAATCTCCCTTTGAAGATTACCACAATCTTCCTTCAATCGGCACCTTGTGAAGATTACCACATCTTCAACCTTGAAGAATACCAAATTCTTCAACACCTCAATAAGAAGATTACCACAATCTTCTCACACCTAACACCTAGATCACCCAAGTGTGTTCTTACCAAAGAACACTCACAAGGATATCTTGTGTTTGAATGACGACCACAAATTCAAGATTACAACTCGATAATGAATAATACAATTGAGTGCAAGTGTAATCAAGAATAGCCTAGACCTCAAGAATGTGAAAGTGAATAGCTAGGCAAATTACAACAAGAAATAAGACAATGAAAGACCAAGTGTTTGCTTGAAGTGTATCTTGTTGTGTAAGATCTCAATTATTGTGTTGGTTGCTCCAAAACTTCCTCTATTTATAGGAGATGATTGATCAAGCATAGGCTCCTCTTGGGGATTGAAAATCTACTGAGAAAAATACAATTAAAATCAAGAATATAGCTGTTAGAAATCAATCCCACAATTTAAGGAAATGTGTCTGTCAAACGGTCATATTTTCTTTGTCAATACATAGAGCGACGGTCGCACGAAAATAGACGTTGAAAAAGAATACACAAGAAAAATACCACAGGCGACGGCCGACGTCTACCTCGGCCGGTCGACCATCACTCCAACCGGTCCCCCTCATGGATTTTGCAAGGATAAAACGCTCGTTTGAAACACACTTGCGCTGCAGTGCCGGTCGACCCACTTCGGCATCGGCCGACCGACGGCCGACGCGGCCGGTCGACGACTGCTTGTTTTTCTTTCCGTCTCATTTTCTGTTTCTAAAAACATCTTCGGTATGGGTTGCCCTATAGGGCGACCGGTCGACCACGAGACGAGAAATATTGTCAATTTTAGTAAAATAAAACTCAAGAAATACTCAAAATTTAGTAAAAACATTTTAAACCGATCGGAAGTATTAGGACAACATTTAGAAACATCTTTTGAGAGTGAAAACTCAACAACGTAAAATCATTAAAAGCGTTGTCCAATTTAGACGAAAATAAACTTTGAGAAAATACTCCGGAAAAAAACATTTTAAATCATTTAGGAGTATTTGGACAACCTTTAAAAACATTGTTTTGGTGATAAAATAAAATCATCAAAATTAAGATAAAAACATGTATCAAACAATCTCCCCCTTTTTGATGATTACAAACCAAAACAATTTTTACAAAAACTAAGAGATTAATTTTAGAAATGATTTTCCGGTAAAAACATTTGACCGTTTGGAAGCAACCAAAATTTCCAAAAATATTAAAGCAACCAAGTAGGGAGTAAATATATTCAATAATAAGCACAAGCTCCCCCTATCCACAAGCACATCAAGAATAATGTAAGAGCAATAATCCATAAGCTAAAAGCTTTAGCTTTTACAATTTGTTCAAGAGCTTATAAGCTCCCCCTGTCACAAAACAACATTAAATAATAATATAAGTCCATCAAGCAACAATTGGACTAAAAAATAAATCACAACTTATGGCTTTTATGAGCCATAGCTTATAGCTTTTATGACAAGCTTTTATTAGCTTCTTTGAGCTAACGAGCCAATTTCCTGTTTCTCCCCCTTTGGAATCATCAAAAAGAATGTTAGGATGATAGAAACATCATAGACGTATATCAAAGTGCACCAAAGAAATGGTTTATCAACCATTGAGCAATTTAGGCTTAAAACCAAGGAAAATGGGAGAAATGTATCATGATGAGTTCATACGCTCGTTTTGTTTCCCAAAACATGATCTCAATGAGTATAGACGACTTTTTTTTTTTAAAACGAGAGAATCATGTAGAAGTTGAAATTTTCATTGAAACATTTCATCGAACGCCTTGTGTGCGTAAAAAAATGGAAGAGGTTGTATATAACCTTTGTAAAGGGTTCAAGCCAAAAAAAATTTCATATCATCAATCAACCTCATTTCAAAGCTCAAAAAATCATATGCACCATATGTAATAATTTGTTCATCAATTAAGAAGCTCAAAGTAGATTCTCAAGGGTTCAACCCAATTGAGATAAGCTAAGAATGATCAAGGCATTACAAATGCCAGCAACCATCAAGTAATAAGTCATGCTTTCAACAATACAAGTATCAAATGACCCATCATATTCAACTAAGCATAACAAAGCAATAAAAGAAGCACTTTTACCATCAAGTACTTCATACCACTTATCAAACAATGCTTTAGAGTATTTTTACCATCAAATACTCCATCATAAATCATGATCATCCACAAGTCATTACCAACTTGCAATATTAACCCTTTTAAGAAAAACAAGCAAATATCATTAGTACAAATGAGTTTTACAGAAATTCATCAAAATACAAAACATCATTAATGAAAATGCTAGAAAGTAAAGGGGGTGGGGAAACATCATTCCTCATCCGAGGAGAAGCAAGATCCGGGAATAAAGTCCTTGATGAATTTCTTTAACTTGCCGATAGACTTTTGCATTTTAGAGGTCTTTTGCTCCAAAGCCTCATACCTCGTCTCATGAAAAGTCCTCATCTCATCAAATTCGGCTTGAGTATACCTCCTGGCGGTTGAGCACCTGATTACCCTCCGGATTGCTCGGTTCGCCTTCTTCTACCAATCTTGCGGCCGGCGTCATCAAAGATGTCATTAGGATCGGGAGACTCTTGACCTCTTCCTCTCGCCATTTTGGTTGGTCGGATGTCCATATTCTTGCGATCGTGACTATTTGGGAGATATTATCAATGTCAAAGTCATTTTGAAAAACTTCCGAGTTAAACTCCGACGGCTTAAGTCCCGATTGAATAAGAAGTTTACAAATCCAATTTCCCATAACCAACTTCTTATTACCTTGAGTAATGGACTCGATTAGACATTGAATAAGTATGGCACCAAAGTTAAGTGGTTCTCTCCTAGCAATCTTATAAGTCAAAAAGTAATCCATATTGCTAGGCATCTTCCCCGACTTACCACAAATGCAATATGCGACAATGACCGATAAAATGCGATGCTCAAGTGTCATTGCCAACAAAGAATACTTAGGCCATACTCCCAAATACGTCTTGACTTCTTTCATCGATACCCCCAACATTTCATCATTCCAAGTCCCACAAGAGAAATAATCCCAACCACCTTCTCTAACATGTAAAAGCCGGCAAATATCATTGGGAGTCCATCTAAAATGACGACCCTTTATAAGTGAATTAACGGCAATCGGCTTTCTATCATTATCATATTCAACCCACATATTGGCATAAAAGAGTTGGATAATATCATCATCATACAACACATAAGCATGTTCCCATAAATACATCCAACCTTGCTCCTCAAAAATCCTCTAATCGTAGGATACTCATTCGTAAAATGAACTAAAACGACACATTTTAGTCCGAGCAATCGACTTTCCTCCCATTCCCAAGTCCTCATAATACCATTCCGCATATTTATGAATGAAATTAAGAACATTGTGGGAATTAGGGGCTTGAGTAACAAAGGATTTTTTTACCTTTCGCCCAACGGCAATTTTGGAGCGAAATCGTTCGCGTAGCTCCTGGTAATTTGGGCCCGAGAGAGAATGGGATTTTGAACATCATCACCTTCTTGAGCCACGTTTCTTTGAGAGCGGCTCGAATATCCCTTTGTTCGGCTTCTTCTTGCCGATTTCTTGACGAACCCTCTCCGCCCCTTCTACGCTTGGAGATGGGATTTCGACCGTGGAATTTCTTGGAGGAGCCATATATGAAAGATTCTTGAGAAAATAAGAAGATTAGCAACAAGAATCGTGAAAATGATGAAGAATTGAAGATTCTAGAGAAAGGGGATGAAAAAATCGCTCTTAAGGGTTTGGGGATTTTGGTGCGTCTGTTTTGAGAAGAAGAAACAGAACGATTTTAAGCAAAAAAATAACCCTGGGCGACCGGTCGAGGTGGGGTGCGACCGGTCGAGGTGCGAGGCGGCCGTGTCGCCTCGCTATGACCGTCCCCTGGTGATTTTTCTATCTCCCAGATTTTTCCAAAATTCGATTTTCCACCCCAAAAGTTTTAAAACTTTGCAAAATATAATTTTTGGACTATGTCCAACAAATATGGATTTTGGGAAAAACATATAAATGATAAAACGAGACTAAACACGTAGTGCCTTTTAAAAGAAAATATATGCAAGTTCAATTTGGGGCACTTAAGGGGTCAAAATGAATTATCTTGAAAGATATGTGCATAATAACGAGTTTAAAGAAAAATATGAGTAGACATACCTCGATGGTTTAAGAAACTTGATGACGTAATGAGTATGAAATATGTATCCTACACAATTCTTAGACAACATTTGCATAGAAAATTCAAGTGTAGGCAAATAATATGAGATAAAAAGAGCTTATGCTATAAGATTTCATAAGAGATAATAAGCCACATAAGTCTAATGAAAAGCTCAAGAGTTTTAAAAAAAACATGCAAGGTCTCTTTTAAAAATATTGAAACTCATAAATATATAAGAGACCTAAAAATAAATACTTGAAAAATCATTTTGCAATTAAGACACAAATAAAAGCATGCATAACAAAATAAAATGCATATTTAAATAGGGAGATACGGGTTACCAATTACGCCATTTCCATGGGTTGTGCCTTTCCCATTCTTGATGATATCTTCCCCTCGAGAAGTTACTTTGTTGATGATGACTTCTTTGGTTACTCCATTTCAAGGTTGGTTACCTTCCCATTGTTGATGGTCTCTTCTTCTTTGAAAATCATCTTGTTGATGATGTCTTTGCCATTTCCAAGGATTGTGTTCTTCCCATTTTTGATTATACGTTCTTCTTGGAAATTGGCTTTGTTGAGAGTGGTTTCTCCTTCTTTGATCAAATGAAACGTTCATTTGATGTTTTCTTGGTGGCATGAATTTTCTCCGATTTTTGCTTTGCCGGGTACCTAATAGCACATTGTTTTGTGGTACCCTCATGTGTTTGGGTCCTTTAAGATTAGCTTTGAGACTTTTAGGTCTCCAACAATATTTAGAGCTATTTCTAGCCCGACAAGAATTAGCCGTATGACCCTTTTTGCCACAATAAAAACAAGTAATAATTTTAGGAGCATAATGACCAATATGCATATTGACTTGATTCTTTTTCATATGATTAACAACATTAGGCTTATGATCAAGTCCTTTATCACAATTATTAATATCAACAATATTGGACATTTTATTGGTACTCAAGTTGGATTTTAATAAATCTTTTTCATGCAATCAATATTCTCAACAAGAGTACTATTTTCTTTTTCAAGGTTTCTAACCTTGTCAAGTGTGGTGGTGTGAGCACATGATAGTGATTCATAAGAAGTAAACAAACTATCCTTATCATTTTTCAAAATATTGAATTCCTTTTTCAAGTTTTTGTATCTAACAAGTAAGCTTTGGAATTCATTTTGAAGTTCATCATAATCATTTTGTAAATCACTATAATCATTTTGAATAATGATATCATAAGAAGTAGGGCTTAAGACATACCTCATTTTCTTCATTGATGCCCATAAGGCAATATTCAACTTCTTCACATTTGGAAGTTGTAAAGAGGCTTATTCCTTAGATTTGAGCTTGTATGACCTTGAGAAGTAGATGCTTTTGTTTGACTCATTTCATTTGCAAATACTCCATAGATGGCTTCTAATTTTTGCCATACTTCATGTGCCGATTTTATTCCTACAATATGTTCATATTCTAAATTAGTAAATGAACAATATAAAATATTTAAAGCCTTACCGTTTAAGGAGATGAATTTCTTTTCTTCATCATTGAGCTTTTTGAAGCCTTTTGAGGTGTATGGTGTATCTTTCGTCGGAATGGATTCTCCATTAATGACGGTGTTCCAAATGTCGAACCCGCAACCTTGTAAGTAGCATTCCATTCTTTCTTTCCAAAATATAAAATTTTTGGAATCAAACCGAGGTGGCTTGGTGGTGGAGGTGCGGAAAGATGAGCTTCGTCAGAGTCCGACGATCGTTTCTCTTTACTCGCGATGTGAAACGAGCTTGCCAAAGAGTTTGGCTCGATACCACTTGTAAGTCCAAGCCGCTACGATAATCTAGAGAGGGGTGAATAGATTATCTCCATCTTTTCGATTTCGCCCTCTTTTTAAACCGAATGCTCAAACAAAATAATGAAGGTGCGGAATGTAAACAACACACGCCGATTTAAAGAGGTTCAACCCACCTAGGCCTAATCCTCTACCACCCCAAAGATATCCGGGATGGATTTGAAAAGAAAAAGAATTTTATTAATTACCAAAATTAATACAAATTCAACTTACAACACCTTGAAGAGCACCACACTCTTCTTCAACACCACCTTTGGAGATTACCACAATCTCCCTTTGAAGATCACCACAATCTTCCGACTTGAAGAGCACCGAACTCTCCAACACCACCTTTGGAGATTACCACAATCTCCCTTTGAAGATTACCACAATCTTCCTTCAACGGCACCTTGTGAAGATTACCACAATCTTCAACCTTGAAGAATACCAAATTCTTCAACACCTCAATAAGATTACCACAATCTTCTCACACCTAACACCTAGATCACCCAAGTGTGTTCTTACCACAAGAACACTCACAAGGATATCTTGTGTTTGAATGACGACCACAAATTCAAGATTACAACTCGATAATGAATAATACAATTGAGTGCAAGTGTAATCAAGAATAGCCTAGACCTCAAGAATGTGAAAGTGAATAGCTAGGCAAATTACAACAAGAAATAAGACAATGAAAGACCAAGTGTTTGCTTGAAGTGTATCTTGTTGTGTAGTATCTCAATTGTTGTGTTGGTTGCTCCAAAACTTCCTCTATTTATAGGAGATGATTGATCAAGCATAGGCTCCTCTTGGGGATTGAAAATCTACAGAAAAATACAATTAAAATCAAGAATATAGTCATTAGAAATCAATCCCACAATTTAAGGAAATGTGTCTGTCAAACGGTCATATTTTTTTGTCATTAATACATAGGCGACCGTCGCATGTGCAAAATAGACGTTGAAAAGAATACACAAAGAAAAATAACACAGGCGGCGACCGGTCGACGTCTACCTCGGCCGGTCGACCATCACTCCAACCGGTCCCCCTCATGGATTTTGCAAGGATAAAACGCTTACGCTTTGAAACACACTTGCAGTGCACGACCCACTGGCGGCCGACCGGCCGACCGACGGCCGACGCCCGCGGCACGGCCGACCGCTTGTTTTTCTTTCCGTCTCATTTTCTGCTTTCTAAAAACATCTTCGGTATGGGTTGCCCTATGAGGCGACCGGCCGACACGACGAGACAAATATTGTCCAATTTTAGTCGAAAATAAAACTCAAGAAATACTCCGAAAATTTAGTAAAAACATTTTAAACCGATCGGAAGTATTAGGACAACATTTAGAAACATCTTTTGAGAGTGAAAACTCAACAACGTAAAATCATTAAAAGCGTTGTCCAATTTAGATTTAAAATAAACTTTGAGAAAATACTCCGGAAAAAACATTTTAAATCATTTAGGAGTATTTGGACAACCTTTAAAAACATTGTTTTGGTGATAAAATAAAATCATCAAAATTAAGATAAAAACATGTATCAAAACAAGAAGTGAGGCGGCGATGACCTCCATGGCGGCGAGGTTTCGCATTTACATAGGTTTGATTATTTTTCTCTTTTTCCTTCTCAATTCTTCTTCGATTTTTCCAATTTAGTTCTCATATTAATTATGAATTTGTTATTTATGTTGTACATTGAATTTGTGATGTGTGAGCTTACATTTTTCGGTTCCCAATTACTAGTGTGGAACTGAGATGGTGATGACAATCAAATTAAAGCTTAAAATTTTTGAAGGCTATTGGCGGAAAGTTGAAAAGAAAGATCAAGATAGTCAAAAGGAAGTGTCATGGCAAGGGCAAGATCGAAAAGAAGACGATGTTGTCGTCACGTTTAAAGACCCGCCCGACGAGTTTGAGTTTGGGTTTTCTTTGGAGGATTGGTGAAGAAGATTATGCTGACGTGGAGAAAACGAGGGCCTATTAGGAGGCAGTGAGGATTATTATATACTTAGATGTTTTTCGATGTATATATAGATGTGTTTTGTTGTATAAATAGTTAATTTTTAATGTATATATTTATGTTGTTGTATACTTATTTTTTTAGTTGTATACTTATATGTGTTTTGTTGTATACTTATAGTTTTGTTTGACAATTGTCATATGCAGTAAAATTATGTTAAACATACAACAAAATAGTGTTAAGTATACATTAAATATATGCTAAATATATAGCACAATAATGAGCGTGATTTTCTCTCTCTCTCTCTCTCTCTAATTGTTTTACTTAATCCACGGTCCCCACATGTTAACGGAGCGTAATTCTCTCTATAATTCATTAATTAATGGTCCCCACATATTTTGTTTGACCATTTTAATATACAAGAAAAATTATGTTAAACATACAACAAAATAGTGTTAAATATACAACAAATCATTGATAAGTGTACAACATACTACATGGCAGAGCACATGCGTGATTTTCTCTCTCCAGCGCGATTTTCTCTCTCCCCACGTGATTTTCTCTCCCCTAATAACTGATTCCATATTTGGATGGTCCCCACATGTTTTTTTGTTAATTATACCCTTATTTTGACTTAATTAAATGTTTAATGTAATTTTAACCCATATTTATCTTAGCCATTGATATAGATAAGGGAGGATTGAGATGAGTCCACATCGTCCACTTATAATACGCTATCTCATTGTATCAGATCCCCCTATATATATATATATATATATATATATTAATTATATAATATTTCGAATCCCCAAAGAAATACTAACAAGATATAGGCCCACCACCCAACCATAAGATTTACATTTTCATGTCTTGGTCACTTGGTGTATACCAAACCTCAACTAATTGCCCACAACACACTCCAATTAGTCCACATTATGTGTATGAAGTTATTTTCACGGGCGGATTGTGAACCAACTTCGTCGTATTTCTTAGCTTACAATTAGCCTCTAAATCATATAACGAACTTTTACACACGTGTGTTGTGAAAAGCAAGTGCATTTCTTGTGTGCAGTATCAAGAACATGAAAATATACATAGTTTGTGATTGATTATTTCTACATCCCTCTCAGGATATTGTACTAAAATAATTAAAAGTTAAGAAATCTAACTAATGCTGCGAAAAAATGCAAATCACTTCAGTGAGGGTAATTGGTCAATTTGTCCAATAATTCATATCCATTAGTCAAGGTCCAAGAGTTAAAGGTAACTACAAAAGCTAATGTACTTTTTGTGGAGGGAATTGGCTTACGCACGAATAGACAATCATAAAGGTCTCATGTTGTTCGAGGAAAGTCCTTCCAAAATCCAATACTTAAGTCAACAATAATATTTATGAGTGTAATTCAAAAGCATAGAGTAATAAATGAGTTAATTCAACTTACTTATACTCGAAATGTTGGGTCTTATTGCCTTATTTGGTAGACTGGTCTCGTGGGCCATTTGAGCCTCATGAGCTTGGAATAATGACTCGGCCTCGTAGGCCAATTGATAATATTTGGATTAAATAAACAATTATTATGGGCACATAATAATTAATTTGATATTTAAATAATGAAATAAATTGACAATAATGAAAGACAATTTTACCCATCACTAACTTATTCTTTAGTTTTTTAAACTCATTCAGTTTGGTCATACAAATTACAAAATTATCATTGTGTAATATCTTATAAACAACACTATGTTATTTTATTTTGAACTTCTTCAAGAGTTTATGTATAAAATAAGACAAAACATAAAAACTATTCTGAGTTGATAATAAAGAGCTTGTCTAAATCAATATGAGAATCTGATATGATCTTATTCAAAAACTAAACTTGTTCATCAGTCAAACTGGTAATTATTTACTATTTTTTGTATGAAAAAATGGATATGGAAAAATGTTTGAATTACATTTATATCCAGTGTGCCATTTCTATCTGAAAACATATTCTCGTCGAATTAAACATATACATATATATTTTTTGCTGATCTTTTGTTTTAACTACAGATTATATGTGATTTAAATTGTTGCTCTAGGTGATACATTTTACTTTAAATAAAAAAACTTATATGAAGAAGCCAAAAGCTCTGAAAAATGACATATTTGATATCGACTTAGTAAAGCCTCAAACACAATCCAAACTAGTTCTTCTGATAAGCAGAATAATCTAAACGATACGGCTTATTTATGGGATTTCAGAAAGACAACAAAATTTTATTGTTCTCTTTCAGACCCATGTGGCATGTACAATTACCCTAACCATAAGCTTAGGCAAATTATTGCCTTTTCCAACATCTAGAGTATCTACAATAACACTAGACCATGAAGTTGGATCTTTTCTCTATCCATGTCTGAACTCCAAACATATCAAGGTCTGAATCTCCTCATCAACTCCTTCCTGCACATACAAAAGTGAAAAATAGTTACTCAGGGTGTCAAAGAATCGAGTAGAACCGTACATATTACTGTTCAAGCATGTTTGAGTTTTTATCGAGCTCTAAAACTTGTGTTTCAATTTAGTTTGATTATTAATCGAGTCGATCTTTAATGAGCTTTAGTCGAGCCGAACACAAACCGAGCTCGAGTAGTTTGATATATTTGCACATATTTTTTTATAATCGAGCTCGAGTTCGAGTCTTGCTTTACATTTTATCGAACTAAAAAATGTGTTCAAGCTCGATTCGTTAACAGCCCTATTAAGTTACCTTAACCTGCAACATATGTAATGAATTACAGATTATAGTAATTCTTATTACCTCATGAGTTCTCTGTCAAGGGATGAAGTAGACAGGAGACCTTTGTTCTCTTCAGCCCTCCTTAAAAGATAGGGCATAACTTGCTCAACAGGTCCAAATGGCAAATACTTGCTAACCTTAAAACCCGCGTTTCGCAGACCAAATGAAAGGGCCTCTGCCATTCCGTAGAGTTGAGCGAATTGGAGATTTTGGTTCTCCTTTTTGATTCCCAAATCGACCGCTTTAGCAGCTGCGAATTTGCCTGCATACATCATCACCAACTTGTCAACACTCTGCTTAAAATTAAAAAAATTCATAAGTTAGATTAACTACCCAGACAATCACTCCTTAACGGGTCGTAAGACGAACATCCTTTGTCGCGAAGTCAAAGAAACGCTGTCTAATCCAAAACCATCGATTCAAACGTCTGGAGGAGAGAATTCGCCATTCAATCTTGTGAACTAATCGAGACAAACATGTCCAGCCTGTTTAAGTCTTATGCAACCCATGTCTTGTCAAAAGGAAAAATATGAAACAATGGCTCACATTGTCATAATGATCCAAGATCCTTTAAAAAACCCATTAACAACTCGTCAAGAAAGTTTAGTTCCAAGGGTTCCATCACATAGTTAAAAAGAACGAAGTATATTAAAAAGTCTTTACCTGATTCAAGATTGTGGGTAGCTAGAACGACAGAACCCGAGCCTTTTGCGATCTCTTCAAGCATAAAAGCAGCACAATCATCGTAACAAGCATGCGTATCTTCGATACTGTCATGAATTGGGGAGTTAACCCCCAAAGATAACGCAAAACGTTTTTCGCTCGACATGTATGCCCCCCTGACCAATTTAAACCCGATCGGTACTCCCATTTCGTCCGCAGCTTTTTTTGCAATTACCAGTCTCTCTCTCGCGTCTTTCAGATATGCCTGAATTGTGTTGAAAATCAGAGGGCTGTCATCTCTATGGTATTTTATCGCGGCCGAGTACGTGAAATAGTCGATCGCGGGCTGAATTAATGTGTCCTCTGCATCGATTAGCAAAGGGACATTTGCTTGTTTGCTTCTTTCACAAATCTTGATCAGTCTATTGTAGGCTAACTCGAGATCACGCTCTTCGTCTGGGGTTAAGGGCTCGGGTTTTTCCAGGGTGTGATAGAGAGGGCTTGAATCGACAAAAATCGGAAAAGATTTGAGTTTCCATGGGAGATGCAAGGAGTTATCCTTGTATTCCCATCTCAGAAGAGCACTTACTCTTCTAAGCAAACCAGGAGGACAAATGGCAGTAACCTTCACTACTATAAAGCTAACCTGTAAAGCAAATATACCTTTATCTATTAATTTCATTTTTACTGACATTGATTGCTTAACACAAGTTCTTATACATAAGAATCCATGATGCATATATATTAACATGATTGAAAATTGCGGAAAATCCTGTACCATGTCAAATGCATCAACATCTAACTTAGAATTGGTCTCTCTGGCAAAACATCAAACAACTCATATGCATGACATTTGATATTTCCCATGAAAAACTAAACTGAGGGAAGGGCATGATAAATAACTTACAGGAGAGGTTGCGAATAACTTAGTCGAGTCAATTGTTAGAATAAACTCGTCCAAATTCCTATCACACGCCGCGTTATCGAGAGCATTCTCCAATCCATAATCCAACATAGCCCTAAGCCCAGAATCCCACAATTTCTTCACAGTCTTATCAGCCTCCCCCAAAGTTTTCCCCCCGCAAAAATGATCATAAAAAGTACGCTCAATTGATTCCAACACCATCTTCCTCGGAATCGAGCTTTTCATCAGCCTCGAATTCATGACGGTTGACCCCAAATCAACCATACCTTCCATTGCAGCCAAGTGAAGAGTGACCGTGGATCTGATCAGCTTCCGAGTTGAAACAGAAGAAAAAAGCTCCTTGTAATCATCGAGATTGAATGGGGGTTCTTTTGGGGTGCTTGGTTTTTTAGGGGTGTCTGGTTTTTTGGGTTCCGGGTCGGGTTTTTCAGGGAAATTCAAATTAGGGGCGCCGGAGGAGGTGGAGGGCGATGCGGTGGATTTGAGGCGGCGGGAGAAGAAAGGGAGGGTGCGCAGAAGCTTTTGGTGGACGCTGACGCTACGGCTGGCCATTAACAGTTTGAACACGAAGATGGTTGATAATGGTGCTTTTGGCACTTGGGGTATATCATATTTATAGGCAAAAATCACACTATCAGCATGGAGTTTACACATGCAATTCAAGTGCAGTGGAGTAGTTTTGAGAAGACCTATTCTTTAGGTCAAAAATTTAACCAATTATTGTTGGAGGATATGGATTATGCATATGCATGAATAATGATGAATCTTTTATCCATAAAGTATACACGTGTCAACAATTAATACAGTAAAAATATTAAATAATAAAAAAGCAGATTTTTTATTTTCGTAAAGTATATACGTGGCAACAACTAGTTCGGTGAAGTATGTGACATAATGAAACATTATAATGGAAATCGGATGGGATCTTCTATTCCAAAACCGTGTTTCATATCCTATTCCAACCATGTGGATGATTGACACGTGTATTACACTTACCATGTTTATTTTCAAGCATAAATCAAGCATAAATTGTGGGGTTCTAATATGGTAAACGTAATACACTTATCAATTATCCACATGGTTGGAATATGATATGAAACACGGTTTTGGAATAGAAGACCCCATCCAAATAAAAATAAGTTTTGTATTCATCAGGTATACACGTGGCAACATTTAGTTCGATAAATATATATATATATATATAATCTTATAATAGAAATCATTGTTCATTGTTTGATGTCAACATTGATCCGTGACTTTAGGTTCATTTATCTACAATTAAACTTTATCCGTTTCACCATTGCAAAAAATATAGCAAAATTTGAAGTCCTGTTTTTTTTTTTTTTTTTTTGAAGAAAACTTTGGAGTCTTGTTGAACTATTCTTTCTCAATGTTAATCCACTTCATTATAGCTAAGCCACACAAGTCCGTTTAACTTGGAAATAAACCGATGTTTAAGTTATTGTGTGGCAAATATGATGAAGAAGGAAAGGTTGTCCTCAAAAATCGGACTTTTACCAAATTAGAATTGGGAATTGGTTGTAGTTCAAATTTATTGACCTGGGTTTCTTTAAAAAAAATTTATTGACCTGGGGACTTATCATCCCTACTAGGATTTTGTACTTTTAAAAAAAAAGAAGCTGAACAAATCTTAGTAGGGCCAATATATTTTTAATTATGTCGCAATCTAATTCGAATTTCAATCTATTGAATGTATTTACACATTCATAAGAACTCAGTATGAACGATGACACTTGCCCTATATGGCTACATCTACTCTCCAATAGTGAATGAGTATGATTTTTAATATTCCACGTATATTTATTTTTAGGGGTAATTACAAAAAAAAACCTAAGATTCGGGCTAATTACAGAAATACCTAGAATTTTTTGAAAATTGCAAAACCCGTTTGAGGTTTGATTTCGACTTATATTTTTTTCCCCTTCATAAGCGAAAAACATTCGTAAATCCCTTCGATATTTATATAAATATTACGATTCTGCCCATAAATTTAAGATTAATCGAACCTGAGGTTTTTTTTGTTTGTAATATTGAAATATATCTGGAATTTTCTTTTAATTAGCCCAAATCTCAGGAGTATTTTTGTAATTATCTCTTACTTTTCTCCCTAACTTGATCAGACTTGAGTATTGAATAATTTCAAGGCAAAAACTTGTGTAAGACTGTCGAATGGTGTGACGGGTGATTTTAGTATATTCAGACAAGATATTCATTTTTACACCAAAAGTATCACTTTTTACACTAAAAGTATCACATTTATACAAAAAGTATAATCCGTCGCAAAGTATGACCGTCTTATAAGAGACCTACTCTAATTTTAATTGGGATTATCCCACCAACCAATTGTAACAAGGACCGAACCAGATCCTACGGCAAGCTACATAAGCCATAAAAATAATTCTTGTTAATGCTTGATATAGCATAATAAATCAAATGAGCTCTTTGTTTGTTCATAAGGGAGATTCTCATTATTCAGAATTTCTGCAACTAGCCAAAATTACGTGTGCTGATTGAAATTATATTACAAATTTATAAGAAAATTTTAGAGTTACAAATTTTGAAAGAAAAAAAAAAGTAGAAAACAAGAACTTGACTAGAGTTGCTTTAATTTGCCCCCTATTTATCATATTTCTTTTGTGAAAAAACTACCTTTACATTTGTTTTCATTTGGGCACTTTAATTTGCCCCCATTATTAGCATCAAGATTGTTTAGAAAAGACGGACACTATTAGGTGAACCACCACAAAACTTTAATTATGGAAGATAGGAGTTTGTCAGCACATTTAATGTGCATTCCCACCTTTTTTAACGCAACTTTCGTTTACGTTAACTACGTTTAAGCCCGAGGATTCTAGTTTCATCCCTCACCGCTTCCCACCTTGTTTTCCTATAAAAAGGCTTGTGGAGTTGAAGGAAAAATACACCAACCAGAGAGAAAATCAAGAGAGAAACAAAGTGTAGGCATTTAGGGTGCGTTTAGTTCTGGTTATTGAATAAATACAGTTTTGATGAATAACGAATTGATTTCTTTTCTTTCAGTTATTCTTTTTCTTGTCCTGGTCTATTAATAACCAAATGGATTTTTCCAATGTGCAAAATAAGATTCCAATGGCTTTGTCTACTATAACCTTCCCGACCACGATTTGTTCTTTTTTCCAAGTATTTTACAGCGAAAGTCGAAAGAAATAATAAATTTTCTTTTGTAAAGTGTCTAATGGTCCAGTCTGATTTGGGGACCCCATTTAGCCATTTAGGTCCCAAACATACTCCATTCATTTGAAATATTAATAAGGTGAATATTAGTCCATTCAATCAGGGACGAATCTAGACTTTTTTTACAAAGAGGGCACAAAACAAGGCAAAATTTGTGTAAGACGGTTACATCACGGATGGAATAAAATATAATATGTTTATGTGTAAAAGTAATATATTTCGAGTACAAAGTAATACTTTTGTTCTAAACATACTTCTTAATTTTTCAGGTAATATATTATGTTTTACACTAAATGTATTGCTTTTTATATTAATAAGTAATACATTTTTTTTTTATTTTTGTAGCACGAGTAATTGCAAAACAAATATAATTATAAACTACATCCATAAAAAATTAAGATGTTGGAGCACCCTTTGATTTGTAACCTAATTAATAGCTTTTAAAATACTCTTCCAATAAAAAAAGTAGCTTCTAAAATAAACAATAAAAAAAATGTTATGGGGGCACATGCCCCCATAAAAGGAGATGTGGATCCGTCATTGCATTCAATGCTAGGTATAATGAGTATAAAGAGTCAAATAGTGATAAGTGCGGAGATTACTCGGGGTATTTTTCCCTTGGACAATACAAAAGGGTTGGGAAAGTGTTATTTGATAACTACTAAAGTAACTGTACAAGTCTTATTTTCTTGGGTGAGATTCATAAAACTCAAGGGGTGTATTTTTCTTATAATGAGAAATTATTTATTAGTAACGAAAGAAACTCTCGTGGATGTATGCGGGTTTTGGCGAACTACATA
The DNA here is from genome assembly GCA_016081115.2 of Rehmannia glutinosa. Classification (NCBI taxonomy): domain Eukaryota; kingdom Viridiplantae; phylum Streptophyta; class Magnoliopsida; order Lamiales; family Orobanchaceae; genus Rehmannia; species Rehmannia glutinosa. Next base: position 4,456,379 of record CM071930.1, on the reverse strand, counting down.
TTATCTCTGTGTGTATTTTTATATTTTATCGATGTCATTTTTTTTGTCATCATTGTTGGTGTGATTTGTCAGATATTCCGAACAATCAAATCTCGGATCACGACACGTCTCTGTTGCGCCTAACAAGTAATCAAAACCGATTGGTAACTTGGGTAAGATAGAAAGTTGAGATTTGATTTTCCGGATGGACACAATGGAAATGAAAATTCATTCAAGGTAAAAACTTAACGTCAAAGGGAATTTCATTCTTTGGCAACGAAGGGTAAATGATCTCCTAGTTCAATAGGGTCTGGAAATAGCATTGAAGGGAGAAAAAATCGGCAGAAATGAAAGATGTACAGTGGGAAGATCTGAAATTGCATTGTGTTAGCATGATTCAACTTTCAATTACAGACAAGATTATCAATAATATTATGGATGATGATTCTGAAGATTCGATACCAAATTTGTGGAAAACGTTGGAGAACTTGTATCTGAGGAAAAAATTATCCACAAAGTTGTTTCTGAAACAAAAAGTTATATAGAATAAAGATACAGGAGGGTGACAATCTGATGGATCACATGAACCTCTTTCATGGACTTGTGGATTAAATAGGGAAAGTTAGTATAAAGGTTGATTGAGAAGATAAAGCTCTTTTACTTCTTACCAGTTTTATCCCATATTCATATGATAGTCTGGTAATGACGATGTTGTATGAGACGACACACTAGACTTGGAGCATATAAAAACACCATTGTTGTCTCATGAAAAACAAAAGAAGGCAAACTGGGAGAATGCACATAAAGAGAAATTATCATTGGAGAAAGAATGACGATAATGGTTAAAGTTGTGGTGGTGACGCAGTGACAGTGGAAGATATAAATGTTTACACAATCCCCAAAAGTATTGATATTTCTTCTCGAGAAGGGTGGATTTTAAATTCGGGATATGTAATGCATGTGTGTTCCATAAGGAATTATTTTGATTCACTTCAATTTCCAAATGTCATGAACTTTGTCCTTATGTGATGGTTCTACTTATAGAATCATAAGATTTGGATTGGTGAAAGTCAAAATGGGTAATGAAGTGGAGCATACTTTGGGTGGTGTGACATATGTCCCAAAGATACGATTAATGAATCTAATTTCTTTGAACCAATTGGAATCCAAGGGCCATGAGTATTCAACTGGAGATGGAGTCCTGAAAGTCACACGTGGTGGTAAGGACCTAATGGTGGGACAAAAGTATCGGAATTTGTATATATGGTAATCTCAAAGGATTACTGGAAGTGGAATGCACATGAAGACTTTGAGGGAGCATATGAGTGTGAAAAATTATGTTGGACGAGAGGATAGATTGTGGTCATCCTTCTCGATGTGGAGTTAGGACCTTACTGATTTGACATGTGCAGAAGACTAAAGGTCAATGGTATTTCGATGTTCTAGTTTGTGAGAAAAACATTTGTGATGGAGGTGGAGATTGTTAGGTGAACCACCATCAAACTTTAATTGTGGAAGATGAGAGTCCGTCAGCACATTTAATGTGCATTCAACAGTCTTCTCACCTTGTTTGCCTATAAAAAGGATTGTGGGAGTTGAAGGAAAAACACACCAATCGAAGAGAAAATCAAGAAAGAAAAATAGAGTGTAGATTTTTGGAGTGATCAATTTGTGCGAGTTAAATTGTGATAAGTGCAGAAAAATACCAGTGTTATAAAAATCGGCCTAGGCAGCCGCCCAGGTGCTAGGTGCCCCTAGACCGATTCGATTTTGCCCAAATCAGTCAAAAAAATTGTTTTGGCTGCAAATCAGCATAGGTGGCCCAAATCGAAACTAGGCGCTCTCCTATGCGGCCAAAAAATCAGGCCTAGGTGGGCTAGGCGGAAAAAATCAGTAAAAAATAAAAAAATGAAAAAAAGAAAAAGAAAAATAGTGTTGTTTCTATGCGGCCGCCTAGGCAGTCTAAGCGCCCTAGGCGCTGGGCTGCCGCCCGACTAGCGCCTAGCGATTTCTACAAACATGGAAAATACTCAAGGTATTTTGTTCTCTTGGGCAATACGAACGGATTGAGAGAGTGTTATTTGATAACTAGTAAAGTGGTTGTACAAGTCTTATTTTCTTAGGTTTGATCTATAAAACTCAAGGAGTGTATTTTTCTTGTACCAGAAAATTCTTTTTTAGTAAAGAACGAAAACTCTCGCGGACGTAAGCCGATTTTTCTGAACCATGTAAAATCTTTGTGTGTATATTTATATTTTGTCGTGACATTTATTTTTTTGTCATTATCTTATTGGTATGATTTTTCGGATACTTCTAACAAATCAAATATCAAATTACGACAAGTTACCATTGCGCCCAACATATACAAATTAAATAATTTAAGAAGATTAATTGACCTGAATCTCAAGAAATGTTTCTGTAATTACACTTCAAATTCTATATGTGACATGCTAGCAACGGTTAAGTAAAATAATTTCACAATTTTTAAAGTTTACTTTCATATTTAGTTTTGGCATTCTTTACAGTTTCATACAATCTTTTACATTTAGATTCTCTTTAGCATTTAATTATCATGTTTTTGGAAATTAGCGATGAAATTAGAACTTAGAAATAAATAGGAGCATAACTTCATCTATGAAATAAAATCCTAACAATGAAAAGGACAAGAAAAGAGGGCATAGAGTTTTGGAGGTCAAATGACACCTAAGAAGAAATCTTGGAGTCAAATGTTAATATTACAATATACAAAATTGAGAAGATCGTGCAGAAATTAAGGGATTCAGATTTGCTGTCCCACTCTCCCCTTCCGTTATTTGGATGAATAATATGTGTAGATATATGAAAAAAATCAACAATTTATATTTATCTCAATGGTATGTGTTATTCATCCACTTAAATGGAACATAAAGTGGGACATTAAGTGAAACAAGAGATCCGATCCAGAAATTTTCATTCCGTCCACTTTCATTTTCTGAGAGAATAGTGGTGATTTTATTTTTAAAAGTGAAAGTTGGATGTGTAAATAAAAAGTAATGATTGTGTTGATGTGGTGGATAATATTTTAGAGAAGTTGATTATTTGTGAATTTTTTTGAGGAAATAGTAGTGTAAAATATAATGCAAAAAAATCGAATAAAAATAAAAAAAATTGAATATAAAATAGGCAATATAGATCTCATTTTATACATTTTGTTATCAAAATTAAGAAAAAATAATAAAAATAGTGATAAGTTAAAGAAATTATCGAAATTCTTTATATGAATAGGGAGAGGAGAGATAAATAAATAGTATAATTGGGTATTGAAAAGTGTGAGAAAGAAAGAGAAAAATGAGTTAATTTTGTAGAGAAATGAGATTTTCTTTGAAATGTTTCATTTTTTCTCACAAGTAGTCACATATTCTAAAAAACTTTCAATTAAAAATGAAATTTTGGGAAAAATTCTCCAACTAATTACAACCTAAGAGTGCTTGGTTGTGAATTACTTCTGCAAAAGTTTCACTGAAAATATTTTTTTGCCCTGAATTGGATTACTAGTGAATTCTTTCCAAAAACACACTATTCATTTATTTTCATTGAGTAAAAAAACATCACATCAACTATCATCATTGCATAATAATATCACAAATACACTAGAGGTGTCAAATAAGACGAACCATAAAAAAATTGTGTCAGGCCGGATAGAAATATTGTCGGGCCAAGATGTTTGAGGCTCAAGCCCATGGTAATACACATGAAATGATATGCCCAAGTGAACCCGCTCAATTTTCCTGGCCAAATGAGCCGGACCAGGCACCGTCCATTTTGGCCTCCAAAATTGCACTCTGAAATACACTATATATTATTCCCTTATTTTTTGAATTAATAATCACATTCAATAAATATTTTACTAAAAACATCATCTCAACTGTCATCATTATATTTTCATAATGTTATATTTTTTCAAAATCAACCTTTTATATTATTATATTCAAGAATAAAAAGAAGTCCAAACAAACACGCCTTAATAGCTTAATTTATGGGTGACAATATAGAGAGCACTCATAATATCTAATGAATCAAATCCAACATATCAGTTCAAATTATCTTTTTTTAACGAAACGATATAGATTTCCATTACACCAATAATCAATCACCAGTACAGAGTTCGAACATTACAAAGTCCAACCTCTTGACAACAAATTTAATCATCAATTAGCATACCAGAAAACCAACCCAATGAGGGTGGCCAAGCACACTGAACAACATAACAACAAGACTAAATAACCAATCTAAAACTAAACAAAGAAAAACCGCTACCCAAAATATGAAGGAAACGATTATAAGTGACAAGAATATGTGCACCCAATAGCTGGAATACACCTTATAACCCAATCCTTCATCATCAATCGAGCACCAGGCAGCAACACAGGAGAAAAATACCAGCAGAGAAGCCCAACTTATCAAAGCTACAAATCAACCAAAAAGCATCAGCAAACCGGAATTAAAACCACAAAGCACTTACATATGGTCCTACTTTGAGGATAACATCAAATAAAAGAAACTACCCCTAACACAACAACCAAAAAACAACCCCACATCCACCTATTTACCCTAAATTACCAGATTCCATTCAATCAGCAAGTGCCACCTCAATAACACTTTTTTCCGGCCTCCAAACCTGTTGAAAATGTCCAGAGGTTTCTTGTATTCCAAAGCCACCAAAGCAAGTAGGTAGTCGGCTCAATTCTATCAACATTTTCTGCTTTCCATTAGATAGCACATAGCTTATTCCACCAGTCCACAAAGGAAGAGGGATTTTTTGCCAGATTATCCCATCTAATCGGGGCTAATTCCCAAATTAACTTACCCCTCCCACATTCAAAAAACATATGCTCTATAGTTTCAACATTCATGCCACAAGCTTGACAGATTACATCCAAATCAACCCCTCTCTTTCATATATTATCTTTCACAGGTAAAATCCCTTGGCAATATTTCCAAAGGAAGAACTTAGGGCGCGATTGGATGTGCTCTTATTTTGAAAATTTTCATTTTGCTAGAGAATAGTGAAAATAAAAAATAAAAATAAAAGGAAATGAATTAAATTTTTTTGAGATTGTGATTGGATATGTAATGATGACAGCTGATGTGATGTTTTTTTAGGGAAAATTGTGATTGGATATGAGATTTTTTTTTGTGTTTGGATGTGATGGTTATAATTTAATATTATAAAAATATATATTGTTGATTCCAATGCCCTTATAAGATTATGATTGTGCAAGGAGATTTGTGCTAGGGCTGGCCTGTTTAACATCTCTACTTACAATAGACCAATTGAGGTTTGTGCTAATTACAAAAAAAAAAAAAAAAAAAAAAAAAAAAGTGAAGCCAAAATTTTAATTACCAAAAGCTCTCCTCATGTTTGATTTTGTCTAAAATTTGCAAATAACATTATTAATCCAACGTGATATTGTAGCCAGGTAGGTTATCTAGTAACCTACGAGCATGAAATTTAAATAGTACCATTACGGGACAAATATTTTTTTTTAATTTGTCCCCACATATTTCAAAGAATGAAATTATATGGGTTAATGTAGAGTGTCAATTTCGAACCGACATGCAAAATCGATATGAACCTAACATAAAATTAATGGGTTCATTTATTTTAACGAGCCAAATATCTTTGAGTTTGAGTTTGGTTCATTTATTTTAACGAGATTTATTAACGAACTCGAACAAGCTTTTATCAAATCGAGCTCCGAACTGGATATTTTTTTAATTATCTTATTGTTAATTATACTTTTATTTTTCTTCTGCTTTTGGACTACTCTTGAAGCCTACTGCTTCCGAAAATTTTTATTCCACCAAATTTGACCTTCATTTTGATTTAGTCATTTTTTTATTTGGATCCTTACCCACAATATTAATTAACTGTTAATAAAAGAGAGAGATGATTTTGATGGGACAACTCCAAATCCTTGAAATAGGGGCAACAGTAAATTTTAGGGGGCAGGAACAATATTGTTTAGGGGAAAGAATTACGGATTTCCATATCCAAGCACATGTTCCAACAATTTTCGTCCGTCTGGAGAAATTTTTTCATTTTTGACCCGCATCCAATCGCGGCCTTAATTTTCCTTTGAATTCTTAACATCCAAATCCTATTCCAAACCACCATCATTTTCTCCCTACAACTATTGGTTTCAGCTATAGAGAGCCTGACCACTTTATCCTCCACAATTCTTTTGTAATAGGAACTAACAGAGGACATCCCTTTAGAGTTGAATTTCTACTTCCACTTGTCTTTCTGTGCTGGCCTAGTCAATGGAATTTTCAAAATTGCATTAATATCATCCTCACTAAAAACCAGCTTCACCTTATCCACATCCCAACAAATCTCCATTCCCATTCAATAATTCACACACCAGGGAAATGGGGTTAGGATGACCATCTTCACGCTCTTTTGGAATAAAAATTGATATACCAAGAATCACCTACAAAAGGTATTTATTGCATATCCATACCCCTTATAAACTAATTAAATCTAGTGAAACTCCAGGGAGGTCTAATTCTACCCCCTCCTTTTTCCTGAATAGAGATCATTAAAATCCCCCATCACAATCCACTCATTTCCCCATCTACACTTATACTGAATCAAATACTCCTATTGCATCATCCTCTCATTATCATTATGACTAGATACACAAAAATCCCCCAGGTCTTGTTACTTTCCCCCTCCTTGCTAAACTCAAGCTTAATACAGAATTGGTTCATAATAGATTTATGAACCACCAAGTTTTCAGTCCACAAAACTAACAGGCCTCCTTTAGATCTACTTGGATCCACAACTATCCATCTATCCTCAACCTTCAACTATCTACATACAGTTTTGATAAAAGCTCTTTTTTTCTTTGTTTCACTTAGAAAAATTACCTCTGGGAGGTGGAGTTTCCATGACTCCTCTAACTGGGAAATTGTACAGGGCCCTCCCAGCCCTCTATAATTCCACACACATACCTTCATGATGGAATTTGGGCCATTCTGGGTGGTTTCCTCCACCATATTATCATTTCACTCTCCTGTTTTCATCATTTTACTCATAACAGGCTTATCCCCCTAATTCCCTTCCATACCTTCCTCAATCTCTAAGGCCTTATCTTTCCTTTTTCTCTTTCGTATCTTGCTCCCAGAATCCACATTCATGTTTATATTCTCTTTTCCTTCTCCCATATCCCCATACTCTAATATGGACCACCTTTTTCCAGATTTCTTACCACCTGGACTCTTTAGTAGAGATCTGAACACCCTAGGGATTTCTTTCAATAGTTTTCTTGTTACTTTTTGTTGGGCCACCAAAGATGAATGTACCTCAGAACTAGCAGCTCTACCTTCTTCTCTAAACCCTCCAGCATCTCTCAATGGCATTTTTGAAAGAGGATTACTCTTTCCCCTAGCAACATTGTCCATCTCCTCTGACTGCAAAAATTCATTCATATTATTTTGTTTTTTCTTTCTCAGACTCCAGGCCCTGGTTCTTAACCTCACTAGTAGAGCCTCTTTCCGGAACTCTAGCCCCCTTACTACAACTCTCCTCACTACAACTAGCTGAAATGGATTTTATAGGCCTCTGAATACCCTGTTCATTCAAAGTTCTCATCCCTCTTATCCCTCCAGCATAATCCTCTGCTTTTAACCAATCACCAAATCTCCCATTCTTCAAATCATCATTCAACAAACCCCTTTTTTATCTGGGCAGTCCTTTTCACTGTGTCCCACTATTCCACAGTAAAAACATAGTCCTTGTAACTTCTCATATCTAAAATCTACCCAATGACCCTCCTCTTCCAGTTTCACATTTATTCCCCTTAAGAATGGTTTCTCAATATCTATTGACACCAAAATTTTAAAGAACCTCCCTCTTATACTTCCGGTTTCAGAAATTAACACATCCGTGACTGCTGAGAACACTTTACCAATCTTAACACCCACCTCCAAATTGATCCAATGTGTAGGAAGATTCCACACTTGGACCCATAAATCAACCTCCACGAACTTTTCGGTCTTAACATCCATCCCTTCTCTCCACTCTTTTAAGATTATCCATTGGCTATCAAATGACCACACCCTTCCTTCCGAGACCCTCCTTCTATCCTCTCAGTTTTGAAAAACAAATTGGAAGAGATTAAATCTCAGTTCTCTTAGCATAAAGGGTTCTTCAATAGGCCAATCTCCTAGCATCGTATTTTTAGACCTGTATAGTTCATTTTTTTATTCCCCAAAACCTTTCCAAATAAACTCTTCATACATTCATCTTTATTGTTCACTATTTCCCCATCTTCAATATCCACCCCCAGCTGCTCTTTAACTGATAATGAAAACTTCTGGAGCTTCAAAGCAATATCACTATCCATTCCAGCCATCCCTCAATCCACCTCTAGAAATCAACCCAAGCTTCACTCACCTGCAAAAAGCCAAGAAAAAGAAAGCAAACAGATAAGACAACAGACGGAGGGATACCAGAGACTACAGAGGAAACTCTAATCAAGAAAACAAAGAGAAAGGACAAGAGAAAAAAAAACGAGCTCAAACCACATGAAGGTGTTCGAGCCAAGCTGAAGAAAAACAACAGGGAACACAAAACCTACCGGAGCCTCCACAGGTACCACTATTCACACTTATTGATAAATACTATACAACTTTTTCACCCCAAGATGTGCAAGCAACTATCAAGTTAATGAAATCAGACTCATACGACAAGGTTTAGTTAGCTCAACAAAAGTTCCTGTTTCAAAATGACCTGCCAGCTAGATTGCTCCCGTTGCATATTAGACAACATGCCTCATATTATCCGAACCCAATGCTCAGGGCAATGATGATCTGTAAAGTTGGCGCTCGTGATGATACGCATTTTTCTCCACATGCAGAATATCTATACAGTGTCTAACATCTAGATCGCACCAGTATGAGAGATCAAAGAATATCGACCTCTTCTTCCAAATGTTTTTCTCAGTAGTCTTTTGTGGGTCTTGCCAAATTTCATTTCCTACTTCAAGTTGAGCATTTTAATTAGATTATTAAATACAAAAGAACTCCGCTAAACTTTTAGCATTGAAGAACGATCATAGGAGAGTTACAACATGTCTGACATTTTTAGGCAAAATGTCATGTATAACCACTGGTAAGAGTTGGTGCATCAAGGTGTGGCAATCATGAGACTTTAAGCCAACCAATTTCAGGTCTTGCATTGACACAAGGCTCCTAACATTTGAAGAGTATCCCTGTGGCACTTTCATGCCCCGCAGACACTGGCAAAAACTTTCTCTCTTTTTTTGATAGAGTATGACATGCTGGGGGCAAATATGTCCGCTTACTTTAGTAAATATTTATACAAAAAATACGAAAAAAAATATAAAGTTGTGAGACAAAATAGTTTTGGAAAAAATAACAAAGAACAAAAAACTTTATAAATACTTTTTTGATTAAAAAAAATCCAGATTTAATAATACACAATACTATAAAACGAGAAATACAGAAAATATCGAGTAATGGAAAAATACTTCGAAGGAGTATTTTTCACCGATTTTTCAAATTTTCATTTTGGGCGAAACATTTGTGAAATGTGTGATTGTGTTGTGGAACGTTTCTTAAAAAATAATATAATTTCTCTTGAAAATTAACTCAATTTTCTCTTTTTATCTCACACTTTCCAATACCCATCTATACTAATTATTTTTCTCTCTCTCATATAATTTTTTTTAGTAATTTCTTTAATTTATCACACTTTTTATTATTATTGTCCTCTTAATTTTTATAACAAAAAGTATCAAATGAGATTCATATTATCTATTTTTGGTTCAATTTTTATTGTTTTCTCAATTTTTTGGTATTATATTTAACACTATTATTTTCCAAAAAAATTCCATAAATAATTAACATATCTAAAAAATTCTTATCACATCAAAACAATAATTACTTGTGTGTACATCAAAACTTTCATTTTTAGGAAAAAAAAAAGAAACTTTCACCACAATTTATTGAGAAAATAAAAGTGAACACGAAAGGACAAACAATCTGTGTTTTTATTAAATTTCAGCTATGAAGCACTAATACAGATACATGACACGGATACAATACGACACGGGTATGGGAATACGACGTATTTTGAAAGTTTAAAGGATACGGGTACAATATATATATATACATACAAAATTATATATTTCTATATTGTTGAAAATACATGTGTACTAAGTACACTTAAAAAAACAATGTTTCAAGCATAAAAAATAAAATTTAAATAAGTATTCAAATCTGAAATGTGATAACTCACTTAGATACACAAAAAAATGCTAAAAAAATGAAGATTAGAATAAATTCTATCTATTTCCATGTGTAGATGTATCAATGGAGTATCCATGAAGTATCAGATAAAATATTGTATTGATACGTATCTGTGAATTTCAGTGTCGATTAAATGAGCCGAACCAAAAATCAAACATGTTTTTCTTTTTATATTACATTTTTACTAATTATTCTTTTTTTGTTTCTTCTGGTTTTCTACTCCTCTCTCTTTACGAAACTCTGGGCCTGTTTGTTTATGTTTCCATGGTCCATTTCCAGTTTCTGGAGTTGGAAATAGAATTTTGAGAATTTATTGGTTTTCGTGTGGAAATTGGGATTGTGTTTGGATGAATGAATTGAAATGTGTTTTATGCAGGGTTGGAAATGAGATTGTGTTTGGTTTGAGTAGTTTTGAAATATTATTTTATGTATATAATAATTGAAAAATTGGTAGTGGTGGGGTCCACTTCAATATTTTAATTTGAATATATAATATTATATTTGTAAGATTATAGTTGGTGGGTCCCATTAAATAATTATAATTTAAAAATAATAATATTTTAAATAGATATAGTTGATAATGGTGGGTCCCACATATATAATTGAGTTAAAATATGAAAATAATGATTGATAAGTAATGATGAGTGATGTAGGGTAGTGTATAGGTTTGAGAATAGAAATTATAGGTTTGAGATGTTGTTTTATGTGAAAAATAAAAAATGAAAATGATGATTTCCATTGAAAATTTTATGAACAAACATGATTTTACTTTTTATCTATAGTTGGAAACTGGAAAGAGACAGTTGGAAACATAAACAAACAATGCCTCTCCTTCTCAATTGTTCCCCTTAATCGTCTCTCACACAGTCTCACTCTGCCAAGTGCCAAAGTTCATCAACATTAATTGTTTCCCATCGTCATCCCACCACCATCACCACCGTCTTCCTTCGTCATCACGGTTGAGCTCAACCCGATGGCCCTCTGAACCTATTGATTCACCAGGTATTCCCAATAAACCCCATCTCTGTGAAATGTGATTGTGTGCTTTCTCTTTCATTTCAGAAAAACTCAGACTCGGGCGGCTTATGCATTGTTGTAGTGGAATTACAGAATAATGTTTGCTGTAGGGCGGCTTTTTCCATTTTTGCATAAATCCCTTTTACCTTTCCCAATCTATAAACTTGTAGATTTATTCAGCTTTATTCTATTCGATTCAGTTCGATTAATCAGTTTTGAGTCTGACCGAAACCGATTGAGTGATTCGGTTTAATTCCGGTTCGCATAAGTTCGATTGGCCGAACAAACACCCATTCTTGACAATAGATATAATTATACTTTGTGGGCCAAGAAATGCATAAAAACAACGCTACCAGGAGAGCGACAAAACTATATACTTCAAGCTCAAGAGTCAAGTGTCGAGCAAATATATCAGATTTTGCAAACCTATATTGCTAAAAATTAAGAAAGCATCAAACATTTGCGGACGAAAATGTTTTAAGATTGTCCGCTTCCAGGTATGACATTGATAGTGGTAAATAATGATGATTGATCACAGTGTTCTTAATGTTTTCATATTGAACTGTATGATAAGGATTTTCCGGGTGAAATAGTTTGGCTAGTGAAGAATTTATTCCCTGACAATGAAAGATAAAGAACCCTGTTTTTTTTTTTTTTTTTTTGTTTCATTTTTGTTGGATTTTTAGTTTCTATTCATCAAATACTACCACTTCTTTGATTATGATTTCTCTTTTCTCGTAAATTTATGCAATTTGTGTTTTTGCTAGGAAAGTTTGTTATCCTGCTGCCTTTTGGTAGATTAGTGCTGTTGATATATGAGATCAAGAATCCCAGCAAGTGTTAAATGCCATTGTTCAATGTTTAATATAATGATAACAAAAGTTGGCAATTTAAGAAAATCTTTGACAATATTTTTCTCTGAGGAGATATTTTTTTTGGATTTTTCCTTTGTTTCCTTTTTCCATTTCAAGATCAAATATAAGCCAGCAATGCGGTCCTTTCTGTTATCATTGAAAGAGTGAATATAATTTTTGAAAATTTCTCCTGATGGATTCTTGAAAAGCACTCAAGACTAAAAGGATTGCTGCTGTCTCTGTTGCAGATAACTTTCTAACCAATTTCAAAAGGCAGAAAAGAACAAGTGTTAGAACAAAAGGAAATGGTTAACTCAGAGGAACCAAAGAGAAGGGTAGCTTTTGTGCTAATCGATGGTTTGGGAGATGTATCACTGCCAAGATTTGGTTATAAGACTCCTCTGCAAGTAGCAAACATACCTAACTTGGATGCCATTGCATCGGCTGGCATTAATGGGCTAATGGATCCTGTTGAAGTAGGATTGGCTTGTGGAAGTGATACCGCACATCTTTCTCTACTGGGCTATGATCCTAGGGTTTATTATAGAGGTCGAGGTGCTTTTGAATCAATGGGTGCGGGCCTGGCAATGTCACCGGGAGATATCGCATTTAAGGTACGTGCTTTCTCTTTTCCATCATCCAAGGTCCTGTATTATTTGTTTAATTCTTGGATATGGCATTCTTTGCTCTTGGAGTTAATCTTGGCATTAGTAACTATACACGATCTCTCTATTTAGGGAAACAATTTGCGTCAAAGCTTAGTATAGTGATCTTGCAATCTATTGATTTTAAAAAAAAAGAAATATCTTTGATATTTGTTGTGTTTTATATGATAAATTTGATATTCTGTTTTGTAGTTCTTGTCGAACTATCAGTTATCTCGAATGACTACTTTGTGAATCATATCTTCTAGTGTTATCAGGTGGACGGAGGATCTAGATTTTGTTTACTTTTACAGTTGCTTTAGATATCTTGTGGCAGTTTATGCTCAGGTAAAATTATTGTCTCCAGAAATTCTTAGACTCTTTTTGTTTCTCTTGGAAAAGAGAGGCTGATATACATGGTTGAGAAGTTTTTAATTAGTTTATAGTTTCTTTTGTCTTGAGAAACTTTGATGCCTTATAACATCTGGATAATAAGTCATTTGAGTAGGCTTAAAAATTTCTGGCATGTTGTATACATCTCAGAATATATATATATATATATATATATATATATTTCTCTAAGCTGTATGCATTGTCATTTTTCATTTTGTCTTTTCGGAAATATTTTGACGACATGGTTGGTGCTCAAGCCTTTGTTTTTATCTCAGTCTAACTTTGCAACCCTGGATGAACAAACTGGAGTAGTTACCAGCAGGAGGGCTGATAGGCATTTTGAAGAAGAAGGACCTGTTCTTTGTGCAGCATTGGACGGATTGAAGATACCCTCTTTTCCTCAATATGAAGTTAGAGTCAGGTGCATGTGGTTCCAGTTGTTATACATTCTCTTGTTTGAATTATAACAAGCTAACTGATATACACCTAGGTTGTGTTGTCCTTCCCAACACTCAAGCTTATCATAGATTTCAAGGGGTATCTCCGATAATGCTTATTGTTACCAAGTTGAACTTATGTGATAATATCTTCTCTTTTAGGTACGCAACAGAGCATAGATGTGGGGTCGTTGTGAAAGGACCAAAATTAAGTGGAAACATATCAGGAACAGACCCTTTGAAGGATAACCGCCTGCTTTTACAAGCTCAACCACTCGATGATTCTGAGGAAGCAAAAAACACAGCTGAAGTTGTTAACGAGTTATCAAAGGAGATATCTCGCATTTTGGTTGCTCATCCTGTGAATGCAAGAAGGTCTGCAGAAGGAAAGAATATTGCTAATGTCGTCCTTTTACGAGGTTGTGGGATTCGAATTGAGGTAATACTTCTGTTACATAGGTACTTCCCTTTCCTCTCTGTTTTGTAGAATATAATTATCGGAGTCAAATTTTCGATTGAAACATTCATTTTAATTTATTTTAGGGTAATTACAAAAAAAAATAAAAAAACTCTTTAAGGTTTGGTCTAATTACAAAAAAATCTAGAGATGTTTCAAAATTACAAAATACCCCCTCGTGTTTGATTCTGTTTTAAATTTAAAGGGGTAATTGTAATATTTCTATAAATGTTAGGCATATTTTTGAGATGTTTTTTCTTATGAAGTGGGAAATATAAGACGGAATCAAACCCAAAGGATTTTTTTGTAATTTTCAAAAACCTCTGGGTTTTTTGTAATTAGACCGAACCTCAGGGTTTTTTTTTTTTTTTTTTTTAATTATCCCTTTATCTTATATGTTTCAGATGAACTGCTTCTGACCTTACAATTACTTTATCCAGGTTCCTCCATTTGAAAAGATACATGGTTTAAGGCCATGCATGGTTGCTCCTACAAAAATTATTGCCGGCTTGGGCTTATCACTTGGTGTTGATATTCTCGAAGCGCCAGGAGCAACCGGAGATTACAGAACCCTTTTAACATCCAAAGCAACTGCTATAGCCAAAGCTCTCTCAGCTCCTTTGAAATCATGCCCAAATGTCTTCGTACCTGGGGAAGATGAACATAAACCCGGCCCACCTGATGGCTATGATTTTGGGTTTCTTCACATTAAGGTGGTAAAATTACAAAACTCTCCATACAGTTTGTTACTTGCATAATCGTGCTTTGCGTGCATGAGCCAGTTGCAAATCCTTTTATTATCATTTTCTGGCATTTGGGGGCTGAGTGTTTTAATGCGGAATTCTAACAAGGAAACATATTGTCTGTCTATTATTTTCAAATTGTGGAAACATTAGTGTTCTGATAAACATACGTGTCGAATTTTCCCTTCCATATTTGGCTCATGTTAGCTAGTAACAGCTCTGTTGGATTGAGGATTTGCTTTTAATTAAGGGATAATTACAAAAATCACCTTTGAACTTTGACCACATTAAAAATAAACCCAATTATCTTTCAAAATTACAAATACCCTCTCAAGTTATCACAAACACCCCATTGAGGTTTGCATTTTCTTAAAAGTTCCCCTCTGTCGAGTGTGCAATTTGTAAAATGAAACAAACAAGTGGGTATTTGTAATTTGAAGGATAGCTGCGCTTTTTTGTAGATTCACCTTCAAGAGTATTTTTCTTTTATAAATAACCCTTTATTTAATTATCTAAGTTTATTATGCTTACTGTTCTTGTTTTTCTGCCAATATAGATAACTGAAAGCGTTAACATGATTTTGCAATTCTGAGTATTGATTTAGAAATGTGTTGATATATTTTCTGCTTGTGACAACTGGAATTGCAGGCGATAGACGATGCTGGTCATGATAAAGCGAGCATTTTCAAAGCCAAAGGATTAGAAGCCGTCGATAAAGCTATAGGACAGCTGGCTACGCTCCTTTGGCAAGCCGAGTCAACTGGGGCTTTTCAGTATTACATTTGTGTCACCGGAGATCATTCTACTCCAGTCGAATATGGTGACCACAGCTTCGAACCAGTCCCATTCGCACTGTGTTGTCTGAAAGACTTTGTTGGTGCTGTTGGTGGGGAATCACGTCTTCTGGAAACTTCTCTCGACCCGTTTCCACTTCCAACCGTCGAATCTGGTGAGGACTTGGCAGATGCTTGTACGAGTCGAGAAGAGAAACTAGGGAAACGGGACCGTGCGTTTAGAGGTGACGCTGTTTTTGAATTCGATGAGATAGCAGCCGCAAGAGGATATCTCGGGCGATTTGGTGGAAGTGAAATGATGGGAATTATAAAGGGATTTCTTAAGCTCTGACAATAAGGTGCGTAACTTTTTGGGTTTGATAAAACTACTACAGATCAAGAATAAAGTAGTAGTGAGAAATCCCTGATTTGCTTTCACTTGTTTGACAGCTTTTGAGAAAGAATAATTACATACCTTCTTAGCTGACCAACTGATCTAGGAAAAAGAAAAGCTGTAGTTGTTATGTATCTACTTTCATTATCTTTTGATGTAACTTATGGTTCTGTTTCTGCAGCTGCTTGTGTATTCCAGTTTCAATTCGCAATGTTTTTGGCAGCAAGGCAGAAATTTATACTGAAAAGTCATTTGCAAGTAAAGTGAATTAATGCATGAAAACCCAATATGGCCACTTTTGACCTCCTTTACTGAAGGTTTTTCTTTTCTTTTTTTTTTCCCTTCCTTTTCTTCTGAAGTTAAAATAGTAGAGAATAAAAGAGATGGTCAATTATGGGAAAAAGCAGAATTTATTTATATATATTTACCATAGAGGACTATGGATAAGGAAAAAGGTAGAGGGAAGGTAGAATTTATTTATTTCTTGCTTTTTTGTTTTTTGTTCTTATTTTTTGTATTTTCCGTGTTGGTGGTTTTGTCTCCTTAATTGATGGATTGTTGTATCTCCCTCTTGGAGTATTGGATTTCTCTCTTGGAGAGACGCGGTGGTCCTTTTGGTGGTAATGATGCGATACAAGTCTTGTTCAGTCGCGATCTCATGATGCTTCGTTGAGGACTTTGTCTCGGACAGGGTGGTCGTTTCTGTTTCACCAGTGTTAACTGGTTCTTTATCGAAGTGTGTTGCTTGGGAGATTTGGTTTGGTAGGTTTGGGGTTTGGAAGTTCTTCAGATATATGCATTGTTCAATGGAGATTTCGAGCTTGTGGTCTCTTGTTTTTTTGCACGATTCTTGTATTTTATTAGTCATGTTTGTTGGGACTTTCTTTGCTAAGCCCAACCTTTAGGATGTGGTGTTCTTGTATTCAATTTGATTTCTCTGGACACCACGAGGAACCTTAGGCCAGTTTAATTCGATTATGCTATTTTTCATTTGAGTTTTTAGTAAAAATAAGGGATAATTACAAAAAAACCTGTGAGTTTTGGGCTAATTACATAAAACTCCATAGAATTACAAAAGAAACCTTGGTTTGATTTCGTCTTACATTTTTCCTTTTCATAAGCAAAAAATATTCCAAAGTCCCCTTGATATTTATAGAAATTTTACAGTTACCCCCTTAAATTTAAGACATATCCTAACTTGAGGGGGATTTTAGTAATTTTGAAACATCTCTAGATTTTTTTTTGTAATTAGCCCAAACCTCAGGGGTCCTTTTGTAAGACATAGATTTAGGCCATCCCTGCCCTGTTCCAAATAATATGGAATCAGAATTGGAACTTGAACAGGCGGTCCCAAGACGGTTCTAGAATCGGCGATTCCTGCCTCCTGCCTGAACCGTGGAACCGGAACCTTGAATAGGCGGTTCCAAGATGGTTCCAGAATCGCCGGTTCCGATTTCGGTTCCAAAACCGGCACCGTGGAGCCGGTGGTTCCATTTCGATTCTGGAACCGTGGAACCATCTTCTTTCTTTTTAAAAAATAAATTAATATTTTTTTGTTTAAATATAACACAATATAATTCAATACCTAAATTAAAATATTATCTTAGATTATTTGAAGACTTTAAGTTAAATAGAACAAAAAAAAGGAAAAAAAAATGGGTTTGAACTTAATATTATTAATAATTAATACGAATAAGTAATATTAATCTGTCTACTTATCCTCTTAGGGTATAGAGAAATCAAAGTTATAGAGAAATCAAAGCCCACGTAGTTCGCTTACTTCACCTTTTTACCCTTATTACCTTTTGGGAGTGGCGTGGCTCATTCACTGTCGTTCCATTTTTCCGTTCCGGCCGTGGACGTCGTCCAATCCGCCAAAGTCATTGTTGAGATCTAATTGAATTGAGCTTCTAGTTCTTGTATTCGTTTTTCCGCTCTAGTCCAATCGGCCAACAAACATTGAGCTTCTAAGTTGCTCGGATGCAAACGCGACCTTTGTTGGAACTCAGGAGAAGTACACCATGCCAAATGAACCGACCAACCCAAGAATCTCCAAAAATCCTGTCTGCGCTACTGTCCAAAACCCGTCCATTTTTCCACCAAACATAAATAAAACACCAAAAAGCTGAAAACAAATTGCCTACACATCTCTTGCAAAAGCAAAACAAGACCCTGATAAATAACCAGTTTGACAGAAAAATAAGTTCTTTCCCAGAGCAACTATAATTTCTCTGGCTAAATAAATGGCAGAATCTAATAGGAACAAAATCCCAGTGATCGACCTGAAAGATTTTCCGGGCCAATCAGAGAAGCTGATAAGGGCTTGCGAAGAAAGGGGGTGTTTCAGGATTGTGAATTTCCAGGGAATTATGGATGAATCATTGATGCTGGAAATGAAAACAGTGGTGAGATCATTGCTGGAATTGCCCATGGAAGTGAAGATGAGAAATAGAGATGTAATTGCTGGAAGTGGGTATATGGCCCCCTCCGATATCAATCCTCTTTATGAGGCGTTGGGGCTTTATGACATGGCTTCTCCTCAAGCTGTTGATGCCTTTTGTTCCAACTTGGATTCAACTCCTCACCAAAGGTTTGGAATTATTAATTATAATTCTTCTTATTTATCTCTCTCCGGCGTAAAACTATCTCAACTCGTCGCCGTCTCATCGTATTTTTCATGCAAGTGGAAAAATCTATGATGACGATGGTTTTGCAATTTCATCTCATTTCTCCTTCGTATGAAGTAGAGGTGGCAAAATCAAGCTCTGCCCGCGGTCCGGCCCAATCAGCCCGAGGTTTGGGCTGGGCAAGGCCACATTTTTAGGTCTGGGCCTAGCCCGACTTTTTTCAGGACAGCCCAATTTTTTTGTACATGAAGTATATATTTGGACTGGGTTGGGCTAGTCATTTTGGCGGCCCGACCAAAATCGGCCCGGTCCAAATTTTCGCAAAAGCAACCCGGCCCGACCCATTGCCAGCTCTAGTATGAAGGTTGCGTCAGAAAGAGCATTTGGCGTAAAACTTTGCCACTTTGCTTTTTGTTTGAATTTATAGTGTTAACTAATTTTAGACAATTAATTGACACTATAATTTTACACCAACAACCCCACATAGTGGGATAAAGTGCAGATGATGATAGATTGATGATGATGATGATATCTCTCTCCATATCTCTATATACATATATCTGATTTGTGTCTTTTCACTCTACTACCATGGATCCATGTACTTAGCATGCATGGGTACTAACCTTAGTATCTGTAAATTAAGGACATTAAGCAATTAATTGTAATAAATAAATTAAACTAAAAGAATTTATGTTCATTAATCTATAAATCATATTTACTTTTTAATAATTTTTTTGAGGGGAACTAATCTTTTGAATAATGCTATTTATCAGGGCTGTCATCTTAAAGTATGCTAAAGCAGTGAATGAACTGATGATGGATATTTCACACAAAATAGGACAAGGCCTAGGGCTTAATGGTCTTTTCACTGAGGATTGGTCTTGCCAGTTTAGAATCAACAAATACAATTTTACCCCTGAAACAGTGAATTCCCCTGGAGTACAACTGCACACAGACTCTAGCTTTCTTACTATTCTGCAAGATGATGAAATTATTGGTGGACTTGAAGTAATGAACAAATCTGGCAAGTTTGAGGCAATTGATCCTTGTCCTGGAACCCTTCTTGTCAATCTTGGAGATATTGCAGCAGTAAGTAAAAATCTTGGACTAAGTTTTAAGATACTATTCTTTATGTTTATGAGTAATTACAAACACTACCCTTGAGATTTTGAATAATTACAATAAATAATCTAAATATGTTTTGGAATTACAAATTGCCCCTCAAAAGGTGTAATTTATAAAATAGAATCATATGTCTAGGGGATTTTTGTAGTTCTTATGGTAATTGACTTTTCTGTAATTAGGCCGAAGGCTTAACTGCAAAAATTGTTGTCCCGTAACTTTAGGACAGTGACATTTTAGGACTTTTAGATTTTTACTTTGTAAAATAAGACTTAGTAAAAAGTCTGACACATTAAGGACAAAAATCGTTGGAAATTTAGAAATTGACCGGAATTTGATGATGTGGCCGCCATCACTCATGATTGGGGATGTTCAATTTTCCGACATTAATGATGTGGATGCTGACTGGATGGATTTTGCATATAAGCACCACGTGTGCATTTTGTATTCCAGTCAGCATCCACATTATTAATTCCGCTGGAAAATTGAAAATCCCCAATTAGGGGTGATGATGTGGCTGTCGCGTCATCGAATTCCAGTCAATTTTTGAATTTCGGGTGATATTTGTCCTTAATGTGATGGATTTGAAGTCCTACTTTGTAAAGTGAACACAAAAAAAAAGTTCTAAAATCTCACCGACCAATTTTGCAATTAGGCCTTAGGCTAAACCTTATTTTGACTATAGTCTCAGAAAACCTACATGTATTTGTTGCATACTAAAGGTGTGGAGCAATGGGAGGTTCTTGAATGTGAAACACAGAGTTATGTGCAAAGAAGCAGGTATAAGGGTTTCAATTGCTTCATTTCTGTTGGGACCAAAGGAGGCTATAGTAGAAGCGCCACTGGAATTGGTTGATTTGGAACATCCTCGTTTGTTTGCTCCTTTTACTTATCAAGATTATAGAAATCTCCGAATAGGGAATGGTCTACACACTGGTGAAGCTCTTGATTGTCTACGCATTCATCAGTCCTAATACTTAAGCGCATGCTATTCAGTGTTGTTATGTTAATTTGATATATAGATTTACATTTGGAAACTTAAATGAGTAATTACTAGATTAATTTTGGATAATGAAACTTGTAAGGAGTACTTAGCTTCAGTGTTAAATGAAGAAATTGTTCAAGCGATAAACTCAAATCTTCGCACTCTGTTGTTATGAGATAAATATGCATTGAATTCCATTGGATTATAATCTCTGCCATCGCTTTAGATATGTTTTGCTGTCTTTACGATCTCCAAGTCAATGTGTATTGGTTCAACTGATCGAGAACTTGTGATCATGCACTATATGCACTCAACAAAAACAATGTTAAAAATAAAAATAAAAATAAAAATAATGATTCAATTAAGATTGACCTACTTATTACTATATTTATATAGAATCTTTCAATCCCCGGGAACGATGCTAAAAACTTGATCGTGATTTTTCCCCCACTAAACTGCAAGTGTACAGTGTAGCTAGCAGATAGCAGCCAACAAGGTCGTATTCTTCAGGAGTTGAATATGAAACACATAAAGTAAATTAATCTCGTACTTCAATTTTATTGAAGCGGTCAAAAATCAAGAGTTATTATTTAAACTAATCCTAAATTATCATATAAAATATCTAAAAATTATTAAAGACCCTGGACTTCACAAGATTTCAACAAGTACGAAAGCAACCGTAGGAACATAATCTCAATATGCTTCATCAATATTAATTCAATTAATGTTTCATCAAAACCAGTTTCTGTGTATCTATGGGTTCAATTTGTAGGTATCCCTATTCAACAATTAATATTAACTCCCAAAAGCTTTTAGAATTGAAGTAAACCCCAACAAACAGTTATAAGTCTCCCGACTCAATCCCTGTTATGTTATGAACTCGTTTTTTCGTAAGTTAAATCTCATCTCCCGAATGTTGACCTAACAAATAAGACATGCAAATTATTGGTCAAATAATCTACGAGAAACAAGCACTCGAATTCATAAATAGAACATAAGAAACCAATTAAGAATAAACAATCAAATTAGAATTAACATGAATATTCCACAGTTTTGATCATGCCATAGGATCAAGAAGTTTAGCCTAACATATTTGAAAATAAATTCATAGATAAACTTGAAATGAAATAAGTTGACATCGAATTAATCACGAACAAAAGATCTAAACTATGATGATAGAACCCTTCTTGTCAGGATGAATCCTGTCTTAAACTCTTGTGCCTTCGTAGATGCGAAAGGTCTTGTGTCGCTCTTTATTGAAGTGTATTTTTTGCTAGAAGTGTGTAATTTAAAATTGTTTATATGGTGTAAAATCGTGTGTTATGGATGTCTCTAGCTTTAGGGCTTGGTCTTCCTTTTATAGATGTTTTGAGAAATCCCTGGTAGAGCCCCGATGAAATTAGAAAACAAAATCAACCGATGGACAAAATACACGGCCTTGTAATAATACATGGTCCGTTGTGTATCAGTTTTTTAGCCTCGATTTTCTCCTGATCAAAGTACATGATCGTGTACTAATATACAGTTGGGTCGTGTATTCCGTCTACGAAATTCTTCCCTCGAACAAGCCGCAGAAACGTGTAAAATCACACAGTTATAAAGTACACGGCCGTGTAATAATACACGGGCGGATAGTATTTTCTGTTCTTCGTCGTTTTCTTCGTGTATTTGATCGTCTCTTCGCATTAGGCATTCTTGTCCGGGTCATCCTACTGATATCTTTGCAAATAAAGCTTCATTTCCTGTCAAAATCACAAGAATACGGAATATCACGCCTAACAAAGGAAACCAACTAAAACACACTAAATAGACATGCATGCAAATATATCAAATATGTACCAAAATAGACCCTAAATTGCACGTATATTTTTGCATGTATTACTGCTCGACCATCGCGTCTATTGAATATGGGTGGAAGATAGTTGTGAAATTATTCCACGACTCGTGCGTCGTTGTTGTTATCCCCGTTGTTCTGTACACCTATGAGGAACTCAGTAAATATGTCTCTAACATTAGCAGTGGTTTGATTTCCCGTGTTTGTAGAGTCTTTCCATTGACTTGATTTCCACGATGGAGAGCCATATTCCTAAGGTCATATATAATATGTTATTATTATTTATCTTAGTTTATTAATGGATTTCACATGAAATATCTTAACTTAAAATCTAAATATCACGATATAATGGTCAAATAAATTACTATCAATTAAATGAAACTAAGCTTTATATATAATAAGGATTTATTTATCAATTATTGCAATACAAAGACCCATCTATCTCTACTGATTCATGCCTTCATTTTCTTCTGGATCTTTATTTGGATCCTCTTTTCGATCTTTTTCAGAATCTTCTTCCGAGTATCCTCCTGGTTCCTTGTCTCATGTCATAGCCTCATTGTTTAAAAATGCAATCTATTTGTCGTATAACATGGCAGTGAAAGTCCCATAGTTGATTTTTGGTTGGTCGTCATGCTCATCGTACTGTAATAATAGGCCACAAAGCTTCTCAACGTTGACGTTCCAAAATGAAGGTAAGCTATCAATCACGTTACGGGTGGCAATGCATTTGTTTGGAGCCACGATGACATTCCTCACATTATACCACAAGTGATGGATTTTAACTATGTATTCTTTAGTGTTATCCCCTCCTCAATTTGGTCGTTGAAGTAACGAATTAAGTCGGTTAAATGGATGATCCAGACCCCAGTTAATATTATAAGTAGTCTTGTCATTAATCAAGAAATTCAATTGAAGTTCGTAAACACAAAAGAGCAATTGACAGATGGATTCACCAAAGCAGTAAACCTGGAAAAGCTAGAGCAACTTCGAAAGAATACTCCAATTACAAATATTCAAGATATGTTCATTTATTAGACGAGCCCTAAAGTTTGTTCGTTATATGTTCACTTATTAGTTAAACGAACATAAACAAATGCTATCCGATCGGCCCAATGTTAGGGTCGGACTGGGCTGTGATTTCATAAGCTCGAAAAGAGCTAGGCCTATTTAGTACGACCCATTAACCCCAGAATGTTGGGCCGGCTGGTGCATTTTACATGTATTTTCAAAGTATGGGTCGAGCCTGAGCTCTAAAAATAGTAGCCTGATAGAATTTGTCCTGGTCTGGCTCGATTTATCTCTTTGACCCGGCGGACCAGTATAGGGTCATTCCATTTGACACCTCTACTCAAGAGTAGTTTTTTGTAATTAATCCTACCTATTTTCCAAAAGGAGAGAGAGAGAGAGAGAGAGAGAGAGAGAGAGAGAGAGAGAGAGAGAGAGAGAGAGAGAGAGAGAGAGAGAGAGAGAGAGAGAGAGAGTTAATTTGGACCCACAATAATTGTCCAAACCCATTTAAATCTGAGTCTTACTATTAAAAAGATAATTTGTAATTTTGCTGGAATCTTCCATCATTGCAAATGTTGGAGTGGGACAAAATTCAACAAACCTGCTTAAAATGAATTATCCAAGAAAAAATCAATGCAAAGCATTCTAAGTGTAACATTAGAGTGAGAGCAAAATACGAGAGTTCCTATAAAAAGATTTGTAAACAAGATTGAGAGTTTATTGTATTCTCTAAGCTATTGTTATAATAATCCAAATTTTTAGCTTCCATTTATTTTTACCTCTCACATTTATACCCGTATTACCCAACACTTAAAATCATGAATCCCACACTCTTCTTGTTCCTCCCATTTTCCTATATCATGCATTTGCGTATGGAAAACGAATTATTATTCAATTAATATACACACGTATACTATACAAATGTAGTACACATTTTTACTATAAATGATATAGTGATTGATGGTTTTTGGCTGAGGTTATAGACTCTTTAAAATATATTTTATAATATTTGAGAGCTTACAAGTTTTTTAAAATAATAAAATATATATATTTTTTTTTAAAAAATTATAAGCTCTCTAAATAAGATGTGTTGCTTTTAGAAAATTTGAGGGATCCCCCCTTATTTTTATATTTAGTTCTAATTATAATGTGAACATATTTCTTGTTTCACTTCTTGTTCCATTATATTGGATGATTAACACATGTTTATAAGATAAACATGTGTCACTGATTTTTCAGATGTATATATATATATATATATATATAGGATATGGATCAAATAGGTCCTCCTACTGGGGTGAGTCCATGGGGACACATTCAAACCATAGATCAACAATTTTGGGTGGTCCGTTTAGGGCTTTTTTATGTTTATTTTTTTGTTTCAGCAATTAAAAAGGGTAGGGTGGTAATTTGGCACTTTAGAATCAGTTACTAAGATTTCATTCCCCCTTTCACGCGATTTCACACACTCTTCACGCACACTCTCTCTCCAGCGTTTCAGTTTCCAAAAAAATTATCTGTTACTTATGTAGTATAGGGTTGTTGCTTATGACTTGCTTATGTAGTTAATATATCTGTGATGCTTGTGTAGTGTATATTCATTGCTTATGTAGTATAGGCTTATCGCTTATGTAGTATGGGTTTGTTGCTTATGACTTACTTATGTAGTTAATGTATTCGTGGTGCATACGTAGTGTATATTCGCTGCTTATGTAATATAGACTTGTTGCTTATGTAGTATGAGTTTGTTGCTTATGACTTGCTTATGTAGTTAATGTATCTATGGTGCATACGTAGTGTATATTCGTTGCTTATGTAGTATGGGTTTGTTGCTATGACATGCTTATGTAGTTAATGTATACGTAGTATATATTTGTTGCTTATGTAGTATCGGATTGTTGCTTATGTAGTATGGATTTGTTGCTTATGACTTGCTTATGTAGTTAATGATATATAAACCATGACACATCTACACAAGCAACAAATTACATCTTCATAAGCAAACTTGAATCAAGTCAAGCTCTCTAGCAACTATGGCAAATTATGCAACATTTTTCACACAATAGTGCATTGAAGAAGAATGATGAATGATTTCACAAAAGAGTGCGTTGAAGAAGAAGAAAAAGATGAGATTTGTTCACGTTGAATTTGACGTGAGATTTGCATAGATTGTGTGATCATAATGTGAACAGAATCCCATGAATATTGGGTAATTTTGTAGGATGACTAATTTACCCTCGCTCTAATTACCAACATTTAATCAATTTTTAGCTCTACAATCATAACCATTGAAAAATCTAGATATGTGGCTAGGATTGGTCCCTATGGACTTACTTTCCTAAGTGGTCTCATATAACCCTTTCCATATATATATATATATATATATATATATATATATATAGGATTTGGTTCAAATGAGACCACCCTCCCTAGTGAGACAGTGTGGACTCATCTTACCCATTGATCTTAAAAAATGAAGGGATGTTATTAATTTAGTTTTTTAATCATTTCCTAATTTTCGCTGATTTTTAAGGGTAAGATTGTAATTTTGTAATTCAAATTAGTGGTCCCAGCAGATTTTATGGGTTGAAATTGACACTGCTGGATTTTGTGGTGGAATTTAAAGGAACTCCGTTTTCTTTCCAAATATTTTTATTTTACAAAGATAGTTAGGGTTCTTCTATTGCATAATTAGACATCAAATAATGCATATTTAGTTATTTTGTTGGCACTTTTTTTAAAAATAAAACATAATTGAATATAACGTCTTTGCATATGTAGTTATACTTTGCACCGCATAAATAGGTTCAATATAATGTATATTTAGTTATGAAAATGAGATGTTGCTTTTGGAAATTATAAAAATGGGATGTTACATAATGTCGCGTATTTAGTTATTCCACAATGCATAGATAGTTTCTAGATAATACATAGTTAGTTGATTTTGTTGCATAGTTTATGACGTCTTGCATAGTTGGATATATTGTACAACATATTAGTTTTTGTACGCATAGATAGTTTTCGTGATAATGCATATTTAATTGAGTTTTGTTGCATATTTAGTTTTCGAATTCACTTTGCTCGTTATTTCTCTGTAATATTGCACCGATTTTTCTTTTTTTTCTCTCAGTAATTTTCATGAACCGTAATTTCGAGTTCTTCACGCTTTTCTTTATTTGCGTTAATAGAGGAATGAGAGAGAGAGAGAGAGAGACGTGATATTGGGAAAATTGGGAGATGTATGAGAGAGAAAGAGATTTGATTCCATTTTTGTAACTAATTTGCTATGTTATTTTATCCTACTACCCTTATATTGATTAAATTAATATTTTAATATATTTTTTATCCATTAAATCATACCCATTGATTAATAGTGGGGGATGGGTTGAGATTAGTCTATTGTGTCTTACCTAGAGACATGGTCTCACTTGATCCTTCCCCTATATATATATATATATATATATGTGTGTGTGTGTGTGTGTGTGTGTGTGTGTGTGTGTGTGTGTGTGTGTGTCGATTATCCAATAGGGAGGAACAAGAAATTTGATTCCTATTTTAATAATCTTCTTTAACTTTGACCATTTTAATTATTAAATTGTTATTACTGACATATTATAAAATTTTTAATCTTATTTTATTCAAATATTCCAACAACTTACTTTCTAAAAAAGATTTAACATCTAAAAAGTTAAAAATATCTTATAGGATCATTTAAATAAGCTCAACCAAGCCTCTCAGTAATAGTTGGACTAACAAGCGGGACACAAATCATACTACAGATCATCAGTGTGAGTTTGAATTCAGGGGAAGCATTTCTGCAATTTCCTTTTGAGATAGGACCTTGATGTTAATCAGTTGATCCAACCAGAACTATGGTCAGGCTGCCGTGAGCATATCTCCACGGCTCAACTTGATGGCAGCAATGTCACCTCAAATATACTTAGACACAAGTTTGGAAGTTGTGCTATCTAAAAAAGAGAGAGCAAAAAGAAAAAAGAAAAAAAAAAGAAAAAAAGAAAGAAGCAACTCAACCAAGACAAGTCAATGAGACAGTAAAATTACAGCCATAGCTAGCTAAATATTTTCACTAATTCCTTACCATACATAAATACATTTTCTTTCCTCTAAATTCGGTTTAACCATCATTAGACAAGTTTATATATATACAAATTAAATGAATAATGAAAAAAAAATAGTCAACTTTCCATATACTTAAAAATATCTTTTCCCCAGAAAATCTCAATCCCAAATAAAATTTAAACCATCCCTTCTTTTTACGATTTCACCGCAACAGTCGTTGGAAAGTCTTTCTTCTTCAACTTTTTTTCTCATTCTTTCAAATTCTTTTTTTCTCAATTACCAAAAATTAAAAAAAATGAAGTTCCAAGCTTCTGAACTTCCCTTAGGAAAGCCTCAATCACGAAGATCAAAAACATCAAAGCTTGCTCCACTCATTGCCCTAACAATCCTTCTAACAATCCCTTTATATTACCCCACCATAAGAGACTCCTCCAAGAAATTATCCGATACATCGCACGTGTTCGAAGAGTCCCTGGACGAACCAATCATCAAACCCACCTCCCATTTAGAAACTCCTCCCCCGGAAATTACCAAAATCGGCGGAGACGTCGCGGCGGAGGACCACCGTGAGCCTCCTCCCGCCGCCGCCAGAAAGAAACACCACGAAAAGGGTCGGAAAAAACGAACCCGAAAACCGCAAACGGATTCTGTTATAGCCCAAAGAGAAGAAATTAATAATAATGATAAAACGCAAATTACAATCACGAGTAGTCGTGGGGATATAAGATCGCGACTTTTGGATGATGAGAAATGCGACTTATTTTCCGGGGAATGGGTGCCTAATCCCGAGGGCCCGTACTACACGAATGATACGTGCAATGCGATTCAGGAGCATCAGAATTGCT
This sequence comes from Rehmannia glutinosa, assembly GCA_016081115.2. Lineage (NCBI taxonomy): Eukaryota > Viridiplantae > Streptophyta > Magnoliopsida > Lamiales > Orobanchaceae > Rehmannia > Rehmannia glutinosa. The sequence goes on along the minus strand of CM071930.1, from coordinate 4,427,867 downwards.
TGAAATTTGGAAGGCCCGACAGGGGATTCTTGAAATGGAAATGGAAGCCCGATGATTGTGAGCTGCCCGTTTTCGACCCGACCCGGTTTTTGGAACTTGTTAGGGGGAAATCTATAGCTTTTGTTGGCGATTCTGTGGCTAGGAATCATATGCAGTCTTTGATTTGCCTCTTGTCCAGGGTAAGTATATAATGTGTATGAATGTCATGCATAAGTGCATTTATGTCTTCGGCTAAATTGCAATGAGGAAAATACTTTCTGCCATTCGAACTATTCGAGTATTTCGATGCCTCGGAACACTTTACCTCCTAAAGTTAATGGATTTTCCAAATTGTCCCATTTGACTCTCTTTTGATGAAAAAATTAACTGGAATCTGATCGCATGCATATTACTGGAATCTAAATTACCACCTCAATATTCCAGCATGCACAATCATGTGATAGGATTCCAGTTGAATTTTCACCAAAAGTGACTCAAGATGTGTCAATTTGAAAAACACGGACTTTAAGAGGTAAAGGTCTTGTATGAATATATTTTCAAGTCTAATTTCTAGTTTTTAATGTTGGAAAATGAATTTTCAAACTTTATTGGTTTTTGGGTGAGAAATGAGAATATGTTTAATTTATTTTCATGAATTTTTGTTATGTTTATGTTTGAAACTGAAAATGTGTTTATTCATAGTTTTTGAATATATTTTTGGTATATATTTGTATGATTGTAATATAGTTTCACATATATTTGCTCTGTTTTCAAAAACTTTTTTCCATAAAAAAAAGTGAAACTGAAAATGAGTTTATCTATGAGAACTTTCTAAACAATCATAAACTCATTTTCTGGAATAATTGGAAAGTGAAAAATCAATTTTGAAAGCACAAAAACACAACTATATGGGGAAGTGTCTAAAAAAATGTATTTTGAAAAACTCGAAAAGTTTGTTTAACAAAAAATATTTTCCTCAATTGCAATTTTAGTCTTTAATTATAGGAGTTGTCAATGATAATCAAGATTTATATAAAAAGATCCTTGATTTTCAACAAAACTCTAGCTGTCAGTTTTGGGGTCTCCGAAAATTGGAAAGTTTGCTATAAATTCCACGTGTCTATATTTCGAGTCAACCTACTGATGGGATCATAGGAATACCTATTTTACTTACGTGGACTTCCTCCAAAAAAAAAAAAAAAAAGAAAAGAAAAGAAAAGAAAAACTCACTTGGAGAGATGACCATAGAATCCAAATTGATTTCCATTAAACAGGCTGGACATGTGGATTTTCAACTTCCAGCGATCAAAATACTGAAATAGAGAGCTTTTCAAAAAATATGGGACTTATATATAAATCCTTATTTTTGGAGGACTATTGTACATGATTTTAGTGTATCACTTATGTAACCGTTGCACGCAATCTTCCAAGTGTTTATTTAGTATTGTTCTTAAATTGTATATAATTATATCTATACTCAATTTGTTCATCATTTTACATGCATCAATATCTTGCACATTGCATGAGAATCCTCATTGATATATATATTTCTTTTTTTTTTCCCTTGAAATATTAAGGTTGCAAATCCAGTAGACCTCTCAGGCCCACTGGACCAAAACAAACGCTACGAGTACAGAGAACACGACTTCAACATCTCCATGTTTTGGGCCCCCTATTTGGTCAAGACATCCAAAACCGACCCAAACGACGAAAAGCGTCCTTTCAAACTCTACCTCGACGAGTTCGACGACCACTGGACAACCAGAATCGCGCTTTTCGACTACGTCATCATCTCCGCCGGACACTGGTTTTTCCGGCCGACGTACTTCTACCTCAACAGCACCCTCGTCGGCTGCCTCTACTGCCCCGAATCCAACGTCAACCACCTCACGTCGTATTTCAGCTACCGCCGGGCTTTCCGGACGGCGTTTCGGGCCATCAACGCCGCCAATTTCAACGGCGTCGCGTTTCTGAGGACGTACGCGCCGTCGCACTTCGAGGGGGCGGCGTGGGACAAGGGCGGCGATTGTGCGCGGACGAGGCCGTACGGGAGAAACGAGGTCGTTTTGGAGGACTACAGCCTGGAGATGTACCTGATACAGCTGGAGGAGCTGAGAATTGCACAGAAAGCAGGGAGGAGAACCGGAGGGAGATTTAGGCTGTTTGATGCGACTAGGGCTATGTTATTGAGGCCGGATGGGCATCCTAGTAAATATGGGCATTGGCCAGTGGCAAATCAGACATTTGCTAATGATTGTGTGCATTGGTGTTTGCCTGGACCGATTGATTCTTGGAATGATTTTTTGCAGGAATTGTTGAAGAGAGAAATAGGAGAGAGTAGATGAAGGGTAATGCTAAGGTGCTCCTTGGAGTTGTGAGCCCAGAAAATTTTGCTATAAGATCATAGTTATAAGAAGTTTTATCAACAGATTAATCTTGATTTGATTAACTATAGATAATTGTAACATTCTGTAATTTTTTTGACTATACGATAGATGATTTTATTGATTTATTAGGTTGGGGATTCACAAAAGTCGAAAAAATAGATTTACGATATTCGAAGATTTTGTATGTAGATGAAAATGTACTAGATATAGATAATTTGCTGAAATAATGTAATGGGACAACATGGATTGATATTTTTGCGTTTATTTCACTTCTCTCAATATATGCATAAAGAGGGATCAACTCTATGCTCCAATGAGAAAAAAAATCTTGTGTTGTTAGTGGGATTGACCGGAAATAAACTTTTAAAATATCCTTTAATATTTAAGATATAATTCAGTTTATATATTGTAATAATATTAATAATTGCCAAATAGTCAATGGGTTACAGATGGAACAACTTAGCCCAAAGGGTCCGGGAATGACCCATGTGCCACTTTCTCCTACACGGCCCACAAGACTCATCACCCATGTATAAATGTACATTATCTTTATTTGTAAGTTAATATCTCATAATCCACTTAATTATTATTCAGTATTCAATTATTGTCTTTATATTTTCTCTCGACCACTGTGCTGACTGAAGCATCGGAGGGGCCTCCAACCTCGTGGCTCGTCTAACGTTTGCGTATGTGCAGGCAAGTTCCCCAATAGAAGATTTTGTAGTTCAAGGAGAAGAAGACCTGTAATACTTCCCGCTTGGGGAGAAGAAGACTTAAACTTATTCATAAACCATAACTTGAAATGATTTGTCCTAAAAAGTACATTTTAGCGTTATCTGTGAGAAGTAGCCAAAGCACACGAAGATGAATATTTGATCTCTAGCACGTAAAGTCGGATCTCAAGTTGTTGATCGTGGAGTCAAAGACCAGCACGAGGAACGACCACCAAGAAGATGGGAGGCCAACTCTCTTTCCACTGGAAGAGTATCGCCTCCCATGAAGAAGAAGGTGTCGCCCCCCCGAGGAGCTCCGCCCGCTGAAGAGTTTGCCTAACCCGGGAAGCCCTCCAAGCCCTGTTGGAAGAAGCTGTCTGGGATGCTCTGAGGTGTCAAAGTCATGGATGGAGCCGCAGGAAGACTGCATGGAGCTCAACCAGCTGTTGAAGACCTTAACTTGGGAGGTCAATAAGCAATGAATGAAGGAAAAAGCAAGAATCATGTGGAACCACCATCAGCACAAGAATACTAAGCGACACAGCCCAACCATACCAACTCGCAAGCTACCGCCTTGAGAAGAGGAAGTCCATTGGACCCTGCCATCCAGACTGAGCCACTACCTTTGGGAAACAAGACATCCAATCTCCCAGAATATGATAGAACCGGAGATCCCCAAGAGCACTTAAACAATTTTACCCTGAGGTAGATATCTACAATATGATAGACGCCGCCTACTGCAAAGCGTTCCAAACCACCTTAACCAAGCAGGCCCCGACTTGGTTTAATCAACTCCCGGAGGGCTCCATCACCATGATGCATAAATTTGTTGAGGCTTTCGTACAACAATTCTCCACCAGCAAGGCAAACCACGAGACCATCGCACCTCTGTTTTGGTTCAAGGTGAAGGAACTTTTATGTGACTTTATGGGACAATCTGGGGTCCATGCGATAATTGTAATTGAAGTAATTTTATTCATAATTGCACTATTATTTTAGGGGTTAGTGGTTTATTTTACGGGCTAATTTATGCTTATTAATGGAGCTATAATTTAGGGGTTAGTATTACTCATCAGCATATAAAAATTCATATTCTCATACAAAAAATTTACACCACATTTTTTTTAAAAAAAAAGGTAATAATAGTTTTCTACTTTTTATTCAAACTTCCTAGTAAGAGAAAGGAAAAAAAAAAAGAAAGTAGAACAAAAAAAGAAAAATAGAGGGAAAGTTGCCGAAAAATTAGGGGGGAAATGAAAAGAGAAAGAAAGGAAAGGAAAAAAAGGAAAAGGAAAGAGAAAGTAAAACAAAAGAAAGGAGGGGTGAAAGTTGCCATGAGAGAATGAGAGAGAGAGAGAAGAGAGAGAGAGTATGAAAAAGAGAAAAAGTATTGTTATAGTTTAATTGGGTATTTTGACTTATTTTTACCGGGCTTTTTGACCAATTCAAGCCCAATTTATAAGCCTTTTTTCAATTTTTACAAATTATTTTCATTAATTAGTTCAATTTATTAAATAACATATTAATTATAAGTTTATTTAATGCTGAAAGCGAAGGGTCGAGGACTATGACTTTTACCATTCAATACAAGAAATCATATATTATATGACGAAATTTCATGTCACGAAATTGATTTTGTCACTATTTGTTCTTTTAGAATGATGAAATTATAAAGTCATCATTAATGCCTTTTTATTTTGACGACCGCTACTTTTGTCATTATAACTCTTCTATGTCATCACTAATGTGTATATTTGATGACACTAAAACTAAATTCGTCACATAAATATTTGGAGGCAAAATTTCCCTCCTACTTTATGGAAAGAATTTTTTCAGTGACAAATGAATGGTAATTGAAGACGATATTTGATGTCATAGAGAATTCCTTTTTGGTGACAACGGGATACTTTTGTCACTGATCACATGAATATATTAGTGACTACAATATTTCATCATCATTGAATTTTTTATTATGACGACAACTATGTTAGTCATTATGACTCTTATATGCCATCATCAATGTATATTTTTATGACATTAAAACTAAATTCGTCACATAAATGTTTCAAGGCAAAATTTTGCACCTACTTTGTATAGAGAATTCTTTCAAAGACAAATGAATGGTAATTGATGACGATATTTGATGTGATAGAAAATTTCTTTTGATGACAACATGACACTTTTGTCACTAATCACATGAATATATTAGTGATTACACTATTTCATCATTCTTGAATTTTCTATTGCAACGACTATTACTTTCGTCATTATAACTCTTCGATGTCGTCACTAATGTGTATTTTTTATGACATTCAAACTAAATTCATCACATAAATATTTGGCGGCAAAATTTTGCACCTACTTTGTGGAGGGAATTCATTCAATGACAAATGAATGGTAACTGATGACGATGTTTGATGTCATTGAAAATTCCTTTTGCTTAAAACGTCATACGTTTGTCACTAATCATATGACATATTAGTGACTACAATGTTTCATCATTATTGCATTTTCTATTACGACAACCGCTACTTTAGTCATTATAACTCTTCGATGTCGTTACTATTGTGTATTTTTATGACATTAAAACTAAATTCACCATATTAATAACTGAACTGACATGTCCACCACAAAACAACCAAAATTCTTTATTTTACAGAAAAAATAGTTTGGATGCTGACCTAGGCGCAAATTAATCAGTCAATCAAACAAGATAAACTAACAAGGCATTATTCACAATAATGCTTGAATAATGGAAGTGCTTGTAATCACTAAAAAAAGTGTTTCTCTTGTTTTGGCTTAAAAAAAGAACTTTTAGTGTGTGCAAATTCTAACTTCTACTTCTAATTCGGCTTCATTTAATCAAAATATAAAAGTAGGGAGAAACATGCTACATATTTCTGCTTCTGCTTCTGTTTTGACTTTTACAAATAAATAAGCATTTTCACAACTTTTCACCAAACAATCTCAACTTCTAATTCTAAATTTTTGATTTTATTTTCAAACACTACCAACTTCTGATTCTCAAATACTTATTCTTATGGTACAATAAATCAGTTTTTTTAAAAGCATAAGTTTCTGCAGATACTCACAATGTTAACACAAATACAAAAGACAATAAGTGAAAATCAAATATAATTATCAATATTTACTAAAGTAACTATTGAGTCTCTTATATTATCCGTGTGAATCTAAAAATGGCCCATTATGTATTAGAATAATAACAAAAATATTCAAAGTATGAGTAACCCAAAAAATGGGTGTTTGGATCACTGCTACAAATGATGTTTTTTCTGTCAATTAGCACATGTATCGTCAGACAAAAAAGGAAAACTGACTTACAAGATAAAGAAACCACATACTTAATAAAAGCACAAGTACAGAGAAATTAGACACCATCATATACAGTAAAAATAAGCATCCAAGAACCAGGTGGCTTAGCCCACCTGGCCACCACAAGCAATTGTGGGGTGGAGGTCAGGGGTTCAAATCCCTGCTCCATCAAATTGTTTGTGGGGTGGTCAGGGGTTCTTATCCCTGCTCCATCAAATTGCTCCCCGGGGCATATGCGAGCTGGTGAAGATTTGGTGGGAACTCATACTGAATAGCATCCGTGTGGGTTCGATTCGGTGAGAGATCGTTATTAGTAGATTGGGGTCGAACATAATTGTTCTCTTTACCTGGAAGATCTCGGTTGTACGTCGCCACCCGCCGTAACACCGGCCTTGCGTGCACATCCGCGGTTTACCTTGGCGCAAAGAATGAGGAGCGGAGTCGTTGTCCTCGGGCATAGTCGGGCGTAAGCCTGTAGTTTGAGTTATCAAAAAAAAAAAAAAAAAATAAGCATCCAAGTTCTTCTCAGCATATAAGAAACGCAATACATATTAATATTTTATTGATATTACTCTTTTTGATATAATTAATTACAATAATAGATAAATATATATTAGAAAAATATGACTAGTTTTATTAGAGAAAAAATATTTATGGTTCCATAGGCCTTTAATGAGATTTTAATAGGCTTTAGGCCAGACCTATTTATGTAAATAATCCAGACTTGTGCTATAAGAAAGTCTATTATGAATAATAGGTCAGACTTAAACCCAACATATGTAATTCAGGCCAAGGCCGTCCAACAAAAGCCTAGCTCGACCTAGCCTTATTTCACCCCTAATAATTCTTCAACTAAATAGAAAAGAACCTATAAATACAAATGAAATCAATAAAATCTGTAAAACTGCATAATCAACAATAGTATATCATTAACCCATTAATACATTTGATTTTGTTATTTTATTTTATTATTATTCTAAAACTATTCGTCTAACTCCGGTTAGTACCCACCTAGGCGTTAGGCTCTCCTTGTATGCCTATGTTATTCTTTTGATTAGGCCCTGTCTAACCCCATCAAGGTCCTATCTAACACCGCCAGGATTCGTCTTGATGATAGGCTCCAGTCTATCGATTGTCTAGCACCTAAAGATTTCTATATTAATTAACACTGGTTAATTATATATATATATATATATATATTTATTTATTTGCTTGAGTGAAAATATAAATGGGTTTTGGTATCAGGTACCGTAGGAGGTGAAATCGAATATCCATATGTTAATGGTATTAATTTTAATCTCCACCACATACTCTTTCCAAACCCGAATAAAGCTACTGATGATCGTTTCATAAGGGTTTGGGTGGGTAAGTACCAAACCTAACTAAGTCGAACATATACAATATTCAGAATTTTAGAATTTACGTAATTTGCCATAATTGTACTTTATAATTGGAGAATATTTCAAGAAGAATGGGAAATTAGACAAAGCACAAACTTTATGATTGCTTTTTGTCAAAACTAAAACTATGTTTAGATTATGGTTTATCTTTATAAATAAATTTCAATATTTTCTTATTGAATTCATGTATATATGTATATTATGTTGATTTATACTTTCAAAATAGAAATAATATATATTATAACCTAGTTGCATTGTGTAATTTTCAACATATGTAGAATACAAGAGTAGCTTTCAAAAACAACGTAGAATACAAGAGTGTTGAATTTATAATTTTCTTTGCTCCATTATTGAATTTATATTTCTTTTTGTAACAATGCTTCTATTGAGTAATTGGATATTCTGGATCACTTACCTTAAAAAGGGTATGCCATGATATTAATTATTAAATAAATATGTAAACCAAGGTATTGGCGGACAAAAAATTCCGTTTGGCGATCTTTTAATTTATTAAGGTGGAATATTAAAATATCAATTACCATAATAATCTCTCTTTTCATAAGTTATCACCAATTATCAAAACTACCGCCCCCACTTTTTTTCTCTCTCCATCACCGTGCATTTAGAAGTTGTTCCTGGTAATGTTTCTCATTCCTCCATCTTTAAAATTTAATCTCAACCTATTGTGTTAAACTCTCATCTTCTTTAATTTATATTATCTTATTGTTACTCCATGTAGTATAAACTTGAATCGGATTTTGATTAATTCAAGTTAATTGATTACTAAAAGGAAAATTCATATTGTGAAATATATATTTTATTGTATCTGGTTTGTTTATTTTGTTTTAGTCCATTTCATGAATTGTTGTATATGTTATCATTGTCACTGTCCATCCATGTTCTACTTACGTATTTTTTTGGTGAACTGTTTACGTAATCAACCTAACTTCTTACTAATGATTTCTCACCATTGAAAATGCGGAAGCTGTGGCGTGTCGAGAGGGCATAATCCTAGCTAGTCAAGTGGGTATTACGAATATCATTGTAGAGACGGATAGTTTGTCTATTCACCAAAAGATAACCAAGCGCGCGGAGGACCTATCATACTTGGGGAACATCATTTCGGACATTCTAGTTTTATCTCTTTCGTTTGTTTCTTTTCGTTCTAGTTTTGTTTGTAGATCGGGTAATGTTGTAGCACATTTGTTAGCGCGCCATGCTTTTGCTTCGGACAACTTAGACCCTATTGTTGGTAATGTACCTGAACACATTTTGAGTGTGGTTGAGTCGGAAACCACCTCCTAATTAATGGAATTCTTCTTTCCTTCTCAAAAAAAAAAAATATGGGCCTTCTTTTTGCAAATTAAAAATTAAGTTTTGAGTTTTAATTAATCCAACGACTAATTAAACTATACCCAAAATATTTAATGGTGATGATAATAATTAAAAGGACAGATGTACCTACAAACATATCAAATATCATATTTTATTTTTCAACTTGCAGGCTCTTTCTTGGGTATATTAGATTGAACCCTTTCTGAAATTTTTTTCTAAAGAATAATTTATATGGTATCTATTGGATGAATTAAGCTTGACAGTGAAGTGAAGTGTTTAATCTTACTAGAAACTTCCAGGTCATCTCAATTATTTGTACATTATATTTTTTTAAAGTAAAGAAATTTTTCCCACTCTGTTTCTTGAATTAGTAAAATATGTACTCATTCTCTTTAGTAATTAATTCCGTTGATTGCATATTTGAATCCAGAAATGATTATAATTTATTGATATAGGTAGTAGAAATGGCTCCTGGAGCTCAGCGTAAAATGAAATCGAAGAGCAATCTAAACAAGCTCAACAAAGTCTCATTGCCCATACTTCTAAGCATGTTCCATCTGATTTGGCAAATTTTATTGGAATTAAAGGACTTTTTGACAAAGCAAATGAGTCATCTGATGGTGGGATATCTCATATAGAAAATGAGGCACTAGCTACAATTGAAACACAACATATTTCCTATAAAGAAAGTGAACCAACTGCTAGAATTCAGACACATGCAAGCGACAATGCGATGTGAAACACTGTTGTTCCATCAACTCCAACACCTGAAATTCCATCAAATGAAAGTCCTACAATTCACCCAAATGAGAGCCCTACAATCCGTCACCTGAAATAAGTTCCAGTTCAGGTATAATATTTTTCTTTAAAGATTGTAATTAGGTTCTTTAGTAGACACTATAATTCCAAACTGATATATATACAAAAAAAATATCGTGATTGTCATTAATATGTGTGTATATATATATATATATATGAAGTTGTTGCTTCTAAGAAAAGAAGTTGTGGTCAAACAATGGGCAAGGAAATTATGAATGTCTTTGATGCTTCTGGACATAAAATGAAAATAATTGTGGATCCATTTATAGGAAGACCTATAAATGGAGAGGAATCCGCCAAACTTTCAAGTCAAATTGGCATCATAACTCGAGATGTCCTTCTAGTGCCCAAAAAGGTGGAAATAAATTGTTAGTGTGTGGCCCAAATTGTTGGCCCAACTACTTAACTCAATCCATAAGCCACCAGCCCACATTGGATGTTCCCTTAATTAGCTTAAATACCCAACTCCCCAAACCCTATGGGAATCAGACAAACTACACGCCTCTTTTGTCCTCTTCTCTGTGAAGTGTTCTCTTCTTCTCTGTGAAGTGCTTGTGGTTTCTCCTCTCTTCGATTCTTTGTGAAATCTTGAGAGTTTCTTTGTGGGGCTTGTGAAACCACGCTCCGACTTTCACTGCGTGTCGATTGATTGGAGTTGTTGGTGTCTTGAGAACATAGAGTGTTCGGGTGTTGGCTGCGTTCCGATTCTTTTGTGGGCTCCGGCGGTTTTGGGTTGGGTTTTTTGGCGAACTCCACCTTCCAGTCTTTACCTGGCTTGCTTCGAAACTTTGAGGGCCATTTCAGTTTTTCCTGAGCCCGTCATCTTGAGGCTGAAATCGAGCTTCTAGACTCGAGCCTCAACGGCCTTTGTGGCCGGTGTTACGGGCTGATTCGAGGAGTTTCGGTTTTAGCTTGTTATATTTAGTTTTCATTTGTAATTTATAGCTTTATTTTAGAACCGGACTGTAATCCCGTAATTCCTATCCCGTAGGCGATTTATTGTAATAGGCTATTTGTTAGGCTTGTAAAATCGTCTTTAATGGGAGCGGCTATTTCGGCATACGGCGGGGTCGATACCTAACAGTGGTATCAGAGCTCCTCCGTTGTGGTGGTACGAAACTCTTACCGTAGAGTTTCGCTCTGGTAAAGCGGCTTGAACTTTACTTTTAATGCTTTTCGTAGCGTAACCGCTTGCCGCGGATTTATTGCTTTCATAGTTTAAATACCGCTTGCCGCGGGTTTATTGCTTTTGTAGCTTAAATACCGTCTGTAGCGGGTTTGTGTTGGGATTACGTGCTGTAGAATATTTTTAGGTTGCTGTGTGAACCTTTATTTCTGCTATAGAGCTTGCTGTCCGTTTGCTTGATTTTCAGTTCTCTCATTTTTTTGTGGCCCAGTGAATTGCTTCCGTTGTATACTCTGTATTTGTGTGGATTTGCCATTTTTTGTGACATTGCTGTCTTTTGTGGTTTGCCATATTGTTAACTGTTGTGTTTTAATATGGCTGGCATGTCTGGTTATCATCTTGAACCATTTAATGGTAAATCTGACTTTTCTATTTGGAAACAAAAATAAAAGGTATTTTAATTCAAAGAAAAAGGTGTATAAAGCTATTAATAATTCTTATGCGGACACCGATACTAAAGAAACCAAAGTCAAACCGATGAATATGCATACTCTTCTATTATCTTGAATCTTTCTCGACTCGTGCTTAGGAAGGTTGGTCAATCGAAATCGCTAAAGAATTATGGGAAAAATTGGAAGAATTATATACGGAAAAATCCTTGCCTAGTAAATTGTTTTTGCTAGAAAAATTCTTTAGGTTTAAATTGGATTTAAACAAAGATATTGATGAAAATCTTGATATGTTCACCAAATTAATTCAAGATATTAAATTAATCGGTGATAAGAACATTGATGATTATACCCCTATTGTGCTTTTAAATGCAATTCTGAATCGCATGCTGATGTTAAATCGCTATTAAGTATGGTAGAGATTCTATTACTCTTAACACTCATTGTTAATGGCTTAAAAAGCAAGGAACTTGATTTAAAAGTTAGTAGAGGTAGTAAACAAAGTTCGTGAAGTTATGCATGTTAGGGGTCGGTCTCAAACGAGGTTTAATAACCAAAATCAGTCTTACGGTAAAAAGAAGGAAAGAGTAAAACTAGGTCTAAGTCTAGGCCTAATAATAACAGAAATGTTACAATTGTGGCGAACATGGTCATTACATTAGGAATTGTCCTAAAGGAAAGCAAAATCGAATTTTAATAATTACCAATCCAATGATCAGGCTAATATGGCTTCAACTAGTGGAAGTACGGGTGATGTGTTTATGGTTTATGATCTATGTGATTATGTGAATTTTGTTTCACCTAAATCTACATGTCAATGGTTAATTGATTCTCGCTTGTACTTTTCACATGACACCTTTTAGAAATTTGTTTTCTAATTATAAAGAAGTTGTGAATGGCTCTGTTTTGATGGATAATGAAAAACAGAGTAAAATTGTCGGGATTGGTGATGTATGCTTAAAATTCGAATCTGGATATGCTTTAACTTTGAAAAATGTGAGACATGTGCCTCGATCTTTGTAACAATTTGATTTCATGTCTTTGCATTAGAGGATGATGGGTTAGAAGGTAGATGGGGCAAAGGAGTTATGAAAATTTTGAAGGAAAACCTTGTTATTTTCAAAGTGAAAAGAAAAGGAACTTGTATGTTTGCAATGTTGAATCAACATGAATCTTATGTGCATAATTCTGAATTCTGTCCAAAGCGATAAAACGATCTATGGCATAAAAGGTTAGGTCACATGAGTGCTAAAGGACTTGAAATTTTGCATAAAAATGGTTGTTTTGGAAAAGACAAGTTGTCTTGTATGCCTTTCTCGTGATTCATGTGTGCTTGGTAAACAATCTAGAGTCAAGTTCCCTGTTTCCCCATTCCCAAATCGACTATGTGTTCGACATTCTTCAATATTTGCATCTTTGATGTGTGGGGTCCAAATAGTGAACCCACCCAAGGTGAAATAGATATTTTCTATCTATAATTGATGATTTTTCAAGAAAAGTATGGGTTTTCCTAATGAAAAACAAATCAAGTGTTTGAAAAATTCAAAATCGAAAATGTTGATTGAGAATCAAACTGGAAAAAGGATTAAAACTCTTGGGATGATAATGGGCTCGAATTTTGCAATAATTTGTTTGACAACTTATGTCTTTGAATTTGGTATTCGAAGGCATAAAATTGTGCATTATACGCCTCAACGAGAATGGTGTTGCCGAAGCGTATGAATAGAACCTTACTTGAAAGGGTCCAGAGCATGCTTGCTTCCTGACTTTCAAAAAGGTTCTCAAAAAGTTGTTCATACGGCCGCTTATTTGATTAATAGATCACCCTCTCGTGCCTTTGAAAGGAAAATGTCCTGAATCTGTTTTTTCTGGTAAAGAAATTGATTTTTCAAACTTGAAGGTATTTGGTTGGGCTGCATTTGTTCATCAAAAGGTTGATAAACTTGAACCAAGATCCAAAAATGTGTTTTTTTAGGATATCCTAAAGGTGTGAAAGGATATAGGTTGTGGCTTAGGGGTGAACCTGGTTTTAAAACTATTACCAAAGCAGAGATGTCATTTTTAATGAATCGATTTTCCTTGTTTGTCTCCGCTTTTTGCCTTTGTCTAAACTGAAGGTGCTCCAAATAAGGTGGAGCAATTGCCTGGTTTGAGTCATATTGATGAATCTGAAAATATGGATGTTGAAACTGAAAATTTGCTTGAAAATCAGCCTTTTGCGAATGAAGTGCCTGAAAATCATGAAAATGTTGTTGTTCATGAAGACGAAACTCTAGACCTCCATCTAAATTTGATGATTTTCACATGGCTTCATTTGCTTGTAGTGTGTTTGAGTCTATTGATGGTAATGAACCTAAGTCTTATCAAGAAGCCTTAAAGTCGAACAAATCTGTTGATTGGTTAAATGCTATGAAATATGAGATGAACTCTTTGCATGTTAACGATACTTGGATTCTTGTGCCTAAACCTGAAAATTGTTCTCATTGTGGATCGTAAATGGTTGTTTAAAATCAAGAATGAAAATGAATCGATTAGATATAAGGCTAGACTTGTGGCTAAGGGATTTACTCAAAAAGAAGGGATAGATTATACGTAAATCTTTGCGCTGTTGTTAAGTTTACAATCAAGTTAGAATCATGCTTGCATTAGTTGCTCGATTTAATTGGGAATTAAAACAAATGGATGTTAAAACTGCGTTTTTGCATGGGGAGTTAGAAGAAAAAAATTTACATGAGACAACTGAGGGTTTTGTTGTGATAAGAAACCCGATCATGTTTGTTTGCTTAAAAATCCTTGTATGGTTTGAAACAATCTCCTAGACAATGGAACAAGAAATTTGATGAATGCATGCTTTCTTTAAAGTTTAAAAGAAGTAGTTATGATCATTGCTTGTATTTTAAAGAAAATGCTTATGTGCCTATTTTCTTGTTGATTTATGTTGATGATACGCTGCTGATAAGTTCATGCATTAAATCAATTGAGCATGTTAAAAATTGTTTGAGTGATAAATTTGACATGAAGTATTTAGGAGATGCAAATAGGATTTTAGGAATGAACATTGTTAGAGATAGGAAAAACTCGATTGTTTTTCTTAACCGTTTCTTATGTTGAAAAGATTTTGAGTAAATTTTCTATGTCAACCGCAAATCCTGTGAATGTTCCCTTTTGCCCATTTTGTTCTGAGTAAAGAACAGACTCCTAAAACTGAACATGATTTGAGTTGTATGAAAAATGTGCCTTATTCAAATGCTATTGGATCTGTGATGTATCTTATGGTTAGCACTAGGCCTGACATTGCATATGTTGTTAGTTGATTGAGTAGATACATGTCTAATCCTGGTGTGGTACATTGGAATGTTTGTTAAATGGCTTTTAAGGTATTTAAAACATTTTGTGAACTTTGGTTTGAAATTCGTAAATCTCCCGAAGGTGTGAAATTGGTAGGATATGTGGATTCTAATTATGCAAATGATAGGGATAATAAAAATCTACAACTTCTTATGTGTTTACATTGTGTGGTTCATGTATTAGCCGAAATCTCAATTACAACACATTGTTGCACTTTCAACTACTCGAATGAAAGTATGTTCTCACATCCTTTGAAGCTTTAAAAGAAGTTTGTGTGGTTGAAAGGTTTAATTTAAAAATTGGTTTTCTTAAAGGTGAAGTTGTTGTATTTTCGATAGTCAACTGGTATCCAACTTTGCAAGAATCCTCGTGTTTCATGATAGAACTAAGCATATAGATGTAAGATTTCATTACAATCGTCATATTGTTTCTAAAGGCTTCGTTAACCTTGAAAAGATTCCTTCTGAGTTCAATCCTGCAGATATGGGTACGAAATGTTTACCGGTGAGTAAATTTCTTTCATTTCTAAAAAAATTTTGAACTCGTGATACGGTGTGACTCGAATGAACATATACTACACTATTTTCTTATAGCTTGCTTTGTGCTTGCTATAACTTGATTCCTACTGTACTTTGTGTTTAGCGAGGAAGGTTAAGGCGATGATGATTGTTAGAGATTTTTCTAACCGCAAGTGTACGGTTGTCAAGTTTTAATATAGTGATATGAGTAGGGTTGTCGTATCCACAGGGAATGCGTGTATAAGTACCAAGTATAAATTACCTATGATATATTTGACATATCAATAATAGATGGATGTCTCAATTTATAAATAAAAACAACTAGATATAACTAATCAAAATATAAACATCGAAATCTATGGGAGAATGAATTCTAGAGGTGTGATGAATCTAGTTTTCCCTTATATTATAAATATGGTATACCAATCACAAATTATCAATTTATAAGTCTAGATTCCTACAATAATCATTTCCTCTCTCGAGTGCCAAATGATTTTAGATCACAATTGGGAAATCAATATCTCTATAAAAATCACCAATTGAAATCTCAATAAAAACTATGAATCTTGGTTGATGACTTCAAAGGATTCACAAATCTCTCAATTCTATGAAATCCTAGGTTATGCTATTTCAAGGCCATGTATTCAATTACCTCTCTCAAGTGTCAAATCAAATACACCAAACACTCTAAATTATTGATCAAGTAATTTAGAAGCAATAAATCCAAATAGCACAAATAGATTGGGAAATCTAGATTGACAAACCACAATATCAAAACATAAGTTCAAACATAGATTACATCATCCCTCTAGAATTATAAAGTTTAGCTCATGATGAAAATACAAATAACCATAATCAAGTGAGAATGCATCTCAAATGATATACAAGAAACAACAAAGAAAGAATTAAAGAGATTAAAGAAGAATCTTATCTATTTCTAGATGATAAATGTCTTCAATCCTCTTCCCCAACTCTTCCCTTGTGTCGTGGTGGTGTTGGTTTTCATCCCCAAGTGTCCTCCATCCCCTAGTTCAAGCCTACCATGAATCTATTTATAGTACCCTCCTTTTAGATCCAAAAATCGGACATTTCTTATTTTGTCCGCCCACGGCAAAAGCAGCTAAAAACACAAAACCCAGACTGCCCATTTTCGGTACCGGGCATTGCAGCGCCAAGGAGGGGCTGCAGCGCCGTAGAACACTCCCGGGCGCCAAGGCGCTGTTTTAGCGCTAAGGGCGCCTTGCGCTGCTGGGCAGCGCCTCTTCTTCGTCTTTGTAGCGCCATCCAAACGTCCGAATTTGCTTTTGTGTCTTCATAAGAGTTGTATCCCTATCTCTTAGCTTTCCGTAGCTACTTGAATCAGCTCAATATCAATTTTGTGGAGAGAGTTATGGCCAAAATACTAAAACCTGCCAGTCTGGAAATTCTAGACGCGTTTGGACATTTCTTGATATCAATCCCCTTCTTGTTTGATCATCCTTGCTTCTTTTGACATGAGACTCATTGCTATGACTCTAGACTCAATATACTTGGCCCACAATATGTCTTGGCCACTCAAATGACTCAAACAATAGAAATTAATGCTTAACCTATGAGATATAACAAAAATGACTCAAAATACTCAAAAACAACACAAAACTCAAGTCTAGGAAGCCCAAATCAATGGTATAAAACCAAGTGAACAAATATCCCCAAACTTAGAATATTGCTTGTCCTCAAGCAATTACAACTCTAAAATGAAAAATACAAGACACAACAATACAAACAAACTGCAAAACTTCACAACCAATATCATTTGTCTCATACTCATTTCACTATCAATCAAGCATGTGTTTTAACATTGTGATCAAAAGTATGGAATGTACATGCCAACTCCGTTTACATTATTCAAATAGATTCACGCAATCAAGTGTTTTCAAAATGATCCACTTTTTGAATATAGAGATGAGATGCTTACCGGACTCCATAGGCTTGTCTTTCACACTAATCTCCACTAATGTAGGCTAATGTAACACAAGGATCAATAGGACTTTTAAAGCTTGTATTGTGGGCTTAGGGTAAGGTAGGAAAATATGGGATTAAGTGGCTCAAATCACCCAAACACACAATTAACACTTCGAATTATCAATAAGCTACTACCCTTCACTTTTTGACATCCCCAATGTTTATGAACCTTCAATCCCGATGATTTTTCTCAATTTTTTTTACACATATTTTTTTTTCCGGAACCCCCAAACTTATTCTTTTGCGTACATGGGGTTCCATATTTTCTTTTCTCGGACAACTTCATTCAATTAAATACACACCCTTCTCATCATACCCTACCCAACTTCCAATATTTTTTTCTATACTTTGTGTGTATGATTGATGGGTAATTAGGATATTAACCTTTAGGCTCTGGGTATTAGATTGGTTGCCAAAGAAACGGGTTTATAAGGCTCAAAAGTGGACACTAGGGAAAATACAATACAAAGGTAGGCATTCTAGGCTCTGGCTTGTTCAAAGATGGCCTAAATCACTTCCTTAATGTTACTTCACCTAGGATTTCGCCTCGACTAGTTATTAGACAAGTTCTAGCATCCGGTGGGATCATAAAGTAACCACTCAATTGCATAAATCATCCCCAAATAAATCAACAGAGTTAAGCACATAGATGGAATTAATGGAAAGAAGATTAAATCACAGTTTAACACATGCTCTCTTAACCGTTCAACTCATATTCGACAAATTCACTTAGTCAAGCAATTTCACAGTTTTACAAATGACCCGACTCGACTCAACTCAAAGCAAATATGCAAGAAACAAATAAAAAAAACACGAAGAAAGTTGGATCACAAACTGAAAAAGGTATTACCACTCCCCCAAACTTAATATAACCATTGTCCTCAATGGAAGAGGTGCAACTCCTCGTCGGAATCGTGGGGTGAAAGAGAAGCAACAGGGCCAATTGGTAGCACTCTATAGGGCCGATGGCTTTTTCTTTGCCTTTTTATGATTTAGGAGGCACAATACCAACCTGTCAAACAAAACCAAACACGTGGAAACAAGCAATGGGATAAAGTACCACAATATCATACGAAGACCATGGGAGAGACATTAATGTCATATAATTGTAATCAATATGTGAACTCCCAACAATAAACCAAGAAGGGTATGCAAAAGTGTTAAATTTCTTATTGAGGCATTTTATCAAATACATGGTGGGCATAGATAGAAAATAAGGACGTGGAGGTAATTTATATAACCAATTATACCCGAAATTCAATACCAATCCAAATTCTATCACAATAATCACCTTTTGCTCATAATTTCACAAGAATCGCGTAATGAGCATGTAAGAGGGATAAGGGTGAGATGTCATAACTACTACTAATAAAACACAAACATTCTAACTAATCTAACTATGAAAGCAAGTAAAATGAGCTTGGGTTGCCTCCCAAGAAGCGCTAAATTTAAAGTCTTTAGCCGGACTTTTGTTTTACTCAACCGGATCCAAAAATAAGTGTCGGTCATGCCACACCTTTGTATTTTCCAACAATATAGGCGATCCTTCATGTATGAAAGACGTGGATGATTAAGGATCACAATATTGATGGTCTTTTGAAATCAAATGTGTTCCTAATGATGAAAAATGGTTTATCAATCATAGTAAAGATATTTCTATCTTTACTCACATTAAATATCATGAAATCAGAGAACATGTTAATTGATCACCATTTTCAAACATTGTTCCTTCAAGTGTATGCTTCTTAAAATTTGATACATTTGTATTGAAGCTTACATCTAAAGTGCACATATTTTTGTCAATATGAGGATTTTCAATTGAGTGAGAGATAGAGATAATCCCTGAGTTAATTTGATGTGGCTCCTCCTCTTGTAAGATCGGATTGCACTCTTCAAAAGTCTCCTCCAAATTTTGAAGGACGTCCACCTTTTTCATAATGGGCAATTCATGTTCATGATTTTTTATTTCACCAGGTCCCAAGAATGATGACGACTCTTCATTATTAAGTTGGTCAATCATTTGTTGGAGTAACTTTGACATAGTTTGACATGTAATCTCAATTTGTTGAATGCTTGCCCCGTAGTAATCTATCATCACTTTCTCGATTTCTTATCTTACACTCTTCGATAAACTCAGCAAGATTCTTTTCCAACTCGGACCGACGCTTTATCTCATCTTGTCGTCTTCTTGCCTCACAATCATCTAGAAATTGATAAAGTATTTCTTCCAAGCTAGACAATTGTTCTTGTGGCTGATGAAAGGTTTCATGATTTGCCATATTTTGGGTCCATACATTTTCTTGAGGTGGATAATAAGGAACAAAATGGTTCACACTTTGACTTCCAAAAATCACAGTAGCATCATCGGTTGGCCACATATATGCATACATTATAATTCCATCCAACGATGTGCCTAAAAAAATTACACAAAATTAAAACAAGAAAAGAAAAAAACAAAAAAAAAATAGTCAAATTACAACTAGGCAATCAACCTTGATATCACACAAAACACATTCCCCGGCAACGGCGCCAAAAACTTGTTAGAGATTTTTCTAACCGCAAGTGTACGGTTGTCAAGTTTTAATATAGTGATATGAGTAGGGTTGTCGTATCCACAGGGAATGCGTGTATAAGTACCAAGTATAAATTACCTATGTTATATTTGACATATCAATAATAGATGGATGTCTCAATTTATAAATAAAAACAACTAGATATAACTAATCAAAATATAAACATCGAAATCTATGGGAGAATGAATTCTAGAGGTGTGATGAATCTAGTTTTCCCTTATATTATCAATATGGTATATCAATCACAAATTGTCAATTTATAAGTCTAGATTCCTACAATAATCATTTCCTCTCTCGAGTGCCAAATGATTTTAGATCACAATTGGGAAATCAATATCTTTATAAAAATCACCAATTGAAATCTCAATAAAAACTATGAATCTTGGTTGATGACTTCAAAGGATTCACAAATCTCTCAATTCTATGAAATCCTAGGTTATGCTATTTCAAGGCCATGTATTCAATTACCTCTCTCAAGTGTCAAATCAAATACACCAAACACTCTAAATTATTGATCAAGTAATTTAGAAGCAATAAATCCAAATAGCACAAATAGATTGGGAAATCTAGATTGACAAACCACAATATCAAAACATAAGTTCAAACATAGATTACATCATCCCTCTAGAATTATATAGTTTAGCTCATGATGAAAATACAAATACCCATAATCAAATGAGAATGCATCTCAAATGATATACAAGAAACAACAAAGAAAGAATTAAAGAGATTAAAGAAGAATCTTATCTATTTCTAGATGATAAATGTCTTCAATCCTCTTCCCCAACTCTTCCCTTGTGTCTTGGTGGTGTTGGTTTTCATCCCCAAGTGTCCTCCATCCCCTAGTTCAAGCCTACCATGTATCTATTTATAGTACCCTCCTTTTAGATTCAAAAATCGGACATTTCTTGTTTTGTCCGCCCACGGGCGCTGCAGCGCCAAAACACAAACCCAGACTGCCCATTTTCGGTACCGGGCGCTGCAGCGCCAAGGAGGGGGCGCTGCAGCGCCCGTAGAACACTCCCGGGCGCTGCGGCGCTCGTTTTGGGCGCTGCGGCGCCTCTGTTGCGCTGCAGCGCCTCTTCTTCGTGCTGTA
This sequence comes from Rehmannia glutinosa, assembly GCA_016081115.2. Taxonomy (NCBI): domain Eukaryota; kingdom Viridiplantae; phylum Streptophyta; class Magnoliopsida; order Lamiales; family Orobanchaceae; genus Rehmannia; species Rehmannia glutinosa. Next base: position 4,406,787 of record CM071930.1, on the reverse strand, counting down.
GCGCCATCCAAACGTCCGAATTTGCTTTTTGTGTCTTCATAAGAGTTGCAGCCCTATCTCTTAGCTTTCCGTATCCACTTGAATCAGCTCAATATCAATTTTGTGGAGAGAGTTATGGCCAAAATACTAAAACCTGCCAGTGCTGGAAATTCTAGACGCGTTTGGACATTTCTTGATATCAATCCCCTTCTTGTTTGATCATCCTTGCTTCTTTTGACATGAGACTCATTGCTATGAATCTAGACTCAATATACTTGGCCCACAATATGTCTTGGCCACTCAAATGACTCGAAACAATAGAAATTAATGCTTAGCCTATGAGATATAACAAAAATGACTCAAAATACTCAAAAACAACACAAAACTCAAGTCTAGGAAGCCCAAATCAACGGTATAAAACCAAGTGAACAATGATTGTTGTTGGTGACCTCTTAGTCGTGTGAACCGGTATTGGGCCAAGGTGGAGAATGTTAGTGTGTGGCCCAAATTGTTGGCCCAACTACTTAACTCAATCCATAAGCCACCAGCCCACATTGGATGTTCCCTTAATTAGCTTAAATACCCAACTCCCCAAACCCTATGGGAATCAGACAAACTACACGCCTCTTTTGTCCTCTTCTCTGTGAAGTGTTCTCTTTTTCTCTGTGAAGTGCTTGTGGTTTCTCCTCTCTTCGATTCTTTGTGAAATCTTGAGAGTTTCTTCGTGGGGCTTGTGAAACCACGCTCCGACTTTCGCTGCGTGTCGATTGATCGGAGTTGTTGGTGTTTTGAGAACATAGGGTGTTCGGGTGTTGGCTGCATTCCGATTCTTTTGTGGGCTCCGGTGGTTTTGGGTTGGGTCTTTTGGCGAACTCCACCTTCCGGTCTTTACCTGGCTTGCTTCGGAACTTTGAGGGCCATTTCAGTTTTTCCTGAGCCCGTCATCTTGAGGCTGAAATCGAGCTTCTAGACTCGAGCCTTAACGGCCTTTGTGGCCGGCGTTACGGGCTGATTCGAGGAGTTTCGGTTTTAGCTTGTAATATTTAGTTTTCATTTGTAATTTATAGCTTTGTAGAACCGGACTGTAATCCCGTAATCCCTATCCCGTATGCGATTTATTGTAATAGGCTATTCGTTAGGCTTGTAAAATCGTCTTTAATGGCAGCGGCTATTTCGACATACGGCGGGGTCGATACCTAACAGAAATAGACAAGGATAATGGTTTAACACCAAGCTTTGATCATATGCAGGTTTATTGAAATTAAAAATTTTCTTTCTTCACTATAGTTAAAAGTCATTTTGCTTTAATCTAAAATATATTTATTTAATATGTAGATGCATTTGTATGTTAATATTGATGTTCTGGGCGTGCAAGAATGCTTGATCAATAGGATGAAGTCTAGTAGCGGCCAAAAGCATTATAAGGTACACATGCATTATAAAAAGTTTGAAACTTTGCAGGAGGCGAAGGAAAACAAGCCATCGTTTCGTTTTAATAAGAAAATTTGGGAAACATTATGTGACCATTTTGCGACAACTAAATTTAAGGTAATTTTATTTTATTAGAAATTATTATTCCATTTATTTGCTCCTTTTAAGCACATCCACTGCCATTGCTTAGCTTTTTGACATTCGAATGATTGTTTTATAGTTTCAAGTTCTATATATTAATTTGCAAATATACTTTGATTTTCATAACTCATAATGTTGTTGATTGAAATTGATTTATTGGCTTGCCGAATAAATTCATTTGGGAGGCTATTAGTCTTGTAGTGATTCCTTATAATTTATTAAAATAAAAAGATCAATACTATTACATGAAATATAAGAGTCCAATGGTCTTGTAATGATTGCTCATAATTTATTAAAATAATAAGATGGATAAATTTACATGAAACAGAGGAGTCCAAGCCCAAAAGAGCTTATTTAAGACAAGCTGCCTAATTCTTTTGATGGGTTCGGTGGCTTCAACCCACCGGGTCGTGGTTATGCCAAATATGGAAAAATAAAATTTCAAATTGATATTACAATATTTCATATACTGAATAATTTAAATTGATAACTATTGAATATCATTTTTCTTTTTTTACTTCTTTGAAGTTTGTGAATGGTCAAAATAGGAGAATGGTGCGAGCACCACATATTCCAGGCAGAAAGTCATTTACCCCTCGACGACATGAAACTGTGAGTGTTATAATTTTGTATTTGTATACATGTTTCATCATTAAAAAAACATATTTTTTACTTAAATAACCTTTGTTCATATAAAAAATTTATTTTAGTCTCAAAAGGAGTTCAGTGGGCACTTACAATGAAAAAGATGGAAAGAAGGTTCTTGGCTTTTCTTCTTCGGAGAATGATCGCCTTGCAGCGTCATGGAAGCTAACCTTGATTGGAAAATTCTCATTCGCGATCCCGCACCCCAAAGGAATTGATTCCGGGCTATCTTCGTTGAAATTGAAGGGGCCATACTCATGGAGCTTTGCAAATCCCTCTCATATTATAATCAAATTACGACTTGAGGAGGATTTTAATAAGCTATGGATGGGCACTCTTTGGTCGTTGGGACTCGCCTTTGCCCGTCGTGTGTTCAAGTGGACACCTTCATTTAATCCGAGAACGAAGCCCTCTTGCACTTGCACTTGATTGGATTACTCGGGTTTGCCCATTCATTTTTTTGATCATAATGCTCTATTTGCTATCGGATGATTATAGGTACCCCTCTTCAAGTGGACTCCCCACAAAGATCTCGATCTCGACTATCTATGGCACGGGTTTGTGTCGAACTGAACTTACTAAAGGATAGAATTGAAGAGCTTGTTCTTGAGTTCGATGATACTTCACACACTCAAAAGATAATTTATGAACGAATTCCGGACTATTGTAATTATTGCAAGCATATTGGACACTCTATTGAGGGTTGCTACATGAATGGGAAGAGAACCCGTCCACCACCACCTGTTAGGCGCCCAACACCCAAAGCAGGCTCTGATGGATACGACACGAAGGGGTTAAATGGTAATTTGGAAAAGAAAAGGGGCACAACTGAGAACTCTAAGATTTTCAGGACAGAAAACCCTAATCCTCCTCGGGGTGCCCAAAGAATCACCGCTCAAAATCAGGAGTGGATACAGATAAAAAAGAAAGCTCCAAGAGAATCGGGATTGGTCTCTCAGGAGTTTCTAAAATCAGCAAAGAAGTCAAAACATACCTATTTTGATGATAATCACTCAAATGCTGAAGGCTCTAGCACTAATCGATTTTCGAGCTTGGAAAATGATGTTTTTCAGCCATTGGATACATTGTCCCTATTAACCAATGGCTCAGATCATATTAATGACTTACATTTGGACGACCAGATTGATACTATTACTGTGGAAAAAAAACGGGCAAGTGATGTGGCAGTTGCTAAAAACGAGGTTATGGCAGGCAGCAGAAACCCCATTAATTTGGGCGACAACTCGTGCTTAAAGGATTCAGACAACATAGAACGGAGCCCCATTATTCTTTCTTTTAATAAGGAGAATCTGCCAGCAAGGAAGGCGTCTTTGAACGGTCTAGATAGCCTTGAAAATGGAGTCATCATTCCCCCTCCAGTTTATGCACCTCCCACGTGTCTCAGCCTGTCTATTTCTAATCTGTCCTCTTCTGGTTTTTATAAACCCACGCCTGGCCTTCCTTTAGGTGTAGCACATGCTGGTGTTGAGACTTTTCAAGCCACTATGGAATGTCAGTTGGCCCCACCTCCTTTAATTTCACGCATGAGCGATTTGGTGGGAGACAACATGCTTAATGGGGCCATTTGCATTGGGGTTATGGAAAGAGATGGGAATAAAGGTGGTATTTGTGGCACTTTATCTAATAAAATACCCCCTAAGTTGTCGCCACTTACAACACACTTGGAAGAATTGATTGGCCAATTTGATTTTAATGATAAGATGCATGGGCCCACATCAAACCATGCCACAATGATGGACGCCCACTTGCAGCATATGGACGACTACAATTTTAATGGGGCAAAGGTGGATAGTTTAATTGGTCAAATTGTTATCCAAGACCAAGGGAATATGCATGGGCCCACATCTACTTTTCTTGGTAAAAAGATGGAAAAGGTGGAAGATAACAATTATAATGGGCATCTCTCTCCACCAACCTCACGCGCGGCGACCAATACAATTGTGGGCCCGGATGTTTCTTTGTCCTCTTGCATTAATTTAGCCCATAATGTTATCTGGGACCCACCAAACCACCACCCACCTGCGGGTCCCAGCGGCCCAAGGAGGTTCGCGATGTATTATTTCCAATCCTACAGCTCCACCCAATCTGGTCCCACATAGTTTGACTTCTCCTTTTTTTTTAATCCAGCCCATAATGGGCAATTGGGCCACTCAACCCACCATTCCAACCGCTCCACTGCTTCTTCTGCCTCGCTTGCTCCAAAGACGCGTGTGGGGGCCGAGAATTTGGGCCCAATCCTTAATGAGGCCCAAATCTTCTCAAGCTCCCCAGCCCAAGAGTCTTCTGCTGTGCATGAGTCCATGTCCAATCCTTGCACTCCTCCTAGACGCAGCACGGTGTCCAGCCCAACCAATTTGACCGATCAAGCCCACACTGCTGAGTCATCACTCCCGTCCAATGTTGCAGCAATTTTAAACCCTGTTCATGCCATTGTAGAGGAAAACACTGCACATTTGCTGAAAGACGCGAGGGCTATTAATAGGGATATTAATATTGCACAGCCTGGAAAAGAAAAAAAAATTGTGATCGACAAAATTCCAAAATCGTCAAAAAATAGCTCAAAGTCGGGCAAATTGGTACATAGTTCTATCCACATAGGAGGAAAAGGGCCAAGACTTCGGAATCGATCAGGTGTTTCTAAATCCTCTTCACACTCTACTAGTTAATTATGTCGATTAAATTCTTAACATGGAATGTGAGGGGTATTGCTAATCCGGGTAGCCAACGTCATTTGCATGCGTTAATTTCTCGTCATAAATTGCCTTTTGTTGCGCTTTTAGAACCTATGACTTTGCCTGAGTTTAGTTTCTATTGTCGTAGATTTGGCTTTGATGATGGCTTATCTAATTGTTCTAATCATATCTGGATTATGTCTACTGCTCTGTTACATTTTGACATTCTTGTTGATCATGCACAATTATTACATTGTAGGTTGACATCTGCCTTGTTGCCTCAGCCTATTTATTTGACTTTTGTGTATGCTAAATGTGATAGAGTAGCTAGACATTTTTTGTGGGATACCTTGCGTGAGATTGCGATTAGTATGGAGGGGTTACCCTGGCTTGTTAGTGGTGACTTTAACATTTTTTTGCATGATCACGAGAGGATTGGTGGTATCACTGATAGGTCGGATGAGATGCTTGATTTTGCCTATATGATCGCGGATTGTGAATTATTTGATGCGGGGTGTGAGGGGCCTATCTTTACGTGGGCTAGAGGCGGGCTCCAGGAGAGACTTGATAGGGCTTTATACAATGAACACTGGCCGATGTGTTTACTTTTCTCATTGTTACGCATTTATCTCGTGTTCGCTCACGATCATGCTCCTTTACTCATATCGTGTCGGTTTGCACCGCATGTGCCTTGTTCTTCTTTCCGATTTCAAAGATATGTGGATACGTCACCATACTTTTTTTGCGGGGTTGTCAAGGAAGCATGGGGCATCCCACTCGGTTGTTTTGGAATGAGGAGCTTGCGGCAAAGACAAGTTGAATAGGGTCAAGCGCAGACTCAAGATTTGGAATCACCAGACGTTTGGTAATGTTTTCGATCGGGTTAGACTGGCCGATGAGGCGGTTTCATGGCTCGAGATCACACGATAGAGATCCGTCTCCGACTCATCGGCCGAGTTACATCGTTGTGTGGCCGAGTATGAGCTTCGTTTGAAAATGGAGGAGGATTTTTGGCGCCGAAAGCCGTTAAGTGGGCGATCGAGGGGAGCGCAACACTAAGTTCTTCCACGGATTTGTTAAGCGAAGCGGTGTCGCGCTAGATCCACTCGATTGACGATGATGGGGTGACGATCACGCAGATTCGGAGATCTAAGTCGGCATTCAATTCTTTCACCTTATTGACTTGACTTGGAGTATCCGACTCCCCTGTCGATGAGTACTTTCCCGCTTCCCGATTCCGTTGATCTTGATGGACTTTGTGCTATGCCGACGGCTCGGAGGTTCGCGATGCGGTGTTTGGGATTGATCCGTCTAGTGTTTCGGGCCCGATGGTTTCTCATCGTTGTTCTTTTTCAAAGATCTTTGTTGGGATTTCGTCGATCGGATGTCGAGGATGCGGTGGTTGACTTTTTCTCGGGTAATCTCATGCCGTCGTTTCACGGCTACATCTTTAGTTCTCATTCCGAAGGTTCCTCACCCTCGGAAGTGGACTGAGTTTTACGGCTTTAGTGCAACGTGACGAATAAGATTATCTCGAAGATTATGAACGCTAGCGGTTGGTCTCGATTACGCCTTTGATTGTGTCGCCGAATCGAGTGGTTTCACACCCGGTCGTGTTATCTCGGATAACATATTGCTCGCTAGCAGAGCTTATCCATGATATCGACTTAGCCACGAGATTCCTAATGTGGTGATGAAGTCGATATGGCTAAAGCTTATGATAGGGTGCGATGGGATTTCCCGTATATCGACTATGATTCACATGGGCTTCCCCTTCGGTGGATTGATATGGTTGGCGATTGTATCGAAAGATCGCGCTTGCCTGCCTGGTTAATGGTATCCCTTCGGATATTTTCCTTCGACTCGGGGATCAAGCGGGGATCTCTATCTCTCGCTTTGTTTGTTCTGGCAATGAGTATTTATCCGGGGATTGGATTCCACGATTAGACGACATCGTGATATGATTTATCGGACGCGACGAGGCTTTCCGTGACGATCCGGCCTATCTTTGATGATGTGGTTATCTTCACGAGGCGTATGCCCGAGGATGGTTTGGTCACGTTGAGACACTTTTTGGAGCACTATTCGCTACTCTTACCGGTCAAACATGTACGGAAGAGTAGTTTCTTCTTGGCCCCACGTTACATTGACGGGTGGGAGCACATGGTGCACGAGCCGACCGCTTTGTTCGCGATGACTTGCCGATGACTTATTTGGGTGTCCCTTTGTTCAAGGGGCGAATGACGAAAGAGCTCTTCCTCCCAGGTGATTCGAGAGGATGTTGGATAGAGTTGCGGGGTGGTCGATCGACATCTCTCCTTTGGTGGTAGGCTCGCTCTTATTCGAGCACGCTAATGGCCACCCCGTTGCATATTCTTCAGTCATGCACCGCCAAAGACAGCTTCTGCGCGATTGGAGCAGATCATGGCTAGATTCTTTTGGGGATCCTATGCGGGACGTAAGAAGACTCATTGGATCGGTTGGGATATTATCCGCCACCCTATTTCGAGGCGGTTTGGGGTTGCGCCGACTTTTCGATATTGCCGACGCCTTGATTACAAGTTGTGGTGGAGACTACGCGAGGGCCATTCGTTGTGGGCTCAATTCTTGATCGCCAAAGATCATGTCACAATGGGCTTCGGTCTCCCAGAGAGCCTCTCGTAACACATAATCATAGTCATCGTGGAGGCGCTTGAGGCGGATCGGTATTCGGGCCCAGGAGCGGATTTTTTGGTCTATTGGCGTGGTAGCCGGGTTAGCTTCGGATGATATTTGGCTTGACACAAAGCCGCTTACGGATCATTGTTTGGATCGACCTTTGGGGCACATGACATGTGATTGATTGGTTTATTCGCGATGGTGAGTGGGATCGCGATAGACGCACCAGTCTTGGTCTCCGAGATGTGGGCTTCCCGAGAGTCTCATTGAGGATATATCCGGGTTCCGATTCTGGGTCCGAGGATATCATGAGGTGGATGCTTACCTCTCACGGTGGGTTCTCTATGTCTTCCGCTTGGGATTCTCTCCAGGGTAGAAATGCTCGTAACCTTCGCGACGGTGCCATTTGGAACGATGCTCTTATCCCTACTATCTCCATATTCCTTTGGCGCCTCCTTCGTAATCGTCTTCCCGTGGATATCAAGCTTCGGCACGTGGCACTTCCCTCCTCACGTTCGGGTGTTGCTTGAATAATCCACACTCTTCTCCTCGTCGAATCTATCCCTCACCTCTTTTTTTGATGAATGATCTTTGTTCAAATCCGTGTGAATCACTTTCTTCCTTGGTTTGACACTACACTTCCACACACCACCGATATGATATTGTTCCTTTCTTTCTGAGGAACCGCACACACGGATCACACACGAGGCACTTGAGTTTCTTGGTTCCCCGCTTGATTTTATGGTTTGTCGGACGGAAAGGAATAGTGTCAAGCATCGACAAATTCCTTTCTTGGCATCTCACATTATTTGGCGGTGGAGCGGTATCTATGGATCCTTGTTTCAGGTCGGGCGTCGAGCCCATCGATTGGTCCGGATGTTTCCCTCTTTGTTGGCTTTTTGCAGGGAGTGCTCCACCACAGTTCCACGCAGCCGAGGATGGTGATTTGGCGAGCTCCTCACCCCCGGATCAAGGCGAACACGGATGGTTCGTTTGATCCGAGCACATTGATTCTTTGGCGGAGGGGGTTTGATACGGATCATTTGGGCGGACTTATGTTGGCGTTTCACGCCTTCCTTCCAGGCGGTGTCTAGCTTTCATGCCGAGCTACTAGCGCTTGAGATGGGATTGCGGCATGCCCGACGGTTCTCACTTCGATTTGGATCGAGTTGGACGCAGGCGCGGTGGTCACCACGATCACTTCGTGGCCTTGCTCTTGGCGAGTTCAAGATACCCCGATTCGCATTCGGAACATGCCGAGGACCTTCGATCGATTTCCCACATACACAGAGAGGGGAATCGACCAAACAGATCACCTAGCGGAGTTGGGAGGCTCACGCCTTGCGCAATCACTTTGTTGATGAGGGCACGGCCTCTCACCACCTCCTAGCGCTCATTCGGATGGACCGGTTGGGATACCCGAGCTTCAGATTTTCATAGATCATTGGTTCTCATTGTATTTTTAGATTCTCATTATGATAGTCTTTCTAGATATCTTAGTGATAGGTTATTTGTTCTTTGATTTTCTCCCGCCTTGACGGGCATGACATTGTATGACATTTTGTTTATTTGATAAAAAAAAAAAAAAAAAAAAAAAAAAAAAGAATTGAGTTGTATAAGCTTACACATCATTCAGAGAAAAAAAGTTGATCATCTAAAGTTGTTAAGATATGTGGGTAACTTACATATTTATTTTATTTCTTTCTAACTTGATCTAATTGACACTGATTATACCCTTTTTTTATCAATATGGTCAAACAGGAGTTGATGATAAAGAGACAAGAATAATACAATGAAGAAGGAGCTAGAAGAGCACAGATGAGATAGTGCTGGAGGTCTTTGGCCACAAATCAGATTATATCAAACGACTTGGATATGGTCTAAAACCTCCAAGTAGACACACCACATCATATGATTTAGTTGCTCCACAACTCCAAAAGGAACTTGAAGAGATACAACAAAAGCTAAACACATCTGAAACTCAAGTGAATGAGCTTAAGACACGAGTGGATGATTGTGAAACAGAAGTAACTGTTTAAGAAATCAAGTGGGCCAGCAAGGCGGAAGTACCAACAAGCTTATGTAATTAATGGCTACAAATGGGATAAATATAAATCTCTAAGCTAAAAACTTTTATGTAAGTAATACAGACTTCTTGACTTGCTTTGGTCCAAATATGTATAACTAAAGTCAACATATTTATTTTAAACATTAAGTGAGTTTTTAATGTTAATTTCAAGTTTTTTACTAATATATTTATATATTTTTGAAATGTGCAAAGCGATTTTTCATATATATGGTCACATGGGTTCTTCACGTAAAGTTTTTCAATTTGGTATATTGGAGTATGAAAAATTTAGCAACTTGAAATAAGATATTTTGGATTCTTTATGTTGGTTATAAGTAGTCTCTTGATTTGGATATCGACTATTATGCTTTTTATATATTTGAAGTAGTTGTTTATTTCAGATCTCAAACATGGATATTTAACACTGTATATTTATAACTAATTATATTTTAAACCTCTATGTATTTGGTTCTTTTATTCCTGTGTAGTTAAGTTTTAAATTGCATCATAATACTCTAATAAATTTGTATAAACTTAAGAGTTTGTAGTTTTTCAATATATAGTACTTTAAAATTATTTATTAAAATGCACATGAATAGGAAATCTTGATTTGTTCGTCATAATTTTTTCACAATGTAAATGATAAATTATAAAAAAGATGGTTGGAATTGGTGAATGTATATGATTGCGTTGTCTGTTTATTTAGAATGAGTTAAACATGAGGCAAAAAAGATGGTTGGAATTGGTGAAGGTCTATGATTGCACTATCAGTTATCATCCGATTAAAGCTAATGTTGCAGCTGATACATTAAGTCGTAAAACAAAAGGAGAAATATCAAGATTGATATATGAACAAGAACATCTCCTGAGAGAATTCGCCAGGATGAGAATCAAAGTAGTAGTACCACCAAAAAGCACAGAGATAATATTAGCATTTTTGGTGGTGCAACCTACTCTAAGAGAAAAGATAAAAGAAGCTTAATCTCGAGATAAATTTTGGAGCAAAATGAAGGAAAGAGCTCCTGAAATAAGTGTAAAAGGATTTGTTATAATAGATGATGGTACTTTGACTTACAAATGGATATTATGAATTCCTAAAGAATAAGGATTTAGAAAATAAATTCTCGAAGAAGCTCACAATATGTCGTACACAACTCATCCTGGAGGTACAAAAATGTATCGAGATTTAGAAGTATTTGGTGGCGAAGTATGAAAAGTGATATTGGAACTTTTGTGGAAAAATATTTGACTTGTCAGCATGTTAAAGTTGAATACCAAAGACCGTCTGGTTTGCTCAAACCACTTGACATCCCAGAATGGAAATAGGAGCACATAACTATGGATTTTGTGGTAGGTAGGTCTTCCACCATCACTCAAGGGAAATAAGGTCGTATGGATTGTAGTAGACCGATTAACAAAGACAACTCATTTCTTACCCATTAAGATGACGTTCAGTATGAAGAAATATGCACAAATTTACATTGAGGAGATAGTGGAACTTCATGAAGATCTTGTATAAATTGTTTGAAACAGAGATACACATTTTCCTTCTAAGTTTTGGAAAAGTCTACAAAGTGTCTTGGGAACAAAGCTAAGAATTAGTATAGTTTATCACTCCCAAACAGATGGACAGTCTGAAAGAATTATACAAATATTGGAAAATATGTTGAGAACATGTGTGCTCGACTTAGAAAATAATTGGGAAACATTATTACTCTTGGTGGAGTTTGCTTATAATAACAGTTATCAAGCGACTATTGGGATGGCTCCAGACGAGAAATTGTACGGAAGAAAGTGTAGATCACTATTATATTGGAGCGAAGTTGGTGAAAGAAAAAATTTGGAGTCTAAATTGATTCAGCAAACTGTAGAGAAGATAACTATGATACAAGATCGAATCAAGATGGCTCAAGATAAGCAAAAGTTGTATATTGATAGACGGGAAAAACATATATAGTTTGATTTCCTCAAAAAAAAAACATATATAGTTTGATGAAGAAGAAAATGTATTGCTAAAAGTAGCTCCTATCAAAAATGTTATTCAATTTGGTGAAAAGAGAAAGTTGAAGCCGAGATATACTCAGATCGTTTGAAATCCTTACACGAGTTGGAGATTTAGCTTATCAGTTAGCATTACCATCGAGTATGTCAAGTGTGTACAATGTTTTTCATGTCTCGATGCTAAGGAAGCATGTTTATGATCCATATCACATCATAAGTATATGGATCTAGTAATCAATAATGATTTAACTTATGAGGAAGCACCAGAAGCTATTTTGGAATGCAAGATTCACCATTTGATAAATAAAGATGTTGGTCTGATTAAAGTACAATGGGGACGTCATGGCAGAAATGATGTTACGTGGGAGACTGAAGAGAAAATTCATGTGAAGTACCCAAGTTTTTCAATTCTAGGTAAGATATCGAGTTTGTTTCGAGGACCAAATTATATTTAAGAAGAGTAGAATGTGATAAGTGTAATTGGAGTAATATTATTCCTAATTATACTGTTAATTAAGAGGTTAGTTTAGGTAGAGATGGCAAAATGTCCCAAACTCGATGGAGAATTCCTGCTCCGATTATGTCAATGGGGCGAGGATAGTTTTAGGTCACCCCGCCCCGCTAAGCCCCGTCCCGCCCTGACTTTATATATATAAAGTATATTTTATATTGTGTATATATTATATATGAAAATATTATTTTTTTTTAAAAATATCATCTAATATTTATTTATGTGATATACTTGATGATAACTTATAAAAGTGTTCTTTCTCAAAAAAAAAAAATTTCTAAAAGTGTTAACAAATATAACACATAAATTTAATAAAAATTGTATATATTTTTATTATAATATATAAATTGAGAATTAAAAATATTATTTAAATTAAAGAAAATACAAATAGGGACACCCGCTCCCGCCCCGCCCCCAATTTACCTCACCCCATTCATGCTCCGATCCTTAGCAAGGAGGGTATGAGAATGCCAAAACCCGCCCCGTTGCCACTCTTAAGTTTAGGGAATTTAGTAGTTTAGGGGCTAATTTAGGCTTTATTAATGGAGTTAATTTAGGGGGTTAGTATTACTCATCAGCATATATAAATTCATAATCTCATACAAAATTTTACGCCACATTTCCAAGAACTATAAGGTAATAATAGTTTTCTCTTTTTATTCAAATTTTCTATATATAAAAAAGTGAGAGAAAGGAAAAGAAAAGAAAAAAGGAAAAAATGAGGGAAAGTTGCCAAGAATGAGGGGGAAAAGGAAAGGAAAAGAAAAATGAGAGGAAAGGAAAGGAAAAGAAAGGAAAACGGAAAGTAGGGCATGAAAGTTGTGAAAGGGTAGGGTCATAATTTAATTGAGTATTTTGATTTATTTTTTACCAAGCTTTTTACCCAATTCACAAGTCTTCTTTCAATTTTCACAATTTTTTTTATTAATTAGTTCAATTTATTAAAATCATAATTAATTATAATTTTATTTAATAAATAGAATGAAGGGATCGAGAATTAAGATTTTATCGTCATTTTTCTATATCGAATATCTGCAATTATTAAGGCAAGAATTCTTCTATTATTTATCTTTAATTTAATATTTTATAATTGTATTTCATTAATTGCAATATATATTAAGAGGAAATACTTTCATATAAATCACAAGTATCATCGGGGTGAACCCGCATCACTATAAGCAGTAACTGGTCATTCAGAGGACAAAGAGAAAATTAATAAATTAATTGTTATAATTCTTGAATGCTTTTTATATTATAATAAATATTGATAAATATGTCCCTACTGAGTGAGTTGGAGCTCAACCCTATTATTATCATGACTTTCAGGTTGATGGGTCTGGTTATAGATATGATGCGTGGATGATGGAATAAATCATGCTTATATTTTAAATAATTATGATCAGATTGAATTTTAGATCTATAACTTTAATTTTGCATTTTATGCTTGGGATAATGGTTGGATATTTAATTTGGAAGTTTTACTATTATTATTGTTATTATTTTTTCTTTTCTTAAGGATTAAAAAATTTAAACCGTCATTTTGGTTATTATTGGACTCACATTAATTTATAAATTCACGTTTTCTTAATAATATTGTTAGAGTACCTTATTGTCATAAATCGGACCATTACATTTCAGTTATAATTTTTGCTCGCTCACCAAATACCTATTGAAATTAAGCGCCACTAGTTAGAGTATGAGATCAATGTGGAATGGTAAATTGACCAAAGTTGTCTCACAATGAACATTTCGCCGAGCGTGTAACTGTGTGACTTTATGAGAAACATAAATAATTCTTAAACACAATTATCAAGTTTTGAATATGTAATGAAGAATTGAACCATGAATTAAAAGTAGATTTCCGAGGAACATCACAATAGAAAGTAGGGATGAAATCAATATCAAAAATGTCTAAACCATAAAATAATTCAAAAATTTCTAAACCACCTAAATATATCAACATCAATGATGCATAAACCTACTTAAATCCTAAATCGTAAACCCCAAACTTATATCAATTATAATATATTTCACTAAGATAAATATTAATTAGATTTATTTTTATGAATAAAAACATGAAAAAAAAAAATAAATGCATGCACATACACATAGTTTATTTTTGTAGATATCTTTTAAAGTTATATGGTAAAGTGAAACTGCGTAAAGCTCATGTGGCAAAGTGAAATTCTAAACAAAATTTAGATGGTAAATTATACTTTTGTTTGAATTTTAGGCGAAACAAATTTTCTTTTATGTGGAGGATTGGTATCATAATAATCTCCAAATATTCCACTGGCGATAATCGATATAGGGCAAAGTGCAAAACTTGTATAGTTTATATGATAAAGTGTAAAACAAATTGGTGGCGACTTTTCTCCCTTTTCAAATTTGTGGGTATTTAATATTTACTATATTTCACAAAAAAATTATTTTCCAAGATTCTAATTTCAAAATAGTATAGGGGCATATTAGTAAGCGCAAGCAAATGTGACTAAATATAGAAATTGGATTATATATTTGGGACATCCCAAAAGGCAATATTAGACTATATAATTGAGACAGATAGAACATTATATTTGGGATCGACCCAAAAAATTTGTGGGTATTTAATATTTACTATATTTCACAAAAAAATTATTTTCCAAGATTCTAATTTCAAAATAGTATAGGGGCATATTAGTAAGCGCAAGCAAATGTGACTAAATATAGAAATTGGATTATATATTTGGACATCCCAAAAGGCAATATTAGACTATATAATTGAGACAGATAGAACATTATATTTGGGATCGACCCAAAATGAAATGTATATTTTAAAAATCTAAATAACTTATCTATTTATATGGGTTAATAGGGGTTTATGAGTTAATGTTAATCGAAAATCATATATATGCATTTTATAATTTTTTTTTAAATTCAATCATATATTATATTAATTACAACGTATTCAACCAATAAATAATATCAGAATAATAACAACAAAGTCAGGTTAAATTAGGGCTGCAATCGAATTGAACCGAGCCGAGCTTTTGAGTGTTTGAGTTTGACTCGTTTATTATCGAGCCGAACTCGAGCCTGAATTTATCGAACATATTGATGGCTCACGAACTTTTTCGAGCTTAATCGAGCCTAAACGAGCTTAGTAAATATTAATTATAAATTAAATTATTCTTCAATTTATTACAAAAATAAAATTATATATATCTAAAACGCATAATATATTTACTAAAACTTATAATTTTATTCAAACAAATAAGTTTATTGAAATATTTTTATATTATCATAAGTAAAAATATGAAAAATTAAAATTAAAGTCAAATTATTAGTTTAATTTATACGAGCCTATTCACGAGCTTACTAACGAGCCTGTTCACGAGCTAACGAACCGAATATCTCTAATTTTAAGTTTGGTTCGTTGATTTTAACGAGCCTCATTAAACGAACTCGAACGAGCTTTTATCGGATCGAGCTCCGAATAGCTCACGAGCGGCTTGGTTCATTTGCAGCCCTAGGTTAAATGAGTTAGTTGTGCCTTTTCAAGTTAACTATAACCCGACATATTTATTATTTGTGTTATTTGGGTATGACCTGATTCGCTTATAACGTGTTAAATTTATGTCGTATTTTCGTGTAATGTCAAAAATTGTCATCCCTGTTTAATTTTGAAAAATGAAATGATTGTAAAAAAAATTAAAGTTACATGATTCCTGGTATTTTTCAGAAGTTTGTGATCGTCCACGTGACATGCCTTATAGTCTTCTTTTAAACAAACTTAGCATAGATATGACATGCCTCATAGTCTTTTATACTTAATTGCCTTCCAAAATTTTCTTAAATTTTTTGACTAATTTGCCTAATTTTTTTTTCTTAATTTGCTTTATTTTTTCCTTAACCTGTCTAGCTAATATTTTCCCTGTATTTTTTGCCTAATCTTTTTCCTTCCAAATTTTGCTGAATTTTACCTAGTTTGCTTTTAAAAAAATTCCCTTCCCATTTTTACTTTGTTTTTGTCTAATTTGCCTACATGACCACAAATTTTGCCTTTGATAATTTGTTGTACTTTTCCTTCTTTATAATCTTTTTAACACATTAATTAGTCATTAGATGTATGGCAAGAAAGCCAAAACTTGTACATGCCACTATGCCGGCATTAGCTGAACTTGCAATTTCCAGGCAAACTAGAATTTTTAGGGGAAATTCAGACTGAATATCTAAAATTGTAAAGTTATTGCACTACAATCAAATTTTGACAAATTAAAGGACCAACTTATCAGACATATTTTATAATTTGCCCCCTGAGCAAGCCGGACCGGGCTGGCCCGGCCAAAGCCCGTCAGGCTTTTGAAAATTTTCGGGTTGTCGGGTCGGGTTGGCACGCTTTTGGTCGGGCAGCGAAAATGCGTGGCCCAACCCAGCCCATATATATATTTTGTACACTAAAATCGTCAGGCCGGACCAAAAGTTGGGCTAAACCCGGCCCACGGGCTGGGCTGAATTTTGCCAACTTTAGGCGCCACATTAAATACAACTTCAAGCTTTTGATTTATATGTGGGATAATTACAAAAACTACCCCTGAGGTTTGATATAATTACAAATAAACCCAAACAAGTTTCAAAATTACAAAAATCCCTTGAGGTTTGATTCCAACTTACCCTTCATAAAAAGGAAGTTACCAAAAGTGCCCCTTACACCTATAGAAATATTACAACTAACCCTTAAAATTAAGACATAATCAAAAACCTGAATGATAATTTTTGCAATTTTAAAGCTTTTCTGGATTTTTTCTTGTTCGGGTAGTTTCCAGCAAGGGACACCCTATATTTTATTTCCAAACAAAACATTTTTCAAATCAGAATAAAACCTCATATATAAATAACTTCAAACCAAACCCATTTTTCTTTGCCCAAACCATTTCTCCACACTCCATCTTCAAAGCTCCAAAACAATGGAGCATCTTCTCCCCTTCAAAAAAACCCGCAACCTAAAAAACCACATAAAAAACATCGCTGTAATAACAGTTATAGCATTAACACTCCTCGCCTTAATCCGACTAAATTACCCAATCCCACAGTACTCTTCTCCAATATTATCCATTCATAATAACAATAATAATCCGGAAGTATTATTAGTTCATCATGTCCGTTCAAATAATCCGACGGTCGATATGATCAAGATAACAGATGACCATGAAAAATGCGACGTGTTCACAGGTGAATGGGTCCCCAATCCGGATGCTCCATATTACACAAACACGACTTGTTGGGCTATCCATGAGCACCAGAACTGCATGAAATATGGGCGACCCGATTCGGATTTCATGAAGTGGAAGTGGAAACCCGACGGGTGCGATTTGCAGGTGTTGAACCCGTTTCAGTTCTTGGATATTGTGAGGGGCAAGTCTTTGGCCTTTGTTGGAGATTCTGTGGGGAGGAACCAAATGCAGTCCATGATTTGTCTCTTGTCCAGGGTAAGTAAGTAATTTTACACACATTATAATTTCTTGTTGTCACTTTGATTTTTGTATTTACATTTGTGTACATCTCCGGATGGGATCTTCTATTCCTGGATGGTGTTTTATCTCATATTCCATCGCACGGATAATTGCCACGTGTATAGAAGTTACTATATTAAAAGTTAAAACCCCTCAATTTAAGCTTGATTTATGTTCCAAATTTAATATAATAACTTCTATACACGTGACAATCATCCGTGTAATTAAATATGAGATGAATCATCATCCTGGAATAGAAGATCTCATTAGTGTCGTTCTCCTATTTTTGGACGGACATGTGTTCCAAAATGGTGTTTCTCGCCTATTCCACTAATCGAACAGATCACTGACATGTGTACTATATTAAAAATCAATCATTTATGCTTGATTTGTGGTTGAAAATTAATATGGTAATTTATACATATAACGATCATTCATACCGTAGAATAAAAGATAAAATATACTTAGGAACAAATGAACGATCATGTCCTCTCCATTTTTAATTTTTTTCTCCTATCAGTGTCCGGACGACACTAGACATGAATCTAATGAAGCAACCATCTCAAGTCCTAAATAATTTTTGACACAGAAATATACGAATAAATATATACATATAGCCAAGTGTGAACCCAATAAAAATAAATAAATTATGAGAACGTCTTACGTGAAACCGTCTCATGAACTTAAATTCGTGAGACGGATCTTACAATACACAAAAAACGTGGGTCGTTTTCTGGGTTTGGATTTGATGTCATATCTTATTTACATATAGGATTCGTCTCATGAAAAAAATCCATGAGACCGTCTCATACAAGTTTTTGTCATAAATTATATATAATCTCTATTATATTGAGGCCAATATAACCCGTCATTGGATTTATGCCCAATTAATATTATTGTATTATAATAATAATTCATAAAAATGTATGAATATTATGTGCCATGAAGCTCGCCTCATGTGTCAAAATCACAAATCCGGCACTAATTTCCATATACTTAGATTGATGTTGGTGTACAATAATAAACTTATCGGTATATAAATATAGTTCTATCAGATAAGCAGAAATGAAATAGAAGTCACATTCAAGTATATTAAATTTATTAAGGGTTAGTTTACCTGTTTACCTATAAAGTAGCAGTCCTTTCCTTTAGAACCCCATCAACGGCTTTTTATTATATTTAAATTTTTGGGTAAATTATACGCCTAATTATTAGTAGGTGAATTATTTTTAACTATAAGAGACTACTAGACTAATTATATCTTGAAATTGACAGCTAAAAGAAGACAGCCTGGATATATGTTCGTAAACACTTCAGCCTTTCTCAAATAAGTTTTTCGACTTTGGAGCCAATAATAGTAAAGGAATATTTATGTCGGTATTCAATTAATCTGAGTTAAGAATGTCCTGTAATAAGATCGTTTGGTCCCGTCCAATAAAGAATGCTTTTTTTTTTTTTAACTGTAACGATGATATGGAGGCAAATATTTGTCATGTCTTTTTCCCAGAATAGAATATTTGGATTGAAATATTTATTGAAAGATGACAAAAAAGTTTAGAGGGAATCTAATCTTGGCAACGTGAGCACCTCAACAATATGTAGATCTAGAAAATTTAGAAATGTTAACTTCAAATCATAGTTGTCCTGTTCCACATTTTTGCTGTCTAAAAACCTTGACCCACCCCCCAAGACCATGTTCAGGTGTACTTGTTTATCATTATCCTGATTTGGTGTTTTCTTCTGCAGTGTACTTACTACCATAATTTATTTATATATGTTTTGAGAACGACATGCCTGCCTTGACACCATAATCTATTATTTATGGCTTGGTTTCACGTTGCTATTTATAAATTGCAATTATAGTCTTGTAAAGTTTAGCAATAATATTCCTACAAGAATCATGATTTGCAAAAAAAAAAATTCCCATAAAAAAAAAACCTCTCAATTTCAGTTATTTGCTCGCTGAAAGCCTGGAAATTGGAATATTGATCAGGGATATCCACGTAAGCAGAATTAGTTTCTGCCTCACTAGATTTGGTTAGAAATGTGAACATGTGGGTTTTTCAAATATATTTTCCAACTTTGGGTAACCTTATGACTATAATTGAATGTTTTTTAGAGTTACGTGACTTTTTAATAAATCGTCATTTATGCATGAGTATTATCACCTATCCTGTATGGTTAAAGAACCAACTTTACAATTTAGCCGTGTTGTGTGTGAGGAAGATAAATTTTCTTGGTTAAGGAACAGTGCATGTGCTTGCGCGTGCGCTGAATTTGTCTAGAAATTGTTGGTTGCTATTATTAATGAATAAATTAGAGAATTTAAAAATATACTACTACAGCTCTTCTAGTGAGGAGATCAATATAGACTTTGTTGTTGAATTTTGAATTTTATTTTCGATCTAAAGAGATAATATATGCACAAATAATATCAAAATTTTCATAAATTGAATTTTTGTAGGCTATGATTGTAAATGACATAAGTTTGTCATGAAATTTGGACTTCGTAGATTAGTATGTAACAAAACTAACATTCGTGACAACATTGTTGAAATATTGCTGAAATTCATTTATTACTTGAAAATTGAAATTGTTGTGTTTCTTTAGATTTAGTGAGGCAAACTACAAAGGCAATCACGTTGGGTTTGTGTTGGTTTCAAATTAGGCTTAAAATACATCAAAATATAATTAAAATATAAAATAATTATATTTTAGACAAATTAGTAACATTTTGTTATGTTGGTTAATACATAAAAGATTCTTTTGTAATTTCTGAAACATTTTTTTTGGTGGTAATTAGTCCAAACCTTAGGGGTATTTTTGTAATTATCCCTTGAGACCAAATTGGTTGAATTATGTTTTCTTACTCTTACGCTTTTGCACTTTCAGGTAGAATACCCAATCGACGTATCTCCGACGACCGACGAACACTTCAAGCGATGGAAATACGTAAACTACAACTTCACCATGGCATATTTCTGGTCCCCGTTCTTAGTCCGATCCAACGAGCGAGACCCAAACAGGTCCACCAACACCGACCTTTTCAACCTCTATCTCGACGAGTACGACGAGTCATGGACCAATCAAATCGACGAATTCGACTACGTCATCCTCAACGCCGGCCACTGGTTAACCCGCACCGCCATCTACTACGAGAACCGCCGCATCGTCGGCTGCCGCTACTGCCAGCTCCCCAATCTCACCGATCTCCCCGTCGCATACGGCTATCGGCGCGTTTTCCGAACGGCGTTCAGAGCGCTCAACGAACGGGAGAATTACAAGGGGGTGACGTTTCTGAGAACCTTCGCGCCGTCGCATTTCGAAGGCGGGCCGTGGAACGCCGGCGGCGATTGCGTGAGGCGGCGGCCGTTTCGGAGCAACGAGACGGTTTTGGAGGGTTTGAATATGGATATGTATATGACGCAATTGGAGGAATTTAGGGCTGCGGAGAAAATGGGGAAAAAGAGGTTTAGGTTGTTGGACACGACCCAAGCGATGCTGTTGAGGCCCGATGGGCATCCGAGTAGATATGGGCATTGGCCCAATGAGAATGTCACTTTGTATAATGATTGTGTGCATTGGTGCTTGCCGGGGCCCATTGATACTTGGGCCGATCTTTTGCACCATATGATAAAAATGGAGGCCCGGAGATGGTACAATGAGAGACTTCTCCAGCCACAAAAGAAGAAGAAAATGCATTAAATTTGTTCGGTATTTCACTTTTTTTGTATTTTCGTTGATATTCTTTTGTTGGTTATTGGTTTTATTTCCAAACGTATTTCTTTTTTTTTTGAATAGTTGCATTTTTTCATTGTTGATGAATGATGCATGCTTTGCACCCTAATTAGGGATGGAAAAAGTGATATGAAATTGTCTCATATTATGATCTAGTTTTGTCAAAGAGTTCGTCTGATTTTTGGCCTTTTCTCCACAGCAAAAATGGTTTTTAGCTATGGTTTTCAAAAACATATTTTTTAGCCGGTTTTGAGTTCAAATGTCTAATTTTTCCTTTTTTTTCAATATTTCTGGAGACCGGTACATAACTCGGTATCGAGTTATGTGTCTTGATACCGCATCAATTTTTTGAAAAATTGTCAAATACCTCAACAGAAAATATACAGTATATGGTCGTCAGTTTTTAGTTAAAATGACTAAAAAAATACAATTTTGAAAAACATGCCAAAATTTCATTAACAAAACATAATGGTCAACTTATCCCATTACCACTTTGTTAAATGTTCACGAGTTGTGGTTGATAACTTTTGTTGTCTCGAGGATTTGGACTTACCAATGCTTCAAGTCTTGTGTTTCTAATCTTAAATACACCATGTGAATGCTATTGGGAAAAATGCAAAACTATGTGTTTTGAGAAATATTTTTCTCACTAGCCTTAAAAATGTGAAAAATGACATTCTTTTTAAAGATTTTTTCAAGTGCCAAAAGGACATTTATTGTGAATAAGAGGGAGTATAAAATAGAAGATTCGAAATGGAATTTGAAAATATTCTATATGAGAGTGATAAGAGATCGATCTGTCACAAAGAAAATCAACGATTATGAGTATTAGCGAAGTCTCCTGTCTCGAGGAATGCTCTGTTCTCTCTCTTCGAAGAGTGCTCTGTTTAGGGTTACTGTTCCATTGGGCTCATGCGGCGCTGGTTTAGCTTGGTGTTTTTGTCTTGAGCTTGGTTTGGGTGTGAGCTTAGGGGTGTGGGAGGTAGATGGTGTTGAGCGTGTTGAGATGTTGTCTCCCGACGGGATTCGAGCTTGAGCTTGGTGTCTTCTAAGTTTATTTATTTTGGCTTTTGTTCTTGCTGTTTTTTTTTTTTTCCTTTGATTTCTTGTTGTTCGCTATCCTGTTTGTGTTTTTCTCTTCTCGACCGTTCGTTTCCTTCTTTGTGTGTTGTTTTAGCTTCGACTGGTGGAGTGAGCTTGTTCTATTTCACCGAGAAAGATTGAGGGACGCCGGAAGATGGAGGGGGACATTGCTTTAAAGTTAGAAAAGTTCTCGTTATGCTCGGAGGAGAAACTGGGAATAGAGATTGAGGAAGATGATATTTTTGAAAGTAAGGAGGAGTATTCAAGAAGCTTGTTTAGGAAAGTCCTGGGATCAAAGAAAGCTAATTTTACTGGGATTAAAAAGACCCTTCAAGGTTTATGGTCGATAAAAGAACCTGTTGTGCTCCGAGAGTTGGGGTTTAATCTCTTTCAGTTTGTCTTTCATTCTGAGATGGACAAACGAAGAGTTTCAGATGGGAAAATTTGGTCGTTTGAAAATCAAATGGTTATTTTTAAAGAATGGAGATGGAGAAGTTTGATAGAGTCGACATATGGGTTCAGGTGTGGAATCTGCCTGCCCACTGGATGAGTAGGGGTGTGGGATTTAAAATTGGGAATATTTTTCCAAGAGCGAAGGATGTCATTATCTCTGAATCTGGTAGCGTTGGGGGAGATTTTTGAAGATTTTAGCTTCAGGGATATCGATAAACATGTCTAAGATGGACCACTTTAAAATCGAAGGGAATCCCACTGGATTGATTTTAAATATGAAAACATCCAAGGATTGTGCTTCTATTGTGGGATGGTGGGACATCTTGAGAAACACTGTTCTGATAAGAAAAGGGATATTGAAGAGCAATCTGTGAAAACTGGTAGTTCAAGATGAGTTAATTAGGACACCTCTGGGGAATATTTCAAATATGAAAATAAAAGGGGTTGGGAAAGGGGGCGAAAGGGGTTAAAGGTGACAGTAGATGGATTAGAATTAAGAATGGGGAATGTGGGGTGGGGGAGAACTGTGTTAGGATGAATTTAGATAAAGAAAATTGTGGTATAGGAGAGAAGAGAAATGAGAGACATGTAGATGATGAAGATGTTAGCTCTAGTGAGAATGTTGCTGCCCATGGTAATGAAAATAAGCTGAAAGTTCATGGAGCTGATGATCAAATGGTGGAGGAAGCCAGCCTCAAATGGCTCCAAGATTACCAATGAAGGTATGTGTGTGGAATTGTAGAGGTCGTGTGGAATTGTAGAGGTCTGGGGGGCCCTGTACAATTTCCCAGTTAAAGGAGTCTTGGAAACTCCACCTTCCGGGGATTTTATTCATTTGTGAAACAAAGAAAAAAACAATCCTTTATTAAGACAGTGTGTAGGAAGCTGAAAGCAGACAAAAGATGGGTGGCTATTGATCTTGTTGGTTTGAAGGGGGGCTGTTGATGGTCTGGTCTGATAAAGTGATCATTCACCAAATGCAGTCTTGTCAATTTTGTATTGAAGTTGATTTCAGTGTTGAGGAGGGCAAGGAGAGGCAATGGGCTGTGTTTATATATGCTAGCACTGATGATAGGGAGAGATTAGATCAATGGAAACACATTTTGCAAGCTAAAGGTAAATGGGGAAATAAGTGGTTGTTGGTTGGTGATTTCAATGACTTATGCAATAATTCTGAAAAAAAAAGAAGGGGAAGGACTAGGCCTGATTGGAGTTTCTCCAGATTAAATTGGTTTATTAGAGAAATGGAAATGAAGGAGATACCTTTTGGGGTGATTTTTTTACTTGGGCAAATAACAGACATGGAGAAGGTTTTGTGGAGGAAAAACTTTATAGAGTGTTTGGTTCTGCTGAGTGGTGCCTAACATTTCCTAATGCTTGTGTTAAGGCTGATTTTATGGCATATTCTGATCATTGCCTGTTGGTTTTGGATGATATGGCAAGTCAAATAAAAAAAAAAAAAAAACAGATTCCAATTTGACAGAAGATGGGTTGAGAAAGAGGGGTGTGAAAATGTTGTTAAACAGGCCTGGCAGTGGAGTTGTCTTGGATCCTCTATGTTTCAAATTCAAGCTAAAGTTAGAAATTGCAGAGTGGAGCTTTTAAAGTGGAATAACTCTTGTAAAGTCAACTTTGCGGTTCAAATTGAAAGCATTAAAGATTCACTGAATGATATGAGAAAGCAACATGAATTAAGGAATTGGAATAAGTGGGATAGGTTAAAGAATGAGCTTCATGAGGCTTATAAAACTGAGAAAGTGTATTGGAGTCAGAAATCAAGAATTAGTTGGTTAAAAGAGGGGGACAAGAACATCAAGTACTTTCATGTCGTTACAGCTCAAAGAAGAATGACCAACTCAATCTCTGAATTGGTTAGGAAGGATGTGTCTAAGTGTGTTGGGGATGTGGAGGTTGAAAAGGAAATTATAAGCTTCTACTATGAACTTTTCTCTGCTGATAGGCATCAGTATGATCCTAATATCTTCTCAGGGATCCCTCGATCAATCTCAGCTGAAATGAATAAAGTGCTCATTCAACCTGTGGGAGAAGAGGAAATCAAAGCAACCCTTTTTGATCTAAATCCTCATAAAGCCCTTGGACCAGATGGTATGACCTCTTTCTTTTTTCAATTCTATTGGCAATTCATTAAGGCTGATATTTGCTCTGCTGTGCAAAATTTCTTTAAATATGGTAAAATGTTGAAAGTATGAATCAAGTTTTAATCACTTTAATTACAAAAGCCAAACACCCTACATCTATCTCCCACTTTAGACCTATTAGCCTTTGTAATGTTATTTATAAAATCATTTCCAAGATCTTGGCTAATAGGCTTAAGGTGTGTCTTCATGTTTGTATCTATGAAGCTCAGTCAACTTTTATTCCGGGGAGATAACTTATTGATAACGTGGTGATTGCTCATGAGTGTATCTATTTTTTGAATAGGCATAGAGTGGGGAAAATGGGGTATATGGCTGTGAAATTGGATATGGCAAAAGCAAATGATAGGGTGGAGTGTAGTTGTGTTAGGCTGACTATGAGAAAAATGGGTTTTCATCCTATTTTTGTGAATTGGATTGTCCAATGCATTTCTTCTTCTTCTTTTTCTTTTAATGTTAATGGAAGTTTGTGGCTATGTGATACCTTCTAGAGGTATTAGACATGGTGATCCAATTTACCCATATTTATTCCTTATTGTCTCTGAGGTTTTTTCAAGTCTGATTAACAAGAAGATGTTGATGGATGAGTTCCAGGGCCTTAAAATATGTAAAAATGGTCATATGATCTCTCACTTCTATTTGCAAATGATTCTATCATTTTTTGTGAAGCCTCCCCTAGAAATGTTGTCATTCTTAACGAGATTTTAGAGAATTACAATAAAGCAGGCCAGCTCGTAAACTTTGAGAAGTCATCTATTTTCTTTAGTTTTAATACCCCTGCTCATATAAAGAATGATATCTGTTATTCTGCATAACATTCATATTCAGAAGTCTTGTAGGTGCCTAGGCTTACCCCTGGGTATTGGGAAGACGAAGAAAGAAGTTTTTAATTATGTGTTGGATGCAGCTAGAAATAGAATTCAAAACTGGAAGAACAAGTTTTTGTCTCATGCAGGGAAAGAGGTCTTGATCAAAGCTATGATTCAAGCTCTCCCTACCTTTGTTATGTCATGTTTCAAAGTCCCTGAGAGCATCTGTAAGAGTATAAGCCAGGTGACTGCCAATTTTTGGTGGGGGGAATCTGATTTGGGAAAGAACAAACTTCATTGGAGGGCATGGGAGAGATTATCTATTCCTAAAATTGATGGGGGATTATGATTCCATGACCTTAAACAATTTAATGTGGCTCTTCTTTCTAAACAGTTGTGGAGAGTACTTGTGAACCCTGATTTATTGATGAGCAAAGTGCTGAGAACTAAGTACTTTCCTTCAGGGGACCTGTTGAGGACCAAGATTGGAAGGGGAGCCTCTTGGTTGTGGAAATGTTGGATAGGATCAAGGCCTACTTTGGAGAAAGGGCTCAGATTGGAAATTGGTAATGGTAAATCAATAAAAATCTGGGATGCTCCATGGATCCCTGGGCTTTATAAATTTTACCCCAATACAATGGATCCTGATCCAACTTTGCCAGTTAGAGTGTGTGATCTAATGATATAGAATGGGAGAAGTGGAATAAAGACCTTATTAAGAGTATTTTTAGTACTGATGAAGTTGTTGCAATCTGCAAAATTGATCTGAAAAGGCCAAACCAGGATGACAAGATTGTGTGGCATTTTGAAAAAAAAGGGATTTTCTCTGTGAGGTCTTTGTATCAGCAGCTTGTCAAGGAAAATCTAATGGTGAAGTGTAGGGCTGAGAGCAGTGGTGACTGGAGTAAGAATAGGGTTGTGTGGGGTGCGATTTGGAAGCTCAAAATTCAAAACAAGATAAAAATTTTCTTATGGAAATGCTGTCAAGGAATACTTCCTGTGAAAGGGCAGGTGAAGTGTAAGGGTGTGGACTTAGATATAATCTGCCAGGCTTGTGGGATGGAAGAAGAATCAATTGAGAACTTGTTCTTTGAGTGTGGTCGGGCAAAAATCATATGGAAACTGGCTCCCTTGAGCTGGGATGGCTTGAATGTGCAGAAAATGGATTTTTTTGATTGGTGGTGAGTTATGCTTAATGAATTGGAATGGAATTAATGAAGACAGAGTTGAGCTCACTACCTATTTGCTGTGGTGGATGTGGAAAACTAGGAACTTGTGGACTTTTGAGCATATTTGGAAACCAAAAAAGCAAGTTGTTGAGAATGCTATTTCGGATTGGTTACAGTTTAAAGAGATTTTGGAGTGATCGGAGTGGTTGGGTCGTGCATTGGTGGTATTGGGGGTGTGGATGGTGGCTTGTTCTTTTTGTGGTAGAGTTTTTTAAGTAAAACTAGTGCCTTTTTTACTGATTGCTGGTTTGGATGATTGTGTTGTGATGCTACTGCTGTTGTGTTCCTCCAGTTGTGCTGATCTTTTTTGCTGCTGAAATTGGAGTTGATGTTGTTTTCCTTCAGTTTGTGCAGATTTGTTGCTTTTGAAGTTGGAGCTGATGTGTAGAGTTATTTCTGATTGTTGTGTTTTGTTTCATTTTTTAGTCTTTATACCTGTACTCATCAGTTTTTGGTTTGTTTGTTGTTCTGTTTGTTGCTAGTGCATGTTATCAGCGTGCTTGGCCATCCGTCTGTGGATTGTGCTTTGATTTATTCTTGGTGATATATTGTTATCAAGAATCAAATGTAAATGGACTTTGTCCGTCTTTGAAGTGGTGAATGAAAAATTATCTATCGTTTCGGGAAAAAAAGACATTTTTCAAATAAATTATTAAAAACAAAATTTTGAGAATGTTTTTCGAAAATGAGAGTTTATGTGAGTAGTGAACAAATGTATTACACTTTTGGAGGGTGCAAAGTATTAGACAATTATACATGTACATTATACTTATTATTGAGTGGTGATTTGATAATATGTCATATACTTCTTTTCTTTGTTGTCCGTTAGAATAGGTTTTATCTTTAGGGTGATGTTGCTAAAATATACAGTTCACTCCAAATTAATATTTCTGATAAAGTATTCAACTTTTTTTTCTAAGTTGGTAGTTTTTCGGATGAGAACTTGCTGCGCACACCACAAATGTTAGACGGGTCTTGCCGTGTCGAGAACATGGGGCCTCAAGCTTGTGGCCTAAGTTTAAAAAAAATTAATAAGAAAAGTATATTAAAAGGGATTTAGATATATTTATTTATTTTTTCTTATTTTTTTAAGATGCAAAATCACTTATTAAAATTTATACTCCAGACGTTCTAATATATTAATTTCAAAAGATAATATGCTTAATCCATTTAATCTATCTTGGGATACAATTGATCTTAAATAAGATTTTAATAATTTTAATTATGAAAGATTCTTTCAGTAGAATCAATGATAAGTGTGAAATATACATGCAATTAGAGGTTTATTTGAGTATATATTTCATACATTTGCATGAATATTTAGTGTGTTTAAGCTAGTTTCTCTTGTTGGCGTGATATTGGGTATTCTTGTATACTTTTGCAGAAAACATAGCTTTATATGAAAAATATCAGTGGAACGATCCGGACCGAAATGCCAAAAGCCAAAGGACGAGCAAAGATACAAATGAAAGAAACATGGATAATATAATAATCGTGATTGCTTTTCAAAACGCGTCCAAACGCGTAAACAATTTTTAGCAATGTCAGTGTTTAGTATTTTGGCCATAACTTTTTCTACAAAATTGATATTCAGTTGATTCAAGATGTCATGGAAATTTAAGAGAAATTGCTACAACTTTCATGAAGACCCCAGGAGAATATTCACACGTTTGCACCTCACACGGACTGTGTGAATTCACATGACATGCCCGTGGTTTTTGTCCATGTGAATTTACACGGTCGTAGTTTTTGCTTCGAGACAAAACAGAGAGTTGGGAAAGTTTCCACGGGTGGCCCGTGGAATTTCACACGGCCATGGAATTTGTTCTGCATTGCGAATTTTATTTTCTTATTTCGCGAGGACTCTAAAGGGGATCCTGAAAGGCAACTATAAAAGGGAAAATTAGACCTAGCAGCTGACACAATTCATCTAGGAAAGAAAAGAACACATCTAGGGAGAGAAAATATCACATCTAAAGAGAGATTTTGGAGAAACCACGCAAGAGAATTAAAAACAAAGAAGCATGAGGGGTTCAAGAACGTGAAGATTGATTCTTTCACACAAGGGGAATCCATCATCATAGTCTAGAACTTCTTTTCCATCTTTTCCATGTCGCATATTTCGTTTAGTGATTTGCTATGAATTTGCAGACGATTAAGTTAGGCTAATTTCATCTTGATTCTAGGACTTGATGTAGATCGTGGATTTGATTTATATTTGATTTGGTTTGTTTGTATGAATTGGTTTCACCTATCTATTTGTGATTTCTTGTGCTTAATTCTTGTGGACTACTTGATCAATAATCCGCATGTTTAATATGTTGGTTCATAACTCGGAGATGAGTTCCAACAATTTATTAAAGAAGTCATAACATAAATAATTATAGTCGGGAGGCTTATGAGGTTTATGGGTTTAATACTTGATTCGTTATACTTTTGGGAGTTGATATTGATTGTTGAGTAGAGATGCTAGCAATTCAATGTGATCTACGGTTTGCTTGCCTCGGGAGAGAGAATGAACTAGGATAGGAATTGAGTTCATAGATAAGACGTAATTGATTCTTGCGAAATACAAATCGAGTATAAATTGATTAAGCATGTCGAAACATAGTCCTAGGATCAT
Organism: Rehmannia glutinosa; assembly: GCA_016081115.2. Taxonomy (NCBI): domain Eukaryota; kingdom Viridiplantae; phylum Streptophyta; class Magnoliopsida; order Lamiales; family Orobanchaceae; genus Rehmannia; species Rehmannia glutinosa. The sequence continues at coordinate 4,377,077 of CM071930.1, read as the reverse complement.
ATTTCTTTGTTGGTTAAATCTTGTGCGTGTGTTCATAGTTTATTTATTTTTGCTATTTTACTTAGTTTTAATTGTTAGATAATTTAATCATCATCTTATTTGGACGTTTCAATAAAATTGGAACTATTATAATTGCATAAAGTTTATGTTTTAATCAATCCATGTGGAATATGACCTTTACTTGCCACTATCTATTAACTACGCATACACTTGCGTTTAGCTTAAAAGATTTTAAACGATCAATGAACTATCACATGCATGGTTAAAAATATTCTATACTCAATGCACATATTTGGAAAATAAACTAACTTTTTTATATAGTTTAGTATCTCAATTGGAGTATTACTTTCTATGCTCAAAGCTTTGTTTAACACTCTTAATATAACCAAATACAATATAAATTTAAATTAATATATTAAAGAGATAGAAAGATAAAATCCGGAGAAAATCTAATTTGTGTTTTTTCTCTTCCGTACCTAATAATTAAAGTAATTTGAATAGATCTTAGAGATGCTACTAAAAAGTTTGTGGAGATACTATCAAGAAGATGAATTGTAGTGATTATTTTATAATATAAAATTAGGCTTGTAGATTTATATATAAATCCAATTGAATGTTTACACGCTAATTAAACATAAACCAATTACTATTTATAAACATTTATTTATCCAATAAACAAGAATATATCCATTGTTACATTTTCTTAATTTACAAGTGATTAAAGAAACTAATCATCTCCTATTTTCTAAACTCTTAATTTTTCCTACTATTTCCGAATTGCATGTTACTTTGTAATCTTTAAATCCCATTAATTATGCATACAACTTTAAATCTTGGAAACAAAAGTTATTTCATTATATATATATATATATATAAATATATATTTTGCATGAAATTAGGGGCCTCAAAATAATTGGGGACATGAGGAAATTGTCTCAATTGCCTCAATGTTGCCATGACTCTGGTTGTCCGAGGAAACCTATCTGATGCTTAAGTTAGAATGTGTAGGAGAGAAAATCAGAGCAAGTACTGCGGTTGAGAGTAATGAATTGTGAATACTTACAAATAATGAGTAGGGCATGTGCCATATAGGCCTCGTAGGATGAAGTGGGTCGCTTAGGCTGTAGCAGGTCTCGTGGGCCATAAATAGTGAATTGAGCCTCATTGCTTCATGTGATGCTCAATAATAGTTTGAGTTTCATAAGTCAATTCATAATACTTGAACTCGATAATAAATATTAATGGGTGAATAATTAAATAATAACATAATTAATTAACAGAAATATAGTCACAATTTTAGCCAAATGTGTTAATAAATTTATTTAACTTGCACATTGGTTAGATACAGATAGGATTGAAATTAATAATAAATAATCCTAACATTAAATGAATCTCAAAATTTGTTTTTGAAGAAAAAAAGGTAAAATTGTAACTTTTGTGAACATGTTTGGACGTGTTTCTTAAAACAATTTCATTTACAATTGAACTGAGTACGCAATTTAACAATTTACGCGAAACTGTAAATTTGGCTACATTGTTACAAAATAATTAGAATAACAGTAAAGTAAATTCTGGTAAGGTCGGCAGAAATCGGGACGTCTCTGCTTCAGATTCTTCCTCATCGAAGTGAAGAGTGTGAAGCTTAGACTCAGAAGACCTACTACTATTACCCAATTTCTGAAATCCGTAACAGAGTATCGTCGGGTAGATACAAGATGAGTGGCGGAGAAGGAGAGGATCCGCAGAAGTTGAAGCGGATTGCGGCGGCGGCGTACGATTACGATAACGACCCGCGGTGGGCGGATTATTGGTCAAATGTGCTCATTCCGCCACACATGGCCTCCCGCAACGACGTCGTTAACCACTTCAAGCGCAAATTCTACCAGCGTTACATCGTATAATAACCTTACTTTACTCTTCAGTCTATTTTGAATTAATTGGATGTGATATGTATTTTTGCTATTATTCGTGGAATTCTAATTGGTTCAGATTCAGTGGAGCTTGTTGATAGTTTGGAAACGAATCCTGTAGGGGCTTTACTGGGCTTTAATTTCTTTTGCCAATTGAATTTTGTTGTTGTTGTGAAGACTATTGAGATTGTAGTTTTGGATTACATCTGCAAAGTTTTGTGTTGCTTTCTTATTTAATACTTCTTTTCTTTCCTAAAATTAATATAATGATCAAGGGATCTCAGTTACTTGGACAGAAATACACAAAATGCATTTCAATACGGCTTTTTGTTGTATGATGTGGTCTGGAGCAGAAATTTCAGTGTAGTCTGCTTTTCTTGTTGTATTCTTTGAAGGGTCTGATCTATTTGGCTTTTCAATTTTGATGATTTCAGTCCGGGACTTACTCCATTGTTTTGGTTGGTATTGTAAAAACCCACATTTGTACAATTTAGCTGTACCCTCTGGTGGAGCCCGGACAGGAGCCCTCTCTAGAATTTGCTGCTTTTGTATTGAATTATGGATACACTTTTCGCTTTCTCTTTAGTTGTTTTGAGGGTATCTTATCTTCCTATGGTCATTTGAAGGAGCGATTAGGTCTGTCAAAAGAATGTTAAACGACATATTGGATATCAATTGTTTTGCTAATTTCATATATTCTGTTTTCTCCAGGATCCTGATCTAATTGTTGAACCGATGGTCACTAACAATTCATCTCAGCCAGCAAGAACGTCAACGCCACCACCACAATCCTCGACATCATCAGCTACTGGTAACAATAGTACTCGCCAACGGAGCTCAGGTTTAAACTCTCAGCTTTCAGTATTAACGTAGGAGATCAGAGTGAATACTTCTCTTTAATTTGCATTTTAAAATATCCCAGCCTTTGTCTTTTGATGCTAGTTATTTTTTGACTCGAACCTATGGAAATTCATCTTGTAGGTTCCGCTAGTAGAACATCAGGAACATCTACGACTCCACCTACTAATTCTACGCCGTTGCTTGGGATCCACAAACAATTCAATTTTCTGTCAATGCTTGGGTATGTCAAATTCATGGACATTGAACTAAGTAGAAATGCTTTTGGAGTGAAGCGTTTGGTCATATCTAAGCTGGTGTTCTTCTGTACATGTTATGAGATGGTTTGTTGTTTGGTCATTTAATGTTTGTTTATTTTTTTTGGTAGGTCCTTGTCGTGGCAGTTCTTGCCATTTTTCCACTAGTGCCAAAGAGTCTCTCGAATCGGGCTTATCGACTTTCCTTCTTGGGGACTGCATGTTCTTCTCTGTATTCATTGTATTCTCTATATGGGGTAATGCTCTTGTTTATTTCATACTTTGTTCTAGTGTGCCATTTTTGTGCTACTTGTTGATATAACTAATTGTTGCCTGCAGAAACCAAGAGCATTGAATCTGCAGGCTTTGCAAGTGTGGTTCCAGTCGGTGGTAGCTACCAAAGATTTTATCTACTCCATTTATTGCCTTACTTTCGTCACTTCGCATCTGTGCCTCAAATGTCAGTTCTACTTTCTTACTTAATTATTTCTGTGTCTTATGTTGCTTACCAAAAAAGAAAAATGTTGATTTGTGGTGCTTCTTTTCAATGAGCTTAAGTTGGCTATATATTTCTGGGCAGTTGCTTTAATTCCCATATTGTGCGGGCCCTTGAGCATGTTGCAAAATTCCTGAGGCGTAACTTTAGCAGATCCACCTTGTACAGGTAAGAAAGCCTGTATTTGAGCTTGCAAATGTTTCAGATGTGTGACATGAACCTTGAATGAGATGATGTCAACTATCATGTTATATTATTGTCTCTTTCTTGACTGTGTCTGAATTATAGTCCACCAAATCTTTTAGCATGCTTTTGCATCTCTAACCTGCATTTCCTAGTTTAATCTAAAATACACATTTCAGTTATTTTAAATTTTAATGTGAGTTTACGATCAACCATAGATATGGTTGCCTTGGCAACTTAGCTATTCATTTGTCATAATTACTCAATATGGTTATATATTTACTGTGGAGAAGAGCATCTGAGCAAAATTATCTGGATGGAGGTCACCATGAGCATGAAACTTATTTCCGAGAAACTGTGTTTAAAAGGTCAACTTTCTACTTTGATGGTACTGTGTCTGATGTACAAAACTCAGATGGGTAGGTTCTGGCTATCACTTGCAAATGTTGTCTAAATGAAATCCTAATTCATATTTAATCCTTAAATTTATGACTCTCACTGTCAACATGGGAAATTGAGGCTTATGCCTTTCAAAGAAACAATGGACCCACCTCAACCAAAGGTGTGAAGTATCTGATCCAAATTCCTGTCTATTTGCTTTAATCAATTGTACATGTGATCAGGGACGGATCCAGGAATATTTTGAAGTTGGGGCACAAAAATAAAAATAATTAATGGGGCACAAAATAAATAATTTTGCTATAAAGTTTTGAATCTTTTCTTTATGGGTTCTTTCTTATTTTTTTTGTGAAAGGGCAGACAATTAAGAAGGACACTCTTTCTAACCTACTAACCGGGAAAATAGAAGCGGAACATATGCACTCACATGGATCGAACTCGGATCAATCACTCGACAACACAAACTTATACTATTGAAGCGATAGGTTGATTCCACTTTTTTTTCTTTAACTTAATTGAGATATATATATATATATATATATATTGCTTTTAAAACTAAATAGTAAAAAAAGTTTTGTGGGGGCACGTGCCCCCACAGTGGGAAATGTCCGTCCGTCTATGCATGTGATACAACGATTTGTATTTTATTATCCCATGAAGGCTCTCATATTGGGTGAAGAGGAAAAGAAACAGCTTGGGAGAAGTTTAGATGGAAAATTTTCATGAAAATGGCATTTTGTTCGATCTTGTCTTAGTTAAATTATTGTTTTCCTTTTTAGACAGTTCTTGACAGCCAATAAAAACGATGCAGTTTTGATGCATGGGATACTTCATTTCTTTTTGACAGGAAATACTTGGAAGACGCTTGTGTTTGGGTAGACTCGAACACAACCACCCTCAACATACTGTCCTCACAAGCTGAGATTGGAATTGGATTCCTTCTGATTATTTCTCTGCTTTCGTCAGTAGCTCTGCTCATTTCCTTTTGTTTTAATCTTTGCTGCAAATCATAGTTGTTTTGTAACTTCTCTCCTGAAATGATAAATCAAAATTAGGGATAATTACAAAAACTACCCCTGAGGTTTAGTCTAATTACAAAAATTCCAGTTTTTTTCTAAACTACAAATACCCGTTAAAATATTACAAACATCTCCTTGATGTTTGTTTTTCCCTAACAAATACCCCCCTCTCGAGGGTGCAGTTTGTAAAAGAGAAACAAATGCCAAGGGGGTACTTGTAATTTTGAAAGATAACCGGTTTTTTTTTGTAATAGGCTAAACCTCAGGGGTAGGTTTTGTGATTAACCCTCAAAGTCACTTGTTAAGATGTATTCTTCCTCATTACATTTCTAATATGCAGGTGGCAGCGCAATATTATCCAAACATTTATGTACTGGCAGGTCAGTGTCATGTTAATTTGGAACTTGAATATCATAGCTAACTTCTTTCGTGTTAGTTATTTTGTGGGTACAAAACTTGTATGTCTTCTTGTCAACTAATCAAAATTTATTAGTTTTGTACAGGCGTTTTGATTTTTTTTTCTTTGGCAGATTATGAAGCTTATGTACCATGCTCCTGCAACTGCTAGTTACCATCAAAGTGCATGGGCCAAAATCGGGCGGACTGTGAATCCATTAATCCAGCGCTACGCTCCATTTCTAAATACTCCGATTTCTGCCATTCAGAAATGGTGGTTAAGGTGAAATCTTGAGAGAAGAAGAGAAAGGGACAACGTAGGGAAAAGGATCGATGGCTAGTAAAGTTGATTCCGAAAAAGAAGACATTGTTAGATTTTCAATTAAGTGCTTACATTTGATAGATCCCTGCCAACTAATAATCACTTGTGAGCTTACTTTGTAGCTCAACTAATCCTGCTTTCTTCTGAAAGGAGTTTGACTAGGAGCAGTTTTCTTCCACTTAGTTCTGAAGTTATTTTAGAAAGCTGCGAAAAATTTAATATTTTAAAATTTTGTTCTTACATATGGTTCTAATTTCATATTTTAAATTCATGAGACTAATCCAACCCATTTTACAAATCAAAGCAAGTTAGATCCAAGTTCAACTTGGGTTAGCAAATATGGATCATTTTGGGATCTGTCTCATGATATTAACCCGTAAGACTGTCTCATATGAGCTTTTGTCTAACTTTTTTTCCGAATAGCAACATAGTATCCCTTTGTGGTGTATGGCATTTTTTATTTAGCCCTTTGAACTTCTTAGGACTTGTCTTCGTCTTGATTTATTGCTATTTTGGCTGAAAATTTCATACAATGGCATTTCTTTTGAGGAAACTTTCACTTGCACGACAGGTTTTCTGAAATTCTATGTGCTGACGTCGCACGGGGACTCCACGTGTCAAACAATATGTATGGTCTTGTGGGTTGACAGTTGATGTAAATAAGGAAAAATAATTGAATACATGATAAGAATGCGATAGAAATGTACTGATAAGACCTTAACTAGTTGTATGCGTATTCTATTAGCCCGGGGCAATAAATACTCTCTTAAATGCTTTGAATACAAAAATTAGACAACTTTTTTTTTTTTTTGAGGAAAAAAAATTAGACAACTTTCATTCAATCCTAAATGAGGTTATTTATAGGAGGAAATGTCCTATACATGTAGTGCTACTAGGTGCATTACTAGTGAGGGTTGTCCAGCTAGTGATGTGATTTGGAGTGGGAATTGATGGATATTAACTTTTGGCATGAATTAATTCCGATTTGACCCCAACTAAGTATCTCACTGAATTAGGGCTTTGGAGATTTGTCCATATAGTTCGGACGATTCTCCTGGTCGGGTGCTCAAAACTTGCCATTCTCGGATTTGTCAAGTACATTCACGTCAGGAGCACTTCATTGTCCCTCGGTTGAGCATTCAGGTCGGACACACATGTCTTGCTGTCATTGCTTCTTATTCTATTTTTAGAATTGTTAGACAAATTTTCAGATTTTTCAAACAATTTTTTTCTTTTATTTAATTAATTTTGGGAGAAATGCACTTTTGGTCATATAAGAATAGTATTAAACGATCAATTAAATTCCGTTAGTTTTGGGACTAAGGGTACAATTTTTGATTTGTTTGGAACTAAATTTGCTAAAAAGTTATTTAAGACCAAAATAGCAAGACTATAAATATTTGGCCCCTTTTCTTATGGGACCAAAACTACAATTTTCTCTAACTTCTCTATCAAAATATCAAATTTCAACTTTAATATTTTACTTTTGGTTCCAAGTTTTATAAATTTATGATTTTTTTTTTGAGTAAATATAACTTATAATTTCAACTCAGTTACAAGCCTGCCTGCAACTATGAGTTATGATGTCAACTCAGCTACAACAAAGTACTTTATTTAAACATTTTCGATATAAAATGCGTTTAATTATCTTAAATGAAGCATTTTTTAATAAAGATCAAATTTAATAAATGAAAATAACCAATTAAAGTTGGAAACATCTCACAAAAGTAAAAGAAACTGATGTCTGTTCTTCTCTTTTCTTTTACCCAAATTTTGTGAATTAGGAAATCTGAAAACAGTGCTCCCCCATTTAAGCAATAAAGCTGAGAGACGGAGATCTGAATACAAATGCAAAACCCTCATTCTCCTCTTCACTTTATCAATATCATTCTTAATTGAGTTAAGAATTACTGTCACTTTTCAATAGAATCTTCTAATGGCGGTGCCGGTGGTACGGTTCCCGATCTTCCCGTTGGTCAGAATCATCGGTGTTGCAGTTGCCGCACTGGTATTGATATGGACTGTGCATTACAGAGGCGGATTGGCGCTCGTATCGGAGAAGAAAAGTCTAATTTTCAATGTAAAATCCGTTTATTTTTTTATTTTTTTTTATTTTTTTGAAGAAATTCCTGGTGAACTATTAGGATGGAGGATGAATCTTGTTTTTTGTTGCGTAAATTGACTTTTGAATGGGATAATTTTGTCCTTTTGTTTCAGGTGCATCCTGTATTAATGGTGATTGGCCTTGTGCTTCTGATTCCTGAATGGCGAAGGTACGACTTATGAGCAATATGTAAGCCACAAAATGATACGTCTTACTGTCTTGTTTCTACCACGCTTTCAATGTTATTGGATCAAAACGTGGAGTATTTAGTATTTACTTGGTTCTTCCATCGTCTTCGGCATGGTAACGAAAAGTAAAAATAGCTTTTGACAGCTATCTTGTGAATTTATTTTGGGTTAAAGGGTTTCTGTGTCGAATTCATCTAAAGTCAACTCTGTTCAATTGTTGTCCTGTATGTGATAGATGCAGATTTTGCACTTGTGGACTTAGGAAACTTACTGCATAATTTTGTTGAACTGTTTCACTGCAATCATAAGGTGCTAGAATCAAGCTAACTTGTATGGATCACATATGCTTATTCTCACCTATAAGCAATTTTATCATTGTAAAATATATGAAAATGCGATTTTTATTTGAGTTCTGTTGGGATGAGATCCAGTTTTGATGTGTTTTGCATTTGGCTTTTGGTAAACTAAATCGCCCCGCAGTTATTAAAATTCTTTGCTTGTCTGTGATCGAGCATGGGCAATTCTAAAGATTGTGTTGCTTAGCCTTCCTTTTTATTCAAACCTGTTTTATATTCATGGAATAGCCTTGGGGGCCAGTTAAGTCCAGATGATTATCTTCCAATTTCAGCGCAGGTTTTTGTAGGGTCAATGAACAAACAGATAACATGAAGAAGTTGATTTTTATTATTTGATACTGTCCCAAATTCATGGAATAGCCATAGGGGGTCGTCAGTTTAAGTAACGTGAATTATCTTTCATGTTCCCCAAAACTTATGTTTTGGGTATAGTCAATAAACAGACAGATAAAATGAAGAAGTTAATTATTTTATGCAAAACTGTCTTAAATTGAATAGCCATAGGGGATCATCAGTTTGTTCCAGGTGAATTATATTACATGTTCACTAGAACTTCAGTTTTTATGGGGTCAATAAACAGATTGATAATTTGAAAAAGTTAATCACGTGAACCTAAACTTCTGTGTAGATGTGGCGTAGATGATAGATATCTTGTTTCGACAAATTTACCTTAACACATTCTGTGCTAGCATGAAAATCTGAGTGAAGATTTGTGTAACTTTTAATGGCTTCATAAATGATAAAGAACCACTGCCAAAACTTGATAGTTATATGCTTCTGTGTTAGTAATCAAATGAACTGGACTTCTTACTTGTTCAATTTTTAATGAATTTACTCTTCACGTGGGATGTCCATTATTAGATGTAAGTATCTGTTCTTAATTACCTGGGACTTTCAGAATTATGTTTTAAGTAATCGGGATAAAATTTTTGCAGCCATGCTAGCATACAAGACAGTGTCTGGAATGAAAAGTTTCAAAAAATTGGTTCATCTTTCCCTACAATTTCTGGCTTTCATTTTGAGCGTTATCGGAATATGGGCTGTTTGGAAGTTTCACATTGACAAAGCGTCGATAATTTCTATAGCCTCCACTCATGGCTGGGCCTAGCCTGCTTTTTCTTGTTTGCAATTCAGGTAATCTTGATAGAACTTTGATGCCTAATTAGTAGGGATAATTACCAAAAAAAAAAAAGAAACCCTAAATTTAAGGGTGTAACTGTAATATTTCTATAATACCAGGGGGGTTTTGAATTTTTTTTTGCTTATGAAGGGGGGAAATGTAAGATGTAATCGAACCTCAAGGGATTCTTTTGTAATTTTCAAAAACATCTTGAGTGCCATGTAATTAGTCCAAACCTCAGGTGGTTTTTGTAATTATCCCTAATTAGTACTTTTCCTTTTGCTCATTTGAATAGAGCTTTAGCAATTTTTCTTTTCTGCTTGCAGTGGGCTTCTGGATTTGTAACGTTTTGGTATCCTGGTGGATCGAGAAACAGTCGAGCTAGCTTGTTGCCATGGCACGTGTATTTTGGCCTTTATATTTACGCTCTTTCCGTGGCTACATGCCTCACCGGTTTTCTAGAGAAGGCCACGTTTCTTCAATCACATAAGATAATAACGCGATATTCAAATGAGGCGATGCTGGTGAATTCTTTGGGTATGTTGATTGTGGTATTGGCTGGTTTTGTGATTCTTGGGGTTGTCTCCCCTGTTTATGGAAAAGGTGATGTTCTCAGAGGAACAATAGAATAGGGACGACAAAAGTAATTTGGAAATTATCTTGCAGTTTGTTTAGAGAGTCGAGAAAGGTAGAAAGAAAACAATTAATTTTTTTTTTGTAATTTGGATGAAACCACATTTATAGAGAATCAAATGAAAAAAATGATCAAGCTCATTAGTCATATCGTTGAGGATTCTTTTTTTATTTTTTGATTCATTACTCCTTTCAGGACAATGAATTTACGTCAAGTGTATATACCAGGTGTATTATCTACGATACCATAAGCAGTGATAGAAGTCAAACTGGATTGTGCAGTTTACTCAACACCAATCAATCTTTCATCCTGGTTTCGGTAAACAGTAAACTTATATCCTGATATGTCAAATGATTTCTATACCGACATCAGTGACTCAGTGAGTGAATCATAAGACTCTGAACCATTATTAGTAAACCACTAAACTTTTAAGAATCCTTTTTTTTTTTTTTTTTTAAAGTTTATACTTGGGATTTCAATTTTTTTCCCTAAAAAAGACAGTCATTGAGGATTTGTCAAGATGGAATCATTTCAATTTTTGTATATATTCTCTGTTTCTGGGCAACAGGGATAAATTGATTCATTTGTTTATATCCTTTCTTGCATTCATCTCATTTTCATAAACACGTATTCCACGAAATATTTTAAACCTATGCAAAATTGTTTATACAATTCTCCAACCTATCGGTTTCAAGAAATGGTGAATGTTCCTAGATCAAAATTTATTCATTTGGGCAATCATTCTCCATCTCTATCATCTATTCCAATACTTGTAACCTTAAGGGCTTCTACATGTGGGTTAATTGCAATACAACATTTCAGCTCTACCCAAATTACATGATCCTGAAAAATGAAGCCCTTTTCCTTTCTTTTTAAAGAAAAGAAATTAATTAAAAACTACCCTGAATTTACCTAATAATACAAAACCTCAACTATCTTCAAAATCACAAACACCACATTGACATTTGCTTCTATTTCAAAAATTGCACCTCAGAAAGGGTAAGGGTATATTTGCTAAGTAAATACAAAACCTCAAGAGGGTGTATGTAACACTTTAAGGGTATATATATTGATAAATAACTAGATTTTTTGTAATTACACTAAACCTCAGGGTAATTTCTGTAATCATCAAAAAAATTAAAAAAGGAACAGGTGAAACAGAAGAAGAAGTATACAAAAGCGTTTTCATGGCTCAAAGCTGATGATCAACTTTACATCTTCCCACATGATAGTCTAAAAACATAAAAGCAATCTATTTATAAGAGGTCACAACCCAAACAAGAGATTGAAAATTCACAATTGACCTGGTTTTCCTGGCTATTATTTTTGCTATAAAGAGAGAATGTTGGGGTGTAATATTGTTTCTACAGCCAAAAACTTCAAGTCGTAAATGCAACACGAACCTTACTCCAAAACCACCTGAAGCTGAGCATCATCGCCTATACAACAAGCATTTGAAGGACAAAATCGTAACCACCTCACTATGTGCAAGAGTTAGAAAAACCTCGTCATAACATACTACAGCATCCAAAACTGCCCAGAGACGGAATGCTGCACTCTTCAGCGTCAATGTCAGCATCAGATCAAAAATAAAAACAGTTCGACTTGAGACATATGTAACTTTATTCAAAAGGGACAAACATGATCCAACTGAAACTGGCAGCAGGGGTCTCAAGTTAACACATCTCTAACAAGATTCTAACATGAATTGCAAATGCAATCTATCTATATCCATAAGTGCTCTCTGCGATATTCTCGGACAATAACAGGAACACTTGTAGGTGGTATCTAAACACAACACATTAAACATTAATTAATTGAAAAGTGAGAGGCGTGCTACTTACGGAAGAAGGTAAAAGAGCAAACATAAAACTGAACCCGTAAAGCGAACCCAGTTAGAAGGAAATGAATAGACAAAACTCCATTATTCACTTTACACAGATAAAAATATTTTATCAGTAAACGACAGATAACCAAAAGAAGGTACAGGAAACAGATGACGTTTTGTGAGCCTGGGTCAATAATAGAACCATACTCGTGCAGACACATTACCACCATTATTATATGATATAATGCTAACATGGCAATATCAGGACATTAGTCTAACCAATGACCTACTCTATGATGCATCCATCCATAAACAACGAACTTAGCAAATAAGAGCATTTTCTACAGAAATCACTTTGTATAATCAAGAAACAATTATCATTGTGCAGGAGTTTCTGAGATGTATCTATAAACAGAGCACTTGTTCAGATGAGCAATTTTCTACGGAACTATAATAGCATAAACAGAGCCAACCTAAGGTGGAACATGCAGGCTTGGGCAGTAAAAGAAAATATTCAAATGGTAGCAATATGAATTAACTTTGTTCCAACTTACCATGCCATAGTCAGTTATGATCATTGATATATAATCTGAAGGTGTTACATCATACCTGGTAAATGAAAAATCAAAAGTGAGCCATCATAATACCAATCAGCTGCATTATCTAAAATTCACAAGTCAATAACCAAATCACCCATACATCAGGTTCAAGGGTCGTGAAATTCTCACTACTGGCCCAACCATCCAAAAAATTGATTTCCATTCTACAGAAACTCTTGAAACCGCATCAGGATGCCTGCAGTAATATATAATAGCAACCGCAGGAAGTTAGAAGCAAGATAAGCTGCCATCTTTGGAACAAACAATCCGATCCATAAGTAACTTTTCATACCAAGTTCATTAGAGCAAATTGAATCGAGTTGAACCCTTTCATGAAACTTGTATGCTTCACAGCATATCAAGACAGGGACATGGAATTGATGGGCAACCATAGCAACATGCCGTGCCAACCCTCGAGTAAACAGTTCCATTAGACAACACCGGCTGATGCACCCAAAATACTCTCGTCACTTCATGCATAACATAAGAAACAGCATTTATATGAGTGTATGTACAACTAATACCCTTTCCTACAAGCCTCTCAAGCAACTTTTGGCCTTCCAGCTTGGGACGTGAATCCACTATCACCACTCGGAACTGTTTACCAAGCTCATGGGCATGCAATAATAACATTTCAACAGCAGATGATGATCCATATGTGAGAAGTACATCACCATCCTAATTTTGGTTACAGCATGCTTCACAATAACCTTATCTGCTAGAATTATCTTCTCACTTATAAAGCGATCAATATCAGAGATAAGACTGGTTTTGCCTCTGTCTCAGACAGGTTTAAGGGCAAGTGAGCAATACTGGTTTAAGAAACCTAATTGCATTCCCCATGCTGATCAAGAAAGGGGCCTACATTCAATCAGATAAAGACATAACCATTTATTTTTGTGGTCAAGTCCTGATAAGGGACTTCTCTGAATAGATAGAATAATCCTTGATTGATTCTTGGAATGCTTGAAGCATAGCAATGCAGCGGGCATTACCACCAGATATATCCCCAGCTAGATATATCGCAGACCAACCTGATAAACATAATTTGAATATTAGCATAAGTGCGTCAAAAATGAAAATATTACCACATTATTTTTCCGCTCCGGACAGAGAAAAGTTTTCATGAAACTAAAGTAAAAATATCACGACAAAACTTGTAAAATTAAATAATTATGTTTTGTGCGAGGTTTAGATCTTTCAACCATGTTTAACAATGCCAGGAAAATAGAAAGTTATCTCCTCAAAAGTACCTTGTAAACAGCAGGATGAACTGAATCAAGTTCGAAGAACTTTGATTCAGGTCGGAGAAAGCCTTGTTCCATGTTCATACTGAGGTAGATGCCTAAAGAGTTCAACTCTGTTCCGGGCTTCTGTTTGTTTTACTACTGATCGCTTCTTTGCCTTCTCAACTCTATTTTCATCAAAACTGCATCCGCGGATGGAACATCTTTCTTCCTATCTTTATCTGGTTGTGGTCACCACCTTTTTTTCTCAAGAAGCTGCAACCAGAGAGTTGTCTTTCTTTTGTGGAACCGGCTTCACAGGCTTCCCCATATTGGCTGAATTAACCCCAGCAGCAGAGTCTTATTCCCTTCACCTAGAAGTTGCAAGGAAAAGCACTATAGTAAATGTTCTTTTTTTTTTTTTTTCAAGAGGCAGAAACTAGAACCGTGCATAGCAACAAATGCTTTGTCTAACATTCGCGACTATTTTTCACCCGGAGAGAGAGAGAGAATATTTTGCATCTACCATAGTTTGCACTAGTACTTCCAGTAAACAACTGTAAATTGCATGGTTTCCTTTAAAATTATAGATTTGTTTTTAGTAAGAAGATGAACTTTAAATCATGCAGCGAAGAGGCTGAAGCGAAACCACGGTACAAAGAATAAAATCAGTTTAAGAAAAACAAAGTGGCTCATCATTGCCACAGGAAACTGATCTCTTTTCCTCCAGCAAACATCATCAAAAGCACTTTGCTAAATGAAGATGAAGAATGGATTAGTTAATTATTCTGATCAGTGATGGAGCAACGTCACCAACATAAGTTGCTTCCTTTTTTTTTTCCTAGGAGGCAACCATAAACAATAATAACATTTGAAGCTCATCTGCCCAGCAGCACCTTGCACTTTAATGACACAAAAACGACAACGTAAAATATGCCTTACAACAATTGCAACAACACTCTATATCAGTTATATTCAGGAGAATTCTCATTCATTTTATGTTTAAGACGGAGAACTGATAACTAAAATACCACTCAAAGTCAGCTTTGCTTCATGCATCAAGCTTTCTAAATAATTAAAACATAACGATCAATCAATTCCTAAAATGGCACATTGCTCATCTCTAGTCTCTACCCTTGCAACAGATCAGAAATCAACTCCTCATATTTCTTTGTAAGAAATATGACCTAAAATTGCACATAAAGTATATTAACCCTATCAAGCACCAAAATCAACGTAATAACAATAGTAGCCATATAGATAATACTAAGTTAATTCTCGGAATTGCTAACTAAGAATCTATGAAGGTTACCATCAACTCCAGAAATACCAGCTAAAACAGACATTAAAAACTGAGAATATCTCCAAAAATGCAAAATAAGGAAATATATTCACCTTTAGCAGCAACCTTTGCAGCTCGTTGTGCTTCTTGAATTGCCCGCCGTTCGGCTTTTTTGTTGTCTTCTCCTTTAACAGTTTTCACCAGTTGGCTTCTTCTCCTTTGGTACTTCCATATTGGCCCCTCCATCTGCTCCAAAGTGAAATCAAACAGCAAATTTGACACAGCTCGATCAAAGGAAAAGTTTAAAAAGAAAGCAATAAATCGAAAACAACAAAAAAGGAGAAACTAAAATCCACCTCGTACATCGGTGGGCAATTTCACACCATTATTCTGGTTAGCCACCGCCATCTCCAAACCGCCAGATGGCAACGACGAAATAAAATTTCCAGAACTACCCCTACGACCCAACCTGGGGAGAGCGGGTCCTCGGAAAAATCCGTGGTAGCCGAAGGCGACAAAAACTCAGACGGATTATAACTACCGACATGAATAGAAGAATCGGCGGCGCGGGGGCGGCGATGGGGATGTTGCGTGAAAGTTCGGTGGATAGGTGGCGCGGCGGGATCATCACGGGGGGACAAGGAATTCCCGGAGGATGCCTAATACCGGAGGTGACGACGATGTCGGGTCAGGTGGACCCGCCGGAGCGAAAATCCGACCTGGCGGACCTTCGGGTCGATGACGGTGCGGGGAACTCGGCGAGGTCCATGTGTCCGGGGCGGTTAGGTTTTGGGCGTTACTGTTTTTCGCCTTTGGTTCCTTTTTTGTCACGGCCCACGGGTAGTTTTGTTTGTGATGAGGGGAAAGTAGAGTCACACTTTAGAGTGAACAAGGGCGCAGGGCACTATGGTGGGGGGAACTACAGGGTTAAAAAAAATATTAATAATCAAATTCGAATCGATCCTTCAAAAGTTTGACATTTGAGTTTGATTTATAAGTATTTTTCAGTACATAGTAGAGGAATAAATGCGTTCGTATGTGATCGTTTGGTCAATCTTCGTAATAACAGCTTTACCACCAATGTGATCCAAAAACGGGATGGGCCAACAATAAAATGGGCCAAATGAAAAAAACCGGAAAAATCATATAAAAGCTAAAATTGATTTTTTTTCGATTTTGCTCTTAATAAAATTAAGTAAAAAAAAAAAAAAGTCGGGACCCAAGTTGGCCCGACCCCTCTGTTTGATTAATAGAATAACAATAAAAATATCAAAATACTCTAACTTAATTCATGTTTAGTCGGCTAAAGTTAATTAAGTGCTAAATTTAATTAATAATCAAGCTATTTCAAACAATTTTAACAAATACTATACGCTTGACTCTACTAGATTCGGTGGGTTCATTTTTGTGTTGAGATTACAATTTTAGTGATAATATTATGTCTCTTTGTGTTTTCTTTTCGATTTACTAATATATGTATTTAACTTATTCACTTTATTGTGACTAGAAACTAGCAATCAACGCGTTAGTTTAAAGTGTGATTTAGTAATTTTACAAGGTTACAGTAATTCTTGTTAAAAGTTTCAGATTGCATTGTAATGAGAAATTTGCAAATTGGAGTGCCAAGCTCCTTTTTAATTGACATGTATCTATTTCGATTTTTTGGTAACAAAATGCATATATGTCATGTGTCTGGCGTGTTAAAATAAAAGGTCTTTGATGTCTGGAATTGAGTAGCGTCTGCATGAAAATTAAAGAGAATATTTGGCTAAGCTCAATTTCTCTTCATTTAAAAGATGTTTCAGAGCTAATAAGTTGTTAAATTTGTTTGGTAAATTTATTAAAAAAAAAAATTTATAAGCTCCTAAAATAAGTTATTATGAATTTATAAGCTGTTTTTTTTTTTAATATAAAAAAGTAGAAAAATCCCAATTTTTCAAAATAAAATTTTATTCAAACAATCTTATTTAATTTTAACTATTTTAATTCTGAAAATTGTCATTACTAACATCTTAAAGTTCGTCGTCTTATTTTATAGCAATACGTAATGGC